>VZRF01009225.1:149492-575856 GCA_013396875.1 Vireo altiloquus | reverse complement strand
CTTCCCCTACTTCCCCCCCAAGGGAAAAAAAAAAAAAAGAAAGAGAAAAGGAGAAAAAAAACCCCAAAACAACAAATCAAGAATTGCTTAAGATTGTAATTACCAGCTAGGTTTTATTTTAAGACAGCAAAGAAAAACTGTGAAGAGCGAAGTGTTAGAAAAAGTACAACCGGGGTGGATTGGAAAGGAAACTACTTCGAGTCTCGCGAAGAGTGCAAGGATGCCATTGCCAGGTGTCTGGGTAGGTCTGTCTCGGCAGCCCTCGCAACTTGCAGCAGTATTATACGCAGATGTTGTGCTGGAAAAGGCGCTTTATGTAAGATTTCCATTTCTTTCCCACCTCTGGTCTCAGCTATGGCTTCACCTGAGGAAACTGCACTTCGAACCTATGCCTAGCTCTTTCTTAATGTAATTGTTATGTTCGTAGTTTCAGGCTTTCCCCCACCAATTTCTAGAATTGTTGGCATATCTGGTTTTGCAGACCTACAAACTTGTGGAAAAGAAGTAAAAAAGAGAAGAGAATAATAATATAAAATGCTAATAAAAAGACTCGACCAGGAGCATTAATTTAAAATGCACATTTTGCTTTGGATGCACTGTTGTTCATATAAAAGTTGTAAATATTTGTTTATTTAAACAGACTGAAAAGTGCAAAATGGAGATGAACAACATGCATTTCTTTTTTAATGTACAAAACATGATATGCACTCAAAATGTTATAATTTCTAATATTTTTTAAAGTTTATATTTGAGTTGTACAGAATTAAGCATTAATCAAATATTTCATCCTTACTTAACATTATCATTTCCTTAAGATATTATTACAAGATTTAAATTCTGTGCTAATAATGGAGAAAAGATTTTTTTTTTTACTGTCTACCTCAATATAATGCAAGTATTTACAACTCTGAAGTTATCTGAGGTAAATTAATATTCAGAACATTTTTACAATACACCTTTACTGGACGATACTACAGCTATTATTGTATTATTAAACATTTTTTTTTTCCAAAAAGTCAGCTTGCTTTTATATGTTCTATTATTTGATTAAGCAATTCTGAATTCTCAAGTAAATATTGGCTCTAATTCTAAAATGCTGCAGAGTTGAGTTGGATCAAGTGCCACTTGAAGGCGTACCTAAAGCCATTCCTCCTGTCTGAAGACTTTTTGTACTCTCACAAGATCTCTAGTTTCGTCTTTGGAATATGCCAGTGGCATAAAGCTGCATTATGTTTTTATGCATTTTATGCAATGATTATTGTAAGTGGGAGAATGCATTAAGGGGAAAAATTCAGGCAAACGTTTGTAAATCTCATCTGTACTGGGGACATTAATATACACTGTATGATGATGATGAGCAAAAGACAATGAATGTTTTATAAATGATATTTATTTTGATGCAATGGGTAATATATTTATTAAATATTTCCTGGCTATCTCTTAGATAATGAAGAACTATTCAATGAGTAGCTGTTTCAGTAAGAGAAGGATCCTCTCTCAGTGATGCGTGCAGGCAGCTTGGGGGCTGTGAGCCCCACTCTCAGGGAAAAAATAAAAGCCTCATCTTATATGCAGAAGGGCTGAAAGAGCTGCTCACCTTGTGGAATGTGTTTGAAAACAAGGTTCCTTTCATGGAAAGTGGAATTTTTTTGCCATATCACAAGATCTGATCCCACACGTTTTTCTCTGACCAGCTTTCACTCCCTTGGACTGGTGCTTGAACAAAGGAGAGCAGAATCGGGCCCGAGTGTTTGAATAGCAGCAGCTAAGAGACCTGTAGAAGACTCCAGCCTTAGAGGTGGTACAACTGCCAGAGGAATATTGCTTTCTAGTATTTAATAGTGTGTCAAGTTCATTACTAATAGTAGATTCGGAAATTATAGCTTTAAAAAGGGCTTTGGTTTTAAAACCAGATTCACCATGTGCAGTTCTGACTGGTGCAAATTTTGGTTGCTGTTCCGACCACATCAGTTCAATCTTCTGCTGTGGATCAAGCCTCTTCTCTCTTTATGAGGGAAAGAATGACCAAATGATGCCCAACAAGCTGCAATATACTCTTTGAGGAAAGGTAAATGAGATACATAGGACAGTGTCAACTGGAAGTGAACATGATGTAAAAATCTGAAATTTTACAAAATTCTCAGCTAGGGAAGGCTGAATGAATCATCTCTTTATTTTACTGTCTATTGAGTAAATGAATTATTGTGTGTACAGACAATGCTTTGGCTAAAACCATACACTGAGATTTTCAATGCAATTTCCTTTCCATGTAAAAACCAATATCGCTTCTGTTGCAAGCCCATTCATCACACGCTTGGGTGGCAAGCTGTGCTGTCACTGAGTTGTCCTTTCTGTTCCGACTCAGACATGGCTTTGGGGACCTTCATCAGACAAAGTTCAACTGTGGGAGGCCTCAAGAAACTTCCATCAAAGGAAGTTGTTAAAGAGGCAACGTTTTTCTGTCCTGGAGGTACATTGTAGTGCAGTCTGTACCTTCTACATTATCTGAATTTTTGGTGACGTCTTTAATGGCCATAAAAGATTTGAAAGCCCTTTGTCCCAAGTCTGTGGTTGGTTATCTCCAAGAGAGTACCTGAAAAAAGGCAAAAATAGTCGGAAATTGCAGTATCTGCTTTGGAGGCACACCTTTTGGATTTCACTTACTGAAAGAAAACACTGGCCTTTTTGAGCATGTGCTCTGCACACTATAGCTAATATAACATTATCTGAGCCCATTTTGGCAAGTCTGCTATTCCTAAAGATGGGATCTCTGCTCACTTCCTTTTTTAGGTCGCAGTATTCTTTTGCACAAATCTGAAAAGGAGCAATATGGTGCCGAGAGGGAGAAGTGAATAGGTACAGCGAAGCTGATTGATGGTCTTTCTTTCCTTGTACTTCCCTTCTTCTCTTCTACCCTCCCCCAAGAGATAATCAGTAAATTGAAATGTAACAAAAATACCTGTAATTATTTTTTTCTTTCTTCTTTTTTTTTTTTTTTTGCTACAAATACTGCAAGCCTTTGTTACAGAGAAATCCAAATATGGAAATGCAGTGGATGCACAGCTCAGATCTCTTTGACCTGCCAAAGTAATATGAAGTTTCTTTTCCATTTCTCAACTCCCCATGCTCAAAATCACATTTAAAAGGGGGAAATTATTTCTTTTATTATGTTGCTGGCCAGAAGAGGGAGCAGAATCTATGAAATAGTGGGAATAGACAACAAGGGACAGAAGACAGCTGAAGCTGGTCTGGCTGATGGTGTGATACTTATCAGCAGACATTACACAATTCATCCATCACACTGGCTGTGCTGCTCAAGCACAAGAAAATCACTGACTCATCTTTGAAGTATAGATATGCTTTGGAACAAATTCTGAGTACATGAATGAAAAAAACAGCATGGGACTTAAGCCCTTACTTTATAAGTAAACTCCTTTTTGGACCACAGAGTCCCTCTTATATTTATTTGTGAGAGAGGTGTATTTTGAAAATGTTTTTTTGTGGGGAAAAAAGCTGGAAATTCCCCATGAAGAGCAGATCCTCTCTTCCTCCTTGTTACCGCCGTGTAGATGAGAGACTGGTCTGTTTACTGCATTTATAAAACAAGTGTGTTTATTTTTAACAACTCAGTGTTTAACCTCAAATTCTATTTGAGCTGATCACATTCTATGAAACATTTTCCTTCATAACCTCTTATCTTTGCTTCAGAAGCACAACTGAAGCTTTGAGGAAGTTAAGTGACTGAACTTCACCCTTGTCAATCATCCAGAGGCTGGACAGCAGGACAGTACATATCAATACTGTGTAATTTGTTGTCTCACATAGCAGCCATGTGCTATAAAGGAGTATACTTCCCTAGAGCAGGGTCCTCTTGTCTGCATTCAGCTATATTATGTGATTAGATTTCCAAATATTTGTTCTTGTTTCTTTGCAGTGTCAGACCCATTGTAAACTGAGGATGTTCCAGCTGTTCATAACTGTGAGGGAGGAGAATCAACATATTGTCCCTGCTACACTCATCATCTGCCTATTCCTTGATGACTGCAGCCTTGAAAAGTACCACTGTCTTAGCTAATATACGTTACTATTTAGTGTACTATGCTGTTGGGAATTAGAAAGTGTTCTCCCAAGATTTTATCCAGACCTAACTTTGCACAACATCAGCCTGATGCAGAGTACGGGACTTTATATTTGCAAATGTGCTAGCATTTTGACAAAACTAGCATTCATTTAAACTATGAATGCTGTCAACCCCCTCTCTGGAACTGAGAAATCTGAAATTGGACTGTGGATCTTTATCTGATAAGACTGCTTTCCTACTAGCAACTTTCTGCACCATTTTTTAGGAAGACCCTAAGGAGAATCTCCATCCTATGGAGAATTGTTAAATCAGTGAAAAATCATTGCTTTCCAGAAGGTGAGAATTTTATCACTAGAGAAAAATGAGTGAAAATGCTCCTAGGACAGCAGGGCTTGAGTGAGTGGGCAGGAGAGACCTCAGGTGAGTAAGAAAAGAAGAGGTCTGGTTGACAACTCATTGCTATGGTCGAAGTGGGAAATTGCAGGAGGGCCATAGAAGAACGAAAGGGATAATGTAAGGGCAACCTGCCAAACATCTGAGATGTTTTCACTGTAATGGTAGGAGTATGGAGAATAAACAGGAAGAACAAGAAGTCTTGGGACACAACAAAGGCTACAGTTTAATCAGCATCACACAGGCTCAGTGAAGTAAGTCGCGGCACTTCAATATTAGCAGAGAGAATATAACCTGTGTAGGAAGTAGAGGCAGTATAAAAGGGAAGAGTATTATCTGGTATATTGGGAATGTATAGAAGGCCAGAGAGAGGGGAAAGACGGGGCTGGAGATGAAACAGAGGAACAGTAAAACTCTACTAAAGATTATGGAATGAAGAGGAGGCTGATGTCACATTTTTGAGCAACTACTGGGAGTGTCCCGAGGATATGAGGTAGTGGCAATCAAGGACTTTATCTAACCAGGTTTGTGACAGGTTTGCTGCAACAAAATTAAAAAACCAACAAAACAAAACCCAACAGTACAGCGCAGCACAAAAAGTTCCTCAAGTTTTTGGAATGTGTTTGGATAACTCTTTGTTTCAAAGAGTGAGGGCAGTTATGGGAGACAGGGCCAGATAAGCTATGATAGATATGATTAATAAAGAGAAACTTGCTAGAAGGCAATTTGAGCTCATGTGCCTGTGGAGGAGGAGAGCAAGGCCAAATGACTCCTGTATAGCAGATTTCCTCACTTTGGGCAATTGATAGGGACAGTTCTGAAGGCAGGAGCCAAAAGGAGAAAGACTCAAGAAAACAGGCAGTTTGGAAGAAATCCTTAGTTAAAGGTCTCATAGGAACCTATCCTGCTGGCAAGGAGGACAGCATTCTTCTAATACAGGAGGCCTGAGTCAGAAGCTGTGTGATTATCTATTGACAAAGTCCCATCATACAAACAAAAAGAGCGAAGACACTACTAAGATAAGTAAAAGAGAAAGATGAAGTACAAAGAGTGAAAAAGGGATCAGGAAAAGAGATTAGGAAAAAGGTAAAAGGGTTATCAGTTCATGGGGCTGTTGAACAAAGGACAAATGATGGAGTGGGCTGAAGTGTGAAACACCACATTTGCAAGGAGGGGACACTTGATGTGAGAGGCTTGGAGCTAGCAAGGGAATTGAAATGCAGCTTATGGAAGAGAAGTGAAGGAACCTTTCAATAAGGGGCATATACTCAGAGCAGGAAGTCCTGGGGAAGTTAACTCTGGTATAATTAGAGAACTAACCACAGGAATTTCTGAAATATTAACAAGTGTATTTAAGAACACAGAGAAGATTTAAAAGGTACCAAGAATTACAGACCAGACAACCTGTCTCAGATACCTCCAACGCTGTGAGAATTACTGCAAGAAATTCAAGTGCTTCATAAAATAGCAACTGCAGACTGATAATGTCATAAAAATTTCCAGTATGAATTTATCCAGAACAAATCATATCTAATTAGTCTTGAGTTCTTGGTAAGAGTGACACGCAACTCAAGCACGTAAGTTTCCAAAATTATTTTGCTACATTAAAGGGACAGTTTGATGTGAATGTGAAATGTAATAGCAACAATATACGCTTAAGTGAAATGTAATAGCAGCAATATACACTTAAGAACTTCATGCAAAATATTTTACTTAAGAAAGAATAACATCAAGCAAAATATAAAAAACTAGCTAACAGTGCTTCTACAAGAGAGAATTTGGACTGTATAGTGAAATGAATTCCGAATACAAGGTAATGAATGAATGATTCAGTTGCCTAGGATATTCCAGAGTATAACAATTGGGATATTATGTGTCAGAAATATTCTGACATCTAGACTGATGAGGGCTCAGGTAAAGTGCTGTGCCCAGTTTTAGGCATCATGATCTAACAGATCATTTTCTGACATCTTTTGGAGCATTGGTAGTCTGCTGACCGCACACTAACATGGCCTGGGACATCAGGATATCTGGGCACAACAGATATGTATGTAGGACTCACTCAGGGCCAGCTCTTTCTTTCTGTGTTATGAAAAATATTTTCAGATATGTCTACCAGAGTGGGCCTTGCTCAGTCTCTTGCCATCAGGAGATGAGGGAGTGGAGCTGTTGCATGGAGAACTCTGCATTGCCACAGTGCCTGAGATCTTTTCATCACAAACTGCCTGAGACAGAGGAGAACTAAAAACTGTTACACACTCATCTGCAATTATCTCCCAGGAGACATACAGATCTGAATTTTGCTCTTGAAATGGGAAAAAAGGGGGTTTATTGTGATGCCTGTTGTGGCACCCAAACTGGACAGTACACCTTCTGGGATGTCTTTAGTATTGAGCAGAGTGGAATAAATGTCTGTCATAACTTATATAAGGCATTCTGTTTAATGCAGCCAGATTAAGGCTTCAGAATGAGGGAGTCCCTTTGTTCACTTCCACTCTGATGGAGTCCTGCACTGGATGAGAGTTTCTTGTTGCCATCATAAACCAGACAATGGATCATAGCATGACAAAAATGTGCTTCTGTGAATTCACTGGGCACAATCCTCTGTTGATGCCAATTCTGGTCAACAAACTCCCAAACCTCAATCAGCCTAAAACCAGTTATCTGCACTTTCCAGCAGATGTTCTGCAGCCAGCTGTGTCCTACAGCTGACTCTGAAATACTTTTCAGAAACTAGGTTTTATGTCCTCAAGAGTTTTAATCTCTGATTGCTGTTCTGTTTGTCATTTATTTCATATTGGTTCAGATGTTCAGCTCTAGAGAGGAGTTTTGGATATTACTGTGACCAGACAAATAAAAGCAATGGAAAGTCTGGTCCATATTGAACCAGAAACCCTGCAGACATGAGGGGAATCAGTTCTTGGATATGTGTCTGCAGGCCCTTGGCACAACTGCAAACTGAGTACAGCATACCTGCCAATCAACCCACTCACATACATCTTTGATTAGTGAAGATGAACACACAGTGTGACACAAGCTCCTAGATGTTTGTTTGCTTTGTTGTTTTAGAGGGAAGTAAATTACTATCATCATCTGGGGTTGGAATTCTGTAAAACATACTGTCCCTTTTTGTCAGTACTCTACGAGCAGAATATTTTCATTAACAGTGCTGAAGTTGTACTGACTCTTCTCATCATCATTCAGTTGCTCTTTCTTTTGTTCTTATAGACTAGAGTCTAAAAACCTATTTAACCTGGGATGTACCTCTGCCAAAGGCTGTTTTGCTGGGAGAAAATGCAAACAAATTCATGACTGAAAAAACAGGCAGCAGAGCCATGAAACATTAAGCATCCACTGCAGGTTTGGCTGAAAGATTTTGAGAGAAAGAGGAAATAAAGAAGAGTTCATCATTTAAGGATTTATCAAGTATTTCTGACTTGACATTTTATCTTGGGAAGAAGGGTGCTCTTTATGTTAAGATGAATGCTTAAGAGGGTAAGGAAGATGAGGTTGACATGGAGCAATTAGAAATGTGGCTTACAACTGGAAAGCATTCAATTTGCTTGAAAACCAACAAAACCCATTCCATGTTGCCTCACTGACTCATCATAGCCCTTGGTCTGTGCAAGGAGGAGCTGTCTTCAACATGCATGATATTTTTTTCTGATTTTTTCTGTAATTATGAGAACTATAGTATTAGAAATTGCTGAAGCATCTACTCTCTAGCTGTCCCTTATGTACCACACTGTTACAGATGTGAGAGGTTTAGAGCAGTTTAGAGAAAGCCAGGATGATGTACTCCTGGGCATTACGCTTTGTACAACTTCGTAGTCCTAGTGGGTTTACGAATATTTCTTGCTCTGGGTTCTGCTCTGTTCACTATCAGCAACCCCAGGACAAATTCCTTGATGCAAAGGTAGAATTTGTTTCAGATAGAACAGCCCAGAGATAATGCCTTCTCCTCCCTACAGCTTTGGTTCTGGTCTTTTCTGCTTGTGGCACAAGCTTCAGCAGAAGCTCTAAGGCATTTAGACTCATAGCCTAGCTAGAGGGTTTTGTTTTGTGTGAGGAAGTATATGCATTCAAATTCAAAGCAGATTGTTTTATGCAGTGTCAAATTCTGTGCAGATGGAACACGATATGATATGTTGAAGCGGGATATATAGCATATGGCTATAATTCAGGGAAACACATTTCTCCAGATGGATACCTGCTATTGAGTTGGAAAACATGTGTCCTGCATTCTGGTAGGCTTCTACCAGAACAGTGAGAGGACATAAAAGACAGGTCATTCCTGGTATTGAGTATCAGCTAATACTTACATCTATTTCACTGGTTTCATAGTGCTGTTCAAAATTAAGCCTCCTGTTATCACAACGAGCATCGTGCAACTGAAAAAAAAAAAAAAAAGCTGTTGCTGAGCTCTACACCCACAAGTACATGTGGACAAGCCAACACATGCAAACAGGCTGGACTGCTTTTGGGCTGCACGACCATGCCTCCTGCCCTTTCCTGTCCCCACAGAAAACATAGCCCATGCTGCCTGAGGATACAGCGCTTCTTCCAGGCACCAGCCCCTGACTCTGGGGCTGCATCCCATGTCTCCAGGGATCCCCTGAACCTGGAGGTCCACTTGGGTGCAGCAGCCACCTACAGCCCATGTGTCACTCAGTCTTGCTGTGGTGCTGCAGGGAGCAGCCGGATGGGACCGATGGATGTCTTTGGACAGAGAAGCTGAAGCTCTGCCTGGGTCCCGCATGGTCTGGCAAGGTGCAGGCATAATTTCACAGCATCCCTAAGCAGGCAGGAGCTGAGTTGTATATGACAGGAAAGTTGTATATTCCTCAAGGAAAATGGGCTCATTTGGCCAATGGTCAATGGGAGAAGTGAGATGTGACTTAAGCTGTATTAATCATCAACTTCTGCCTTCTGCCAGGCAGAGGTAGGCTGTGCACACAGCTTCTTCTGTGGTTCAACTGCTAAATACCTCGTGGTCAGACTCATGAGTAATTACCTGCCTCAGCCTACTTTAAATAATGAAGCAAGTATAAACCATTGCCCTGGAGTGATCCATCCTTTTCAACGCTTCTGTTCCCTGCCTGCTGATCACCCGCTCTGCTCCCTTGCACCCATCCAGGCCCCGACATCGCTCTGCTCCATCCCAGCCAAGCATGGTGAGTAAATAACAATTTCCTGTGATCAGGCTAACAATGCTTCCCTCTCACACCCTTCCCTCTGCTTTTTCTTTTGCAGATTCTACTCCTCTTGCTCTTAGTTTTACTTTCAAAACCTTGTGCAGCTAATAACCACTCAATGGTTGTCCTTTCTCTGGCCCCTTGGAGACGATGGCATTTTCTATTTCCTCCTTTCTCTCCCTCTTCCACTTGTGGTTTTTTCCATGCTAGTCACCCCTTTCTCCTCCCAGATTTAAAGTATATCATCACTGTCATAGCTACAAAAATTTCATTTTCTTCAGGTGCACTGTACCCTTGCAATTCTGCTAGTTCAGTTCACACCACGCCACCCTCCGAAGACTAGTCTGGCAAAATGCTAATGGCAAAATTGGAGGCTGACTGGTATGCAAAAAAAATGCTTTCTCCAGTGGCTTTTTTTGCTTTCTTATTTCTACATAAACATGGCTACAGTTTTTATGATGCAAAGCTCTGTCCCCTCACTGGAACAGACATATTCCTAAGAAGAACAAAAGAGATTTTTATGTGGAAAAAATATCACTGAAAGGAATTTCACTGTTGATATGAAAGAAGGTTCTACAAGGATGAAGGCAAAAGATCACTTTCTGCAATTTTTCTTCTCTACCTTCTCAACTTTTTTAATACCATGGGCCAAGCAAAATATGAAAAGACAAAATCCTAAAGAGTTAACAAAGTAAACATTTTTGTTTAATTACAGACCTAGTTCCTTAGCAACACTTCTCACCCCAGCATTCTGTTGTTGGGTTTTTTTGCAAAATCAGTGACTGTTCCCCTCCACAGCAGGGGTGGCTGGGGCAGCTGGGATGCTCTGAGACCTGGCAGGTTCAGGTGCAGGTGAATGTGGTGGTTCCTGGTGTGCCATGGGGCTCCCTGGGGAGTGACAGTGACACCAGGAGCAGGGACTGTGCCTTTGTCTGCCAAGCATGCCTCCCTGGCATGGCTGAGCAATAAACCCAGACACCATGGGGGTAGTTTCCCTGGCGTGCTGGTGGCTCCTAATTCACCTAAAGTGACAGAACTGACATGGTGCAACCCATCTCTTGCTTCCAAAAATTCAAAGGGATTCCTCCTAAAAGGCTATTGGAAGCAGAGAAATATGTATGTGACCTGAGGGCAGGCATGGGTAGTTCCCGTGCTGGAGACTCTGAAACAGCTCAGCATTTCCATTTTGCAGACAGCCTATGATGTGTCTTGATGAAGAGAATACTGTAATTATACTGACTATTTCTAAAAGGTTTTTCACATTGCAATAAGGACCGAAAACAGCAAAAAAAGACAGATGTTGTCCTGCATGGAGGGTGTGGAAATTGCAACACATTTTCTGCCTTTACACATTGCAATTTTCAACATACTCCATGCATATTCCTGTCCCCTTTGTGCACAACCATGGCAAAGTTTTGGTTCCATGGGCAAAAAACCCCATTGTATTTTTAAATGTTAGTTTAAAGGCCAATATAAAAATGTAAATTTTTTAAAAAAAGTATAAAAAAGAGAAGGTAGAAAACAAATTTCAGAGTTCTTATTTCTCTTATTTGTGCTGTAAGGGAACTTACATGTGTAGCAACAGCTCAATAGCACAACCCCAGCTCTGGATATTTGTAAGCAAACCAAAACTCAAAACAGTGGTGATGCCCAGAGGCGTGTGAGGGATGGAGCTGCTCACAAATATCAAGTGAGCAAAAAAGCCACAGCAGGTGTTATTAAGTGTAGTGAACATTCTGCTCTGGGTTTTGGCTCATGTGTACCCCTGAGGCATCCACAGGGACCCCGGGGTAGCTCATGGAGGTGGTGATGGCTCTCCAGTGTGTCCAGTCACTGTGAGAGGCTCCTCCTTCAGAAGAGGGAGTTCAAAGAGCTCACTGCCATCTCCATTTCCTGCCCTTCCCTGTTCCTGGGCCTTACAGAGGGTTTCTCTGCTGCCCATTCAGAATGGGGAGAAGCTGAAGGAGGTGAGCACGTCACTTCTCCGAGGTGGCAGATGCTCCATGAGAACACAGTGATGGTTTGTGTGCCAGAGTTCTGCAAACAGCACCTGTTCAAAAGTGAGGAAGGCAACTGATGAGAAAGAGCAATCCCGGCTGGAAAGTGTGGTGTATGCCTCATGGGCAGTGAAGTGACCCTGGGAATAAAGTGGCTGCTGGAATCTGTCCAAAGGCTACCACACAGCAGTTTGTGGCAGGTCTTGCTGTGGCCCACAGTGGATGGTGGTAGAGGGTCACGCCACCTGCGCTGGTGGGGAAGTAATTGTGGTGCAGATGTTGTTTTTGACCCAGGAAGGAAACACAAGCTTTGATTTTCATGACTTTTGTGGAGGAATAGTGCTCAGCATCGTTGTGACAGGGAGTAGAGCTGCTTTTATAGGGAGAGGACTATCTGGAATTAGGACACATAGATGCTGTAGGAAAACCCTGATCAATACCTTGGGATGATGGAGCTGGATATCTATTCCTATAAACTCAGGCTCTGAGTAAGGTCTTGGAGAAACATAATGTTTCTGTTTAATAATAAAGAGGGTGCATTAATGTGAAGAATTGACATGCTATCCAAATTTTGGACTGCTCTGTCTCTCCTGAGTTTTGTGTTTGTGATAAGTAAGTAATGTCCCACAGTAATTCTGCAAACCTAAATATTTGGCTGCCTGTGTATTTCACAGAAAGTTCCCCTGATTTTGAAAGGTCACACCAATGTTAGAGTTTGGCCCAGATGTGAAAACTGAAGAGCTGCTCCCCTGAGTGCTGCAGACCAGCAAGTCACTGGTCACCTTTGGATGCCACAATCACTGTTCATCAGTTTATTAGATGGGCTGTACACAGGAATGATCTCTATGGAGTTAGAAAGGCCAATGCATAGTTCTGTACTATTTGCAAGCTGTTGCAGGGAAAAAAAAAACCCAGTATCTTTTTAATCTACAACTTTTTCCTCACTGAAAGACTGTTCCAAGGGTATCTGAGCCAAGGGGCCTGATGCTGGCTTTAAGCCTTATATAGAGCTGCTGTTTTTCATGCAGCACACCTGAGTTCTCAAAATGGCATAAAAGCCAATTTAACCAGCCTCAGAGGAATGGGCTGGGGTGTTGGGTGCCCTTGGGGGCAAGGCAGATCATGGGAGCACCCATGGTCTGTCCCAGGGCATGCCTCCAGTTGGAATTCCAGGTACAAGACCTACAGTGCTGCAAAGGCCACTTGAAGCTTTTGTCTGCTTATGTGAAGCTCCTTTCTGGTTGGCTGGCCTGACCAGTGGAGGGTACCTGTGGTGCTGAGGGATCCTTTTGTATTTCTGAAACGAGCTGAATAATGGTCCCTTTCACCCCGGTGTGCTAATGGAAAAGGAAGAGGCTCTGCACCTCCTACCAACACCTCACAGAGCCCACCAAGCTCTGCAAATCCTACCAAACAAGTGACAGTAGCCTTCAGGTGGCTCAACGTGACACGGAGACTGACATGGTAGCATCCTGCAGCAGCCCCAGAAATGTGGAACTGCTGGGTCTTTGCTTTCTCATTCCAGCATCAGGTGTTCCTGTGGGCAGTGTCCTGTGGGGCAGCAGCATCTCTTCACCACTGAGCTTCAAGAGATGTGGCTCCTGGGCAGGGCTGACCTAACCCTCTTATACCTGCAGGGCTGGCTCTTAAATCCTGTACACTGGGGTGTAGAGTTATAAAGACCTTTCAGGCATGAATCTATGAAGGATCTCCTGGATTATGCTTCTGCTTTCCTAGAACAGTGAGTGGTGACAACTATCCCCATATTCCCTTACAATTGTCTGAGCTGGTGAGTCACTGACAATTTGGATACAATTTTCATGTGATCACCTTCCTTGTATTTACCCTGGCACATGTAGCTGGACAAAATGTCAGTGTGCAAAAGCAAGGCAAAAATAGGGAGCTACTCTATCTTATGTTTAGTTTAGTATAATGGTTTGAGAAGAGAAACTGGGAGATCTCACGCATGGTCTCAATTGGCCTGAGTCCACATTTGCTTGATTTACTCCAGCTGAGGATCTGGCTCTAAACCATTTTCTTCCTCAAAGATGAAGCTGCAGTCAAGCCAATTGGTGGATGTCTGTGCTGATGAGCATTGTGTGTAAAAACCAACAGAGAGCAAATGCGGGAGTAAATTTCAAGCACAGAATGGCAGCATTCAGCTAACCCCTGTCTCTAGCCCAAAGTGCACCAAAATGATCTGCATGCTGATCTTGGGATTTCAATAGCCACAGGACTTGTTCCAGGCTATGCTCTACTCTCCCTCTGAGCCTTTTCTCTCCTACCCCTTGCAGATACCCCCCAAGCCCTACAAGCCCCTGCCTCTCAACTGAGGCTGCACCCAGTATTGTCACCACAGATTTCAGGTTCTGTGGGATATCCCACCCTCTTTCCAAGAAGGGTGATACTAGCTTACACTGTCCCTCACAGTACATTTTCAGCTCTCTTATCTCCATGCAGTACTCTCTCTGTCAGCACATACATTTTAACTGCTTCCCTGCTATGACTTTGACTCTACATGAGTTTAGAAGAACCACAGGATTTTTTACAAGAGTCTTGCAACTGAAAGCCTTCAAAATTTCCTGTCATGTGCTTTTGTCTTTAGCTGTCCACTATTTAGGTTGCCCCTTAGACTTATTAATATCTATCCCGCATCCCACCTTCTGTGCACCGTAATCCTTTCAATGGCATGACCTGGAAGTAGTCATATAACAATGCTTTCTCTTCTCCTTATGAATTCTGAGAGATTAATTCCTTCTGTGTCTCAGCTATCAGAGAATTATAGAACATGCAGAGCTGGAATCATCAGGATCATCAAGTCCAACTCCTGGCCCTGCACAGGACAGCCCAAGAGTTTTGCCATGTGATTGTGAACATTGTCCAAATGCTTGTTGAACTCTGTCAGCCTGGTGCTGTGACCACTTCTTTGGCCTCCTGTGAATTGTGGGAATTTAAATGTCTGTATTTCCAATTTTCAGGTCTCTTTCACTGGAAAACCGTAAATAACAGCACAGTGATGCCACACAGGAAAAGCTACAAAATTCAGTGAGCTGATTTCTGCCTATCATCCTGCATGATGGAACCTTCTGCATGCACATACCACTGCCTTCGTTCTTTTTCATCTAGTCAGCTTGTTGATCCCATGAAAGCATCGATATTCATTCATCGTGCTATAAAACACATCACACCAGCTCCTCCTGGTACTAAACATTTTTTTATCAGTATAAAAAAGTTTCCTTGACTACCTTTTGGCTATCCCTCCTTCCAGCAGAGTCACAATGAAGTTCTACCTACTGACAGAAGTTGAAAGCTTCCTGGTTTTAATGTTTATTTAGTAAAACATTTTACATTCCTGGAGAGATACCAGTTTGTCATTAATGGATTCTTGGCTTGATGACAGCAGCTATTAGTTTTTGTCTTCACACATACAGCACAATTTGGGTAACTGCACTGCCCTGCCCTGTGCCTTCCTCTTCTTTAATTCTGACCCAAAAAAATCGGTGCTGAAGGATGGACAGCCATCAGAGTCTGGAGAGGCAGAAGGGATGAAGGTCTGTGCTCTCCTGAGCTTTGCAAAGGTTATAACACAGCTCCTGGCAAGCAGCTGAAGGTGTCCACAGCCCCTGTGAGGGACAGGGTGAGCTGGAGACCATCCCCATGCTGATTGTGCAATGGTGAGTTCTCCATGTCTTGCCAGGAGCATTGTCCCCTTGCTGCCCATGGCCCTGACCCCACATTCCCAGTGCCATCCCCCTGCCCCACTCCCTCCCTCTGTGCCCCAGAACACAGGCAGGCTCTGTGACTGCAGACGTGGGATCTGGACTCAGAGCACAATTGTATACTTAAAATACCTGCCTCATCCAATCTCATTTCCCATTGGTAATTAAGATGAGGCCACATCTTTCTTAGAGCCTCTTCCTCCATTAATCTCAGTGACAAGAGGAAAGGTGGCAGTGTATTATTTTTTGATGGGGGCTTGCATTTGTTTTTCAGCTGGAGAAGTCATGGTGTTGTACACATACCTAAGCATTTCAAGGGTATGACGTAGCTAGAGAAAAATGAGTGCTTTGGTGCTACAGGTCAAGTTTATTTAACACTACAATGTTTTAAAACAGAGTGATGCCATTTCAATTAAATATCCTAGACTGTTTTGCAAGGTAATAATTTAAGCAACTTTTCAGAACTACTTTTGCAAATCAAGCACATCTTGCATAAAACACCCCAGCAATAAAATCGTATGTGTGAGGAAAAATATGCTGAGGACTTTACTAGAAATGAGGGAAGTAGTAATTTTCTTTTCAGGACAGGCTGGTTTGTAATAACATGTTATATTGCTTAGCCCGCTCTGTATTTCTTTTGCAATATTTGTGTTTTGCTTCTCTCTTTCAGCAACCTTGTGATAAAATTGTAAGGGACAATGAGAAGAGAAAATAAGGAAAGAACAAGCAGGGATTTGAGTTAATAGGGCTCATTCAAACCTGCCTGCATCTCTTTCTCTCTCATCTGCAACATCTCCATTCCTGCTCTCTCTTCATGTTTCCCACTGATCAAACTCTGTTCCACAGCTAGGATTAACTGAGACCCAAAACTGGACTTTGTAGGGACCAAAGAGACAAAGGACACTTTAAAAGTGAATTCTGTCTAGTTCTCTTGTTATTGTGACCTCTGGATTTGTAAAACTGTTAGATTTCTTTAGATTATTGAAAATTTTTAAAGAGATTTTGTTTTTCCTCAGAACTGTGGGTTATTTGAAACTTTTCTGTAAAGAAATATTTGACAAAGCTGTGGCACATTGGTGTCTCATTCTGTTTCTAGGAAGAATGGAAATTGGAGGAAGAAAATTTCCAAAGAGAGTGTCAGATTCTGATCTCTTTTACAGAAGGATAAATCCAGGGTAATTCAGTGCAGTTACTTTAGATTTATGCTAGAATAAATAAGATAACAATTTGGCTCTGGGAATCTCTGTAGCTCCCCGTTTGCTCATCTAACAGCTGGCAGCTTGCTTCTTGCTATTTCTCTTTCTTTTTGGGATAATTTGTCTTGCCTGGTGCTCAAGTTGGGGCCAAATGAACCCAGGACTCAGTTAAATGAACAAATGTGTTTTGCACAACACACAACTATGAATGGCTCAACATCCTTCACATGATCATACATATTTCAGATTTCCCAAAGGCTAGAAATTAATGGCTAGTAAATGGATAGAAATATTACTTCACACAGTATGTAGTCAACCTGTGGAATTTGGTACTGCAGGAGGTCACTGCTCCAAACAATGGGTCAGGATTTGAAAAATGGCTGGATAATTTTATGTCAATTAATTATGCTTGGATCTGGACAAGCAAAGATTGAGGTAAGTAGGCCTTTTGCACCAGAGTAGACATGAACTCCCCTGCAGAGACCAGAGGAATTTTCCCTTCGGGCATGGTTGTGCCCACTTGGCAATCAGCTTTGCCTTCTTTCCTCTGACATTCCACAGAGGGAGACAGAAGGAGGGAGCAGGTGAAGCTGAGGTTTACAGGCCTCTGTCTGCTGCAAAACCTCAGATCCCAACACCTCCTGACTTTGAAGAAATTAAGATCTGGATCTAGAGCCAAGCCAGACCTACATTACCTCCACCTGCTTTAGGTGCCTGTTGCATGTTATGTGTGTGCTGGAACTGGTACACACACATTCACTGACAGACACAGAGAACAGAATTTACACTCACATATGTAAGCTGATGCACTGCTGTTTGCAAATTAAGTCAGACAACAAAATCACTTCCAAACAATTTTAGAAAAAGAGTAGCTCAGCCATAAACCATGAGTCTTTATTTAAGCATTTAGACTTGTGTTCTAACCTCTCCTTTGAGTTTCCTAGCGAAGGCAACAAGCAGCCCAGTGCAGTTTCCCAGCTGTAGGTATCTAGTGACACTTGACACCTGACACACCAAGACTTCCTCCAGTAGTCGGTGGGGAGAGGGTTTATGGGAAAATCTACTCTCCAGCTGCTTGGGGCCAGGTGACACTGGCTGGGGCATCTCAAATAGCCCAAAAGACCAATGCTGAGGCAATTAAATCCCACTTACTGTGTCAAAACCCGAATATACATCCTACCCAGTCTATCTCCAAAAGGGAGCTGAGGTTGTTTTCCAGCACTGCAGAAGGCTTCCTGGAACAGCCCTGATCACTGCCTAGGGCATGGCCCCGGGGCTCGGGGATAGATGTGCTGTGTAGTACACCCAAGCCTGCTGTGTGGGTAGTACTGTTGTAGGCCTTAGGGCTGGATCTGGGTGTAAGCAGGAGTGCAAGCCTGCCCTCAGAAGTACAACTTCCTGCAAACCTGCTTCTCTAAAAAAAGCTGGCTAAATCACACAGGAAAGAAGAAAGGATGGCAGGATTCCCACTAGTGGTAGTAGAATACATGAGCTCTGAGAAGATATTTGAGCGGAGGCAGCAGGTAGGTCTGATTTGGAGTGCCTGGAGCAGAACAATCCCAGATACTTGTTTTCCAATGATCACTTTCTGTGGAGGTCCTTACAGAGAGAACCCTGCAGTACATGGGAGAGATCTCACTATCTTCAGGAAAAGACACAGGCAATTATATTTCATAGGAAAAAGACATTTTAGAATTGCACAGCAGAGGACACAACTAACAGCAGCATATGGAGGGAGCCTGAGGACTGCACAGAATTACATATCACTGGATTTTGGTCCGTGTTACATACACAGAGTCATTATTTTTTATTACTGACTGCTCTGACTGCATTAAACACCTGAACAATAAAGACATCGTGGTTTCCTGTCATAGCTAGGAAAGTGATGTCAGTGGGAAATCTGTCCCTAGCTCCTCTCAAACCATCAGCTTTACCCCTGAGATGGCCAGAGGAGTTTGAATGAGTCTTCTGAGCAGTCCCATGCTCTGATTTGATCGTATTCAGATGAAAAAAAACACTCTTCTCTCGTACAAGGACTTTGAAAGAGGTTTATGCAAATAGCAGCTCTCTCACTTGACTCAGGGAATCCGTGACTTGCCATGTTTTAGAGAAAATCCTCACTTTTCTGTTTGGAACCTGGTTAGGAGAGTGGATCATCACATGGTGACTATCAGTTCTGAACAAGCTCTGCCCTTACCTTTTTTAGGTTCAGCTGAAAATGAGTCTGCAAACAACCTCAGCATTTTGAGTACCACTACAAAATGTTGATCAAAGAAATAATGACATTTCTACTTTGCTTAGTACAGCTTGGGATGACTAAACACTCTGAGGTGATCTTTTTGGCAAGTAGGAAAACTCTTCCTGCTGAAGTTGCCCATGGTGAAGCTTGCAGCTGCGGTGAATGATCTCTGGATTCCCAATCCCTTGCAGATGCAGACACAGGCCTCTTCCCCGCCTTTGTTTTCCTCTGTTGTTTTGTCAACTGTGAACAGAGACCTGCCAGCAGCTGCAATATGCTCATAAAAAAAGGCAAAGGTCTCCACTCACCTCTGTCTCCCAGGCAGCTGTTCACAAACGTCCTGCTCGTTGCTGTGTTCAGTATATTGAAGTACCTGCATGTGTTGTGAGGTGCTGAGAACCCAGAGTGCCTTCGGCTGGTGGGGGTAGGAGGCACACGGTGGCTGTACATGACCAACAAGACTTGGCCTTGCATAGGTTGGACTTGAGAGGGGTAGCTGCACCAGCAGGCAGAGCCACTTGTATCCTAAGAGTTTCCCACACATGTTCAATTGATTCCAGAAACTCCCATTGCGCCTCTTCTGTGTTTATGATCTTCCCTCCCAGAGATGTACTAAAGCGGAGCAGGAGCTGGTACCCGTGGACAGACAAGGTGTGACTACAATGGGTTCATCTGTAGAACTAACCAGCATAAAACATTTTTTATCCAGCTGAACAAGGTTTTTAGTGGGAAATGCTTCACAGAACCAGAGTCATCCAAAAATACAATTGTGGAACATTTTGCTAAAACACAGCAGTACATAAATGAAGCTGCTGCGTTTCTCACATCCAGAAGGAATTTTACCTTTCCTTGGAGAGAACCTGGAATAACAGAGACTGAGATTCAACCCCCTCAGCTAAACTAGAGAATCTAGGTCACCGGTGGGACCATCAGATATCTTCTGAGTCTGTTTTTCCATGGTAACATCCATGGAGAATGTTGTTTTTTGGTTTTATTCTACAGAGAACTAAAATATGTTGACTTTCATGTTTCACATGAAATAAGAGTCCTGGTTTTCTGAATAGACCTAGCTAGCAGTGAGTAATAAGATTGAACTTCAGGGATACTACATCCCCCTGCATATTTTGGACTTTGATATTTTTAAATTAATATTTTTCAGACCTAGGCATGCAAGGGAGTCTCACATAATTTACCTTTTTTTTTGATATCCAAGCATAAAGAAGACATTATTTTTATAGGCATACATGAGTGTGCATCTGTGTGTAACAATGTAAGTAAAAATTGATATGTGTAACAGTGGTCAACAAAGAGCACTATTTAAATGTCAGTGCATAGCTTGAGGTAGCCTTGAGATACAATTACACATTACACAGTTCTTCAAGATCAGGGGTAGGGCTAAGCAAGTAATGCTCCTTCATTATGCCCTTGCTGGTGCAGAAGTACTGCTGAAGGAAGAGAGAAAAGGGACCTGGCTGCTGGTGGAAGGCATGGCTAAAGGACCATGCTTTTAGTTCAGCAGATCTGCACTCCTAGGGCTGGAAAGGCAGCCTCACACCTTGGTGGGGTACCAAGCTGCGCTCAGCTAAATCTGACA
Source organism: Vireo altiloquus (assembly GCA_013396875.1). Classification (NCBI taxonomy): domain Eukaryota; kingdom Metazoa; phylum Chordata; class Aves; order Passeriformes; family Vireonidae; genus Vireo; species Vireo altiloquus. The sequence continues at coordinate 555,442 of VZRF01009225.1, read as the reverse complement.
ACAGGGATATTCAGCTGATTTAACCATCTTAATAATTCTGACCAAGAACATTTACAATAAGATTTTCTTTCTCGAGCTGTGTTGAGACTTGGGATAACCATGATCTGTATATCAGTGTCCCTGCAGAGCTACTGATAAGTCCATGTCCGTGCATTACAGTATGCAGGGCTAAGCCTTTGAGGGGGCTAGTTCATCATCAGTTACAATCTCTCTGGGATCTGCTGTAAAGGGTTGTCATCCACATCACCTTCCTCCACTGGATTTGCCAGGAGCTGTGTATGACCTCCTAGGACTTCAGAACATGATTCATTGTGTATTACAGAATGTCCATTCCTCTGGGCAGCGATTAAATTGCCTTTGATGTGGGTCACCGTGGAAGGATGAAGGCTGCATGATGTCACCAGTTTCCCTCTGACGGACCCGTGCAGCTCTGCCAATGTCAATAGAGTGGTGGTGCTGGCTGGCTGTGAGAATCACTGTGCTGAGTCCTTCCAACCCTGCAGGATCTGTCAGGGGTTTATCAGCGTGTTTGGCTGCTACAGGCAACACTTCACAGACCCCTGCAAAGAATCAGCACGGGCAACTGTCACGCAAGTCAGTGTGGAGCTAAGCTATAGCTTCTATTTTTAAAATAAATACTTCTACAGAGCTTTTTAGTGTTCCTCCTGGTCTCTGCTCTGGGTGTGTTTGTGTGTGCCTGAGGGTGGGAGTGTTTAAAGCTATGTATGCATCTGATACTCTTTTTCTGGTACCCTTGCAAACATGCAAAACTCAATGCTTTGTTGGTAATGGCTCAGAAGAAAAACCAACTAAGTTTTAACTGATCTGCAGTCAGCTTCTGGTTTCCTAGGACAGTAGCAATCAACTGTTAATCTTTTGAGATAGTAGGAACAGGGTATAGAGTAAAGCAAAAATGCAGATATTGTAAAAACTATGTGCATCTGGCTCTGGAAATATATTGCTCTTTGAAGAACTTAAAAATTGGCTTGCTGGAAAGTAGAGTGTCCCAAACTGGTCCCTAACTGACCCCAAAGCACTTCTAAACATCATGTCTAAAGCTAGGGGTAACGGATGCTGCTAGCTCTGATACAGGCTCCTACAGCTGCTGTTGGGCAGGTGTCCTTTTTCTCCAGGGAAAGCTGGTACCTTGACAGAGTCCAGAGCTGGTGCTGCTGCCTTGACCTTTGCAGGTATATATATCCATATCTATAAGGAGCAAGATGGGTTGAGTTGAGAAGCTAAAGCAAAAAGTGTAGTAAGTAGTCAGGAGGTGAGTGGTGAGGATGGCACGAGATGTGCTCCTGCATATTACAGGTAGTGAGGGGCGCAAGGTTAGGACATGGATTTGGGGTCCCACCTTGGTGGGAGGCAATAGGAGGATTGGGATGACGGTGCCTGATTTTGGACTCCAGGATTTCATGCACATAGCCTGAGTGGAGAGCTGGGAGCTATTACTGCTGCCCATGGTAGAGACAAGCAAGCCCAAATTCTGCTTTGGGTCACGAGGAGAAGCAGCATTAGGTGATCCTTGTGGGTGGTGGGCACAGGGTGGCCCAGAACAAGTAGCTTTTCATGGAAGGTGCTCATGTTATCCAGTCATCTGACACTCTGCCTTTGAGAAGTTCCTTCCCTGTTGCAGTTCCCCCTGGCCATGCCCCAGGACTGGCTGGACCCAGACTATCCAAACACAGTCTGTCACCACACAGACTGGAACACAAGATATCCTGGAAATCTGGACACCACAAACAGTGATTGATAAATTCATCCTCACATGGAATTCATCCTCTGTATCTTCACCCCTTGCATTAGTTACTTCTGGCCACACATTGCTTTCATTCCGAGGACTCAAGAACTTCAGAAAATGAGTAGAAGTAGAAACTGTCAGGATGTCTGAGAAAGGTGGTGAGACCACTGCTGCATTTGGTTGAGGGTATCCTGCAGTTCTTCCTCTACTGATGTGGTAGGAAAGGCAGCATGTTGGGTACAGCTCTTTGATGGCAAAGGTGCTGCTCTCCCAGGGACATTTCCTAGGCTTACTCACGACACAAACCAACATGAATCATCCTATACATTACCTCTAAAAGATGGGGAAACTCATTGCAAGTATATAACAAGCAAAACAAAAAAGAAACCATCGATGAAACAGTGGACAGCAGCCAGGGCTGATGGGAGGGAAGCTGTGGGCAGAGAGGTTTCACTGGGGGCAGGGTAGGCAGTGACTGACTATTACTAGTTGTAGAACCATGATGTGAAAAATGAAGCCAAGTCAGCAGAAAAGTAGGCAAAAATGGCAGCATTCAGCTAAAGACAGCCAGAGGGAAGTGTTTGTAATGTGATCCTGGAGTAGAGTACTGCCTGGGAATGGGGGATAGAAATAGCAAAGAAATTGTGTCTTGCTATTTTGAGTCCAAAGGTGATTGTAGAACATGTTTTCTCTTTTTTATTTTTGTAATTGAGTGGGATCACATCAGTGAAATCCCTTATTCTGCCATCTACCTCTCTTAATTGAAATGAGTTGGAGAGTGCCCAGTGCTGCTGGGTTGGGAAGCACAATTGCAGAAAAGCAATAATGGCAAAAGGGTTGTGAGATGATGGTGTCATTGAACTGAGAAGAACCAAATGGTGGAGATATCAAAATTACTTATCTGGAATTAGGGAAAGAAAAAAATCAAAGACAAGGTCTAAAACAAGACCTACAGACTTTGCAATTGGAATTAAGACTTGCAGCAGCTGGAGATGTCAGAGAAGGAATTAAAAGAGGGTATAAAATATGACCTGAAGGCTTTGCAAAAAAATGAAAGCGATGCCTGGAAGTTTCCCAAAAAGGCAAAGGGACAAGCCTTAGATTAAAAATTGTTGAAGACAACATCTACAAAGCATTTCCCCATCTTGGGGAGCCACCCAAGTGCATAATTTTAAATCAGCGAAGGCTTTGCTGAGGTTCTTGATAGCCTGATTGCTCTATGCCACACAAGATTATTCACTAGAAGGAAGGAGCCCAAGCAACTTGTGACTGAATGAAACTTCTAATGGGTTTGAAACTTCTAAGCAGAAATAGACTGATTTGAGGACTCCAAAGGATGCATTATGACTCTGAGAAAGGTGCTGGAGGTCACAGTGGTCATACAGTTCCTGGATTTTACTGTGACAAATAGGATTTGGTTTAGCACTTTCTTAACTTATTAATAACCTAGAGCCCTGAGGAGCCAGCTTGCCTAGCTCCAGAGATATAAAAAAGAATACCTCTAGGGAGTGAGATTCTACAACTCTTGCTAAAGAAAAAATCATCCTTAGACGTTTTTGCAGATAAATAAAATTAGAATCCCCAGGTTTGTGAGCGAGAATATGAACAAAAAATGCCAGCCAGAGTGATTCAGGCCTACTTGAGCATAAAAAACTCAAGTAGGTTCTAAAGAACCTCTTTGTCATTACAAAGCTTGTCCCAGAGAGCTGCAATTTCCCAGTCACTATGATTTCTCATGGCAGGAAGCCTGTGGTTAGGACAGCACTTGCCGTGATAATCTACAGCCATATGTGCTGCTCAGGCACTGTGTGTGTGGGAAGATGACAGCGCTGCAGGGCTGTAGCTGTGCACAGCCCTGGGCACCACGTCCTTCCGGAGCTTGGTCTCCAGGCTCTAGTTGTGGGCACCAGACGCGAGCAAGGAATATACAGAAATGCATTAAAAGGGAAGGATGCCTCTTCCCATGACGCACAGGGTAGCAGGCACTCCTGCCCAGGGCAAATGTGCTCTCCAGGCTGCTGCCGCACAGTACAGTAGAGGACATTTTTTGGCCACAGCAAGACAGTTTGGGCTAAAGACATATTTGAGTTGGGAGGCACATGGCCCCCCAAATACAGCGTCTGGGGTAGCTGGGAGAAAAAGTCACAGAGTCACAGTATGGCAAAATATCTGAAGCTGGCAGGCACTTCTGGAGATCATCTGGTCTGACCCCTTCTCCAACACCATCAGCTGCAGAAGGTTGATAAGGCCTGTGCCCCGTCAGACTTTGAATATCTCCAAGGATGGAGACTTTGACACCTCTCTGGTCAGCCTGTGCCAGTGCTTGACCACCCTCCACATAAAAAGGTTATTCTCTTGTCTTTTAAATTAAATTTCTTGTGTTTCAATTTGAGAGGTCAGTCCCCAGTTCCTGAGAGGATATCTCATAGGAAGCAGCATGTTGGTGCCTGCAGGAGAAGGGTGAGGGAAGGAATGAGGGCCTGCCTGATGAGTGGGATATTCTATAACCACCAGCCCTCAGCCCCATGACAATTTGGTGTGGTGGTGTCAAGATTTAATTCCTCTTCAGATTTGACAAGTCTTTTGCAGAAGGACACCACTGGACACAGACTTTTCAGCGCTTGAAGAGCAGTTGGCAAGAGTGAGATAGGTTGTGTGGGAGGATGATCCCTCCAGAGCCCCATCATTGCTTGGGCAGTAGGGACACCCACTGCTCTCCCCTTGGGCAGTCCCTCTCCCCACCTGATTGATGCAGGTCCTGACAGTGGGACATGAAGGATGCTTCTGCTATGCTGGATGTGTATGTGGGGTCTGAGTGGGAAGAGCTGAAGTTTTCATGCAGAAGTTGCTTAACTTCTTTTCCCAAACAGTTCCTGAGGTGTAATTGCACTGAGTCACCTCCCTTCTGGTCTTGGACTCAAAAATAAAATAGTGGAAAGAAAAAATTCTGATGGCGACAGCGCAGGCTTAGATGTTAAAATCAGCTCTCCTTTGTGGGTAGGAGCTCATTTATACACATGATTTATGCTTGTTGGAATGAGAGGGACAGACTTAACAAATGACAGGTTTTGAATGGTTGCAAGTAATGTTATTAATGTCTGCTGACTTGGTGCCCTGCCCAACTTTGAACTTCTTTCAATTGTATGGGGCTGAACAAGAGCTGCGTGAGTTTTGAAATATTTCCACATAAAATAAGCTCTGAGACAGATGGAGAAATGTGAGTTTCCTAATGGGGCCTAGTAAGAAGAGCGCAGGAATTAAAAAAAAAAAAAAAAAAACGGGTTATAAGAATCTTCCTCAATTGAAACAAAAACAAAGAATCAGAGGAAATATATTTCAGTGCCAACCACCATTGCCTGACAGGTTGCACTGCTGCCAATTAGAGGGCAGGCTCTTTCAAAAAGGCATTTGCAACACCTTTCACCTGCTCTGCAGGTCAAGCAGCACTGCATCCATAACTCCAGCAGCTATAGCCTCCCAGGCCAGTGCTACTGAATCCCAGACTTAATTCATTTAAACGCATACAAGATGATTCAGTAGGTGCTAATGCTGCTAATTCAGTAGGTGTTAATGCGTGAATAATTATAGACATATTTAAGCAGCTGGTGCTGTGCCTTCAAAAGTTTCTGTGCATGGAAATTAATAGCTCTGTGGCGGTATGTGTGCTTACATGTTATAAAATGAAGATGTTGGTAGCAGCTCCATGTTAGAGTTTGAGTTAAGATTTTCACTTGAAGTGGAATTTAAACTTCTTGTTTTATACTTGGTTGTCTCCAGACATGGTACAACAGATCCTCAGAAAATATCTGATTTTCTGATTTTTCTGCAGTCTTTAGAAAAAAAACCCACTGTTTTTTTACATCTGTCCTTTATTTCCCCTCATTTCTCAGAATCCCCAACAGCACAAGCTCAGTTCTGACAAACTTCCTCCCAATACGTGTATTGGTGATATCTTAGGGCCAGGCTGAATGAGAACAGAACACACAAACAAATATCCCCCTTATTCGAAATACCTATTTGGAGCTAGATGGAATAGATGCTGGAGCTGCTCCTCACTCGGCTTAAGTCTGTTTATGTAGTTCCAGGTTAATGCTTTTCCTTGAACAGGTGGCAGGGCACCTCAGATGGACACAGCCCATATAAAACATACCTGTAGGAAGAGCAAATACTGCAGAATGACAGTGAAAACAGGGGCAATGGGAACAACAGTCCATTTTGGGCCCCACTGACTGCAAATAATACTTTCTCATGTATTTTGCTGTCCAGACAAAAGGGCTTCCAGGCTTCTGCTCAGAGGTGCCAGCACCTTGCATGATTGGCCCCCACAGAGATCTGGGCTGAGGCAGGAATTGACAGCAAGGTTTTGGCGTGTCAACTGTTTGACTTTGGGACAGAAAGCAGGGTCGAGTTGATGCTGCCTGGTAGATCTCCTGGGTCATCCTGACAGCTGTAGAAAGCCCTTTATTGCTTTTACCAGATAACCAGAGGAGCCTGCTTTCTTTCTTATCCCCTGCCTTCTGGTAAAGGAAGTGTCAGTGCTGCTTCCCCTTTGGCTGCCTGGCTGGTGACAGCACCCGGCACAGCCTCGCAGGGGAGAGGTCCTGCCAAGCAGACCTGAAGCGAGGGCTGCAGACCCAGGCACTTTGTAAATAAACACACACCATGAGAGCAGAGAACTGCACTGACCCACACCGCTGTTATTCCAGCATTTTTTGCCTAGAACAGGTGATGGGACCTCTGGTCCATCTGCAGTGGCTACTCATAAAAAGTGGCACGGTTTTGGATGGGAACCATTCCACAGATATCAAGGATGTCATAAAGCTTAGATTAATTAAATAAGCATTGCTCTAGCAGCTGTTTTAAATAGCTGCACATTAGACTGACTTCCAGTGCCTCAGTTTTTAAGAGATGAATGTCATGTGAAGGTTTCACATTATCATTTGGATGAAATACAGATTTTTGAAGATGGAATGATACCCAATATTTTTTTGTGTTTCCAGGAATGTCATATTAATATGTTCTCTGTTCCTCTGCAAAAGGCACAAAGCTGTCTCACCAGTGTCAGGCATACTGCACAAGAATGGCTCACAACTGTTAATTAAAAAAAGTCCGGGATGACAGGCAACAGGGTCTGTTCTCATGTGCCTTGTATGCAGGCAAGGAAGTCTCAGAGTTCATGAATGGTTCATTTATACTGCACTTTGATTTATCTGCTTCTTGAGTGCTCCCAGTCCTTTAAAAATGTTGTATAAATTTGCACTGGATACCCCTTGCCTAAACTGATTATCAGTATCAGATCCAAAAATAATTTAATTCCTCTAAACATTACCTGTTGCTTCCTGTTCCACTGTACAATAGTTTATTGTCTGGCTCTGTTGTACCACATTTTGTCCTGTCAACTGAAGCCACAGATGGGCTGAAAGGGGAGATGAAAGTGTTCTGCACTTCTTTACAAACCATAACCCAAAACCCAGGGAATGCACTTTACATCAGATGCCCCCTAGCCATGCAAGTAAATGACTATTTTACCTTCATCTTTGTACTGATATCTGTGAGTTGTCTGGGATTCAGAAAGTATGTATGGTGCATGCGGTGAGGGGAGCAGAGGGTGTTCATTAGATAAAAGCTACATTTTCCTGACTTGTCAAAAAGGTGCACTGTAAAAGAACTCACTTTAGTTTACAAGAAAATGACAAGAATTTGCTTTTGCTGTTGTTATAGTTACAGAAAAGTTGAGTGCTTGGCGTAGCCCAGTATTTTTCATTAGATAATCCAGCAGGAGCAGAAACATGAGGAAAATGGACCAGTTTCTATCTTCTCATGGATAAGCCTTTCTCCTCTGCCCCTTTGTCCCACTTCTGAGGAGGATGGTGCCTGGTATTTCTGCTCCTGAGAAAGGCACCTCTTGCCCTCAGCTCTCTCTGAGGTGCTGCTGGTGAGTACAGGCTGGGCCCTTGGGACACCCAGAGTCAGGAGAGCTGATTCTGCCCCTGCTGCAGCCCCAGCTGATGGGGAGTCACCTCCAGCGACCCTGCTGCCACCTTCTCTCTGGGGAAACCACACTTCCCTCATCCCTGAGACAGAAGGAACTCAGGCGTGAAACTCAGATGTAACTCAGGTATAAAATCCTTTGCTCGTTCATGGTTTCTTCCTCAACCAGATCTTCATTAGTGACCCAATTTTTCTTTGGACTTTCCCCTTTCCATGATTTCCCTGATTCAGTTTTTAGCTTATTTTGAAAGACAAATCTCTTTCTGTACATAGATACACAAAAGGAGATAAAAANGAAAGGAAGAAAAAAACCTGAAATCCCACCTCCCCAAACCAAAGCAAACCAAACCAGAAAAAAACCCAAACAACAAAAAAGAGAGCAGAGTTTTCCAGAGTGCTTGGAATATGCAAAAAAGTGCGGCAACAAAGTACCAGCAGGAACAGACCCATTGGCTCTGCCCCCAGAATAAACCCTGAACAGCAGGAGGCAATTCCTTGCTCTGGTCCGGGCCACACACAGGTCAGACTGCCCTCAAAGCCCACCACCCCAATGCCCACAGCATGTCCTCACTGCCCAAGTCCCCAGGAAGAGTGGGCCTTGTTGCTCACCATTAAGCACTATCTATCTGCCTGCTTTGGCTCCTGAGGAGCCAGGCATTTACATCCAAGTAAGCTGAGAACTCCACCAAGAATATCCTGGCGGCAGCTTTTTCAGGTTCTGCCTGGGCTTTGTCTGGACTGGTTGTGCTGGGAACAGCAATCCTGTAAGACCCCCATGGTAAGGAGAAGGTGCAATTAGATTGGAGCACATTACCCACATCAGTCCTGGATACAAGAAAGCTGCTTCCCATTGTGGAACAAGCTTGTGTTTATCCACTTGTTTAAGAGCAAATTATAAAGACAAGATAGGATTTGAGAGTTGTGCCCTACTCTTGGTGCACACAGGGAGAGGGGGAGAAAATTCTCATCTTTCAAAATCCTTGAAAGGGGTCAAAGATGTTGACTCTGCTTCCAGGGTTGTGTGTCTCACATTGAGTCATGTACATGTTCATCAGTGATTCTGCAACAGGGACCATATTTCTAAATATGGCTTTTCAAAAACCATCTCTTTGATATCAGCCTCTAGCATTTTCTTCTAGCATTGTTCTAGAAGAAAATTGTTCTGCTTGTATCCCGGAATCTTCTTTCACTTCTTATGCCTGGTTTCTGCCATCCCTTTTAGATATTCCTTCTCTCAGATTCACAAAACACATTAGAGAGCACACAGCCAAAAATAGAATCTTCTGCACCTTTTCCTCTGAAACAGCCATGCTACCAATTACGCTTTAGCAAAAAACCTCCAAAAAACGATTTCTTTTGAAGAAAAGAAATCTGCAAGCTCTGTGTTTAAGGACCAGGAGGTGAAGCAGGTAACAAACAAGGGGTGACAAGATGGTGAGAGAGCCTGAGACAGGGGTTTTATTGACTCATATTCAGCAGTTGAGTCTCTGATGCCTGAGGGCTGGCTGTGAAGGAAAGAAGGCATCAGGTAGAAAGGAGGGTGGGGAGGCAGTCTGGTGTGCTGGGGACTAGGAGCTTGACAAAGTGAGCTGTTTGTGGGCACAGGGATGGGCTCTAGCCTGGTGTCACCACTCTGTTGTCTCCTGCCACTGCTGAAATTCCCTATCAAAACTGACAGACAAAAATATGGCAGACAATACATATTTAAGCTCCATTTCTGTTTCAGACCCACTTTTCTGCAGAGAAACAAACACCCTTAAAGTGTCATATTGACCCAAAAGATTTAATAGAAAGTTTAGGTCTTTCTGGAATCATGTTGGCATTAGCATCCTTATGCCGATGTGTTCTCAACTCAGCTCTGGCATTGAATGGCCCCAGAGGGCACACTTTGTGTCTTGGTTTTTCCCACACTCTGGCAATGACAGCATGCAGTGAAATTTGCCATCCAGGGTAAGAAGTCCATTCATTGCTACCAGAGACACTCTTGTGGTCAGTGGCCTCTGCTATTAGAGAGGCCCTTGGACCTGAGCTTCAACACAGGCTGGAGGAGGTGAAAGATCCATCCCTGGCCACCACGGTGGATTCAGGCAGTAAAAGTGGGACGGGCAGCCTGCTTACAGAGGTCCCCCAGGCACGGGAACAGGTAAGGGATGAGGCTGAAGGCCTTGCTTAGGGCCTCCTTCAGAGGTGTCACTGCTGTGCAGCCTTCTGCCAACAGGAACGGGAAGAAATGTGGAACCTGTGATGCCTTAAGTTTCAACTTTTGTACCTTTGTACTTTTGTACTTACACTAGCAGTACAGTTTTTCAAATCCTGTACTGCTAGTGTAACTCTGAAGTTTCCTGTAGCTTGTTAAGTGCTGTTCTCTCATGCTAACAGAGACATAACAAAGCCTCTCCAGCTTGCTCTCCAAGGACACCCAGACCATCTAAGGCTCAAAAATGTAAACCTTCATCTTGGGGAGAGGGGCCAAACTTGGGGAAATTACATAATTGGCTGGGTTCTGGTTGGTAAATTTATGCTGATATAAAAGTGTGAAGAACTCATGACCTGTCGTCCATTTTGGCATCCACTGAGGCAGGACCCTCTGGAGCCCAGAGTGTACCTCTGAAGGCCTTTCAAATAAATACCTCCTTTATTCCCTTATTGCTGTATAGTCTCTGTTTCTAGGTAGTCATTTAAGGCATCACCTGGGGCTAAGGGACTGGGCTTGGCTTGAGAAACTAGGGTCAGGCAGAGGCCTGGGAGAGGACAGCAGTGGTGCTGTGGTTCCACAGGGCTGCTCACACATCTATGGCCAGTATGGTGCTGGTTATGCCAGAAGAGTCATGCTGCCTCCCTATGCCACTCCCTGGGACTTATGATCCTGGTACTGAGGAGCTCAGAGGGTTGTCTGTGCTGTGTAAGGACCTCTTGACCCAAGCCCAAAACCATGACTCTTCTTTCTGGCATCTGCCAAGCCCTAAGGCACCTAAAACTCTGCACCTGCTTGTTGAGGAGCACCTCACCTCCATTTGGCAGCCTACGAGAGCTTGGCATTTTTCCTAGGCTGGGTGTTGTTGCAGCCATGTAGCCCAGGGGCTTGGGCCAGTGCTGTCTGCACCTGTTCTGCTCTGGGTTTGGCCAGGGGAGGGCCACAGTCGTGCTCTGGGGACCAGTTAATTCTTGTATGTTAGTCATTTCAGGAACTATACCAATAGATGTTAGAGCAAAAAGGGGACCCTCAGAGTCCCTCTCTGGGCAGGTGATTGAGGCTGAGAGCACTCTTGCTCGCTCTCTCCCTGTGGTCCGAATGACCTTTTGCAGCTCCTTGCCAAGTGAAGCTGTTTCGGCAAGAGGGGCTGATGTTACTTCTCTTGTCTCTCTGGAAATGCTGGGGTATGAGCCCTTGCAGGCAGCTGAGCCAGCAAGGTTAGGAGGGGAGATCTTATCTTTGACCTATCTGTTGACCACCATCACCAAGAGCACCTCCTCAGGCTTTTCTCCCTGAGTGAAAATCTGACTTCTCCTCAAGTTTTGAAACAAAGCACACAGTTAGGAAATATGGGGAAACAAATTATGCTTAAGGTTATATTTCACAGCCAGGTTTTCCTCATTGGCCCTTTTAGCAGTCCTCAGCACAGGAAAGGGTGCATGGGACATGATGCCTGTGTGGGGAGAGGGATGGTGTTAAAAAAACTACTGATCTAATTTTAAAATATTATACAAGAAAAAGAAGTTGAGGAAAACAGACACCCAAGGGATTGTTTCTCCAGTAGAGGCTGGCTTCTACTCTAGCCAGAAAGGATGCATACTTCATCTCGTATCTTAGCTTAGAGAAGCACTTAAAATGACAAATTATTCATTAAAATACACAACTAGGAGGCATGTGGGGACTCACCATAAGAAATCCAGTGAAGATCTTAGTGCATCAAAATTAAAGTTCACAAAATGAAAATCACCATAATTTAAAAATACCGTTTTCACATTCTACCCTTGTTCACAGCACAGGCAAAGGAGAGAAAAGCTGCCAGGCCTGGGGAAGGGTGAGTGGCCCAGCCAGCCCTATGCTGACAGTGACTGGACCACCGTGTGCCAGTGCTGTAGCTCTGCCTCAGCTGTGTTTGTTTTGCTAGAACAGATACAGTCTGCTTGTTCAGGAATGGTTCAGCACATGACAAAATGACAGCTGGGGGAAGAAGCCACAGATTTCCATCTGAGGATTTCTCTTTTCAAGAAGCCAGAGTATCCTTGAATTGGTGGCACTGATCTGCACTGGATGTGCAGAAAGTTAGGCCTTCAGGGGATCAAGGCATTCCATAACCACAGGGACAACAAACTGGTCGTGAAGTACGTCTCCGCTCTTTGACCACATCCAACATATGTAATTAGACGGGAATTCTGCATCTTGGTATTAATTTCTGGATGATTCCTTACAAATACTTCTCCTCTGAGTATCAAACTTTAAGCAAGTGCATAATCAAAACAGCAGAAAAGACAGATCTCAAAATGTGCTTTGTTCATCTACAAAGGAAAGGTGAGTGCCATTTCAATCGTGTTTGATAATCATAGAATAGTTTGGGGTGGAAGGGACTTTAAGATATCTAGTCCAACCCCTTTGCAATGAGCAAGGACATCTTCAGCTAGATCAGGTTGCTCAGAACCCCATCCAACCTGACCTTCAATATTTCCAGGGATAGGTCACCTACCACCTCTCTGGACAACCTGTAACAGTGTTTAACCACCCCCATCGTAAAAAAACTTCTTCCTTAGACCTAATCTATATCAACCTTCTTTTAGTTTAAAACTATTATCCCTTGTCCTATCAAAACAGAATGTTTCAGAATAACCTAACAAGTAGTCAGAAATATATTTAATTGTAATTATGACTTTTTAATTAGACATCCTTGTAAGATGAGTTTGCAATACAGAGTGAATACCTCACAGTGCAGGTGTCCATGAATTTGCTGCTACAGCACAAACCAACCACACAAAGAGAGCTGGCCAAAGCTTACGAGGCTGTGTAAAGCCTGGAACTAACCTGCCCTTGAACTGGGAAAGGTGGATCTTGATAGGGACTCCATGTGCTGGATGTCTCAGGACAAAAAGTCAGGAGGTGTTTGCAGAGCACAGTGGAAGGGGTAAATGGGACACCTTTGTCACCAGCATAACTGCAGTTGATGTGCAGGCACAGGCAGGCAGCCAAGGAGAGGCACATGTCATGGAGAGAGCCATGAGCAAACACCACTCTCAGCTGGTTCAGAAGAGGAATCCATAAATAGAATTCCTTCTGCTTTGGATGAATGGAGCAAGGGAGGTTTTCTGGTCTCACATGTTTATGTTTTACTTCAGTGCTGCCTCAAACCAACCAAGACCCTCAGAATCCTCTCTGGAGTATGAAAAAGAACTTCCTATCACTGCTTGTTTTATCATGCAACAAGAAAAAAAAGGTTAGGCAGAGGAAACAGGACATACTTTGGGCATTTATGCTTCATGGGCTGTGTTTCTCTCTTCTTACTGCTTATTCAAAACTTTTATATGTGCCACCCAAAAAGGGTGACAACATGGTTGGCTTCCCACAAAGCTTATTCTTGAGTGGGGGAATTTTTTTGGAATATTGTGTTAGTGGCAATGGCAGAAGCAGTGGAGCATGATTGGGATGTGGTTGTTGACCTGAAGAAATGTGTGTTAGTGCAGTCACACATTGCTTCCAAGGAATAGGAAACAAACCATCAAGAAAGACAGAAAAAAGTTTCATTTCATAACTGGCCAGTGAGAGTTCTCCTAGCATCTGGTAGTGCTGTATGTGCCAAATACCTAACAAACACTTTAAAATAAAAGAATGTAAACCAAATTTTACTGAAACATAAGAATGTTAAAATTCAGGCTCAAACCAGCAACAATATGGGACTTTGGCAGGAGTGGTTTTGAAAGGCTCTGCCATGTCTACTGTTTTTGATTCTGCAGAAGAACAGAAACCATTGATTTTATGAAAAGAGCATGGAGAGCAGCAGCCCAGGCACTGGAGAGGAAATTGTCCCCTGGGTAATATGGTGCCATGGAAATATAATCTGATGGCCAAAGTCACCAGATGGTGCTATTGTGCACACTATTTGTGTGCGTGTGTGACCATCATCTGTGCTTTGAAGGGACTTTGAGAGGTTTCTCTGTAGGATGAGGGCTCTGGGGTGGTTTGCTCTTTGCCTTCCTCCCTCCCAGTCCAGTGCAGACCTTGGGGCTGGACACTCCTAGGCTGATCACTGCCTTGTTGGCCCCAACTCCCAAATAGGGACCACCTCCATGCCATTTCACCCTTCACCATTTGAAGATAAAGCATAAACAAAACAAGATATACACAGACAGCCTCTCATTCTAAATCACTGATTTCTTCCTTATGGGGAATCCAATATCCACTCAAGAGGATGTAAAAAAAAAAAAGCCAGGACTTCCATCATGCCCTAGGAGGCAAGGAGCATATCTTGCTCTCTGATCAACAAAAGTGCCTTCTGAAATGTCCCACAGCAAAATTACCCTGAAGCCAGGAACAAAATTCCCATCCTTTAGGCTACAATCCCGCAGATCCTCTGTGCTCCAGGGGAGTGCTTCCTTCTGGAAAGGCTCTGCTTTCTCTTCTGAGTGAACCCTGTAGATCAACTCCCAACAGCAGGATCATGGCCAGAGCAGCTCTGCTGCACTGAAGCGTGATGAGCAGAATATGGCCCAGGTTCAGAAACCCCTGTCTCAGTTCTTGTCACCACCAGAATGATATATACAATATTACATATCTACATAATATTAGATATTTAACAGCAATATTTTATATACATACAGTCATATTTAATAAAATGCATCTTTATATATAAGCAACATATCAAATAATAATATATAATATCCTGTATACCTTTATAATAGGACCTAATCCCTGTAAAACACCTCCATAGCATTATCTCTGTGGGACCCTTTCCCCAGAGAGAGCACACTGCATGTTCAGTCAAACTTGGGGGCAGATGTGGGAACCACCTGCTTTGTCTCTCCCTGCCTGGAGTCTTTGGTTTGCACTACCACCATCTCTGTGGTGCTGCTAACCAAAGCAAGTAACTGCACAGGAGGAGGCCTTTGCAGAGTTCTGTGTTGGAGCACTCATTACATGCCACAGGACAAAAAAAGAATGGCAGGGGAAGGTGTCGAGTTGGCCAAGCTAAGACCTGATTTCAGCATCTTGCAGTGGTGGAGGTGCAGACTGAGGTAGGGTGTGTAGACTGTAGCTACAGAAGATTGGAATATCCATATTTAACTGGGCATGTACAAGTCATCATGGGGACAGCTGTGGTCCCACTACTCCTTATGGAAAATATGTGAAAAATATAGGGGGGAAGAAAGATTTGTGTTGGTGCTCCAACCTTGGCTGCTGTAAGGGTCTCTAAAGGGAAAGTCAGTCCAGAAAACACCACTGCCAGCATCAGAGATCTGGGTAAGATTATGTGCTGCCCTAGTGAGGCACCACCTGGAGAGCTGTGTCCAGTTCTGGGCTCCTCAGTACAAGAGAGACATGGAGCTCCTGGAGTGGGTCCAGAGGAGGGTAACAGAAATTATGGGGGGGGAGACTTAAGCCATCTCTCTTATGAGGAAAGGGTGAGAGAGTTGGGCCTGTTCAGCCTCAAGAAGAGATAACTGAGACCTCAGCAACGTCTATCAGCCTCTGAAGGGAAGGTGCCAAGAAGATGGAGCCAGGCTCTTCTCAGTAGTGCCAAGCAATAGGACAAGAGGCAATGGACAGAAACTGATGCACAGGAAGTTCTACCTGAACACGAGGAAAAACTTCTTTACTGTGCAGGTGCACTGGAACAGGCTGCTCAGAGAGGCTATGGAGTCTCCCTCACTGGGATATTCAAGAACCATCTGGACACAATCCTGTGCCATGTGCTCTGGGATGACCCTGCTTGAGCAGGGAGCTTGGACCAGATTCCAACCTCACCCGTTCTGTGATTCTGTGGTTGCAGGTGGTGTACCCCAGGGCCAGACCTATTTAATATCTTCACTGATGACCTGGATGAGAGGATTGAGTGGATCTTCAGCAAGTTCACAGACAACATGAAGTCAAAGGGAGTTTTGATCTGTTGGAGGGTAGGAAGGTTCTGCAGAAGGATCTGGACAGTTTGCATCAATGGGCCCAGGAAAATTGTATGAGGTTCCACAAAATTAAGTGACAAGTCCTGCACTAGTGTCACAAGAACCCCAGGCAGCGCTACAGTCTTGAGGAAGAGCGTGTGGAAAGCTGTTCAGCAGAAAAGGATGTAGGGGTGCTGGTCAACAGCAGCTGAACACGAGTCAAAAGTATGCCTTAGAAGAAGCCCAATGGCATCTTGGCCTGTATCAGCAATAGTNGGGACCACCTCCATGCCATTTCACCCTTCACCATTTGAAGATAAAGCATAAACAAAACAAGATATACACAGACAGCCTCTCATTCTAAATCACTGATTTCTTCCTTATGGGGAATCCAATATCCACTCAAGAGGATGTAAAAAAAAAAAAAGCCAGGACTTCCATCATGCCCTAGGAGGCAAGGAGCATATCTTGCTCTCTGATCAACAAAAGTGCCTTCTGAAATGTCCCACAGCAAAATTACCCTGAAGCCAGGAACAAAATTCCCATCCTTTAGGCTACAATCCCGCAGATCCTCTGTGCTCCAGGGGAGTGCTTCCTTCTGGAAAGGCTCTGCTTTCTCTTCTGAGTGAACCCTGTAGATCAACTCCCAACAGCAGGATCATGGCCAGAGCAGCTCTGCTGCACTGAAGCGTGATGAGCAGAATATGGCCCAGGTTCAGAAACCCCTGTCTCAGTTCTTGTCACCACCAGAATGATATATACAATATTACATATCTACATAATATTAGATATTTAACAGCAATATTTTATATACATACAGTCATATTTAATAAAATGCATCTTTATATATAAGCAACATATCAAATAATAATATATAATATCCTGTATACCTTTATAATAGGACCTAATCCCTGTAAAACACCTCCATAGCATTATCTCTGTGGGACCCTTTCCCCAGAGAGAGCACACTGCATGTTCAGTCAAACTTGGGGGCAGATGTGGGAACCACCTGCTTTGTCTCTCCCTGCCTGGAGTCTTTGGTTTGCACTACCACCATCTCTGTGGTGCTGCTAACCAAAGCAAGTAACTGCACAGGAGGAGGCCTTTGCAGAGTTCTGTGTTGGAGCACTCATTACATGCCACAGGACAAAAAAAGAATGGCAGGGGAAGGTGTCGAGTTGGCCAAGCTAAGACCTGATTTCAGCATCTTGCAGTGGTGGAGGTGCAGACTGAGGTAGGGTGTGTAGACTGTAGCTACAGAAGATTGGAATATCCATATTTAACTGGGCATGTACAAGTCATCATGGGGACAGCTGTGGTCCCACTACTCCTTATGGAAAATATGTGAAAAATATAGGGGGGAAGAAAGATTTGTGTTGGTGCTCCAACCTTGGCTGCTGTAAGGGTCTCTAAAGGGAAAGTCAGTCCAGAAAACACCACTGCCAGCATCAGAGATCTGGGTAAGATTATGTGCTGCCCTAGTGAGGCACCACCTGGAGAGCTGTGTCCAGTTCTGGGCTCCTCAGTACAAGAGAGACATGGAGCTCCTGGAGTGGGTCCAGAGGAGGGTAACAGAAATTATGGGGGGGGAGACTTAAGCCATCTCTCTTATGAGGAAAGGGTGAGAGAGTTGGGCCTGTTCAGCCTCAAGAAGAGATAACTGAGACCTCAGCAACGTCTATCAGCCTCTGAAGGGAAGGTGCCAAGAAGATGGAGCCAGGCTCTTCTCAGTAGTGCCAAGCAATAGGACAAGAGGCAATGGACAGAAACTGATGCACAGGAAGTTCTACCTGAACACGAGGAAAAACTTCTTTACTGTGCAGGTGCACTGGAACAGGCTGCTCAGAGAGGCTATGGAGTCTCCCTCACTGGGATATTCAAGAACCATCTGGACACAATCCTGTGCCATGTGCTCTGGGATGACCCTGCTTGAGCAGGGAGCTTGGACCAGATTCCAACCTCACCCGTTCTGTGATTCTGTGGTTGCAGGTGGTGTACCCCAGGGCCAGACCTATTTAATATCTTCACTGATGACCTGGATGAGAGGATTGAGTGGATCTTCAGCAAGTTCACAGACAACATGAAGTCAAAGGGAGTTTTGATCTGTTGGAGGGTAGGAAGGTTCTGCAGAAGGATCTGGACAGTTTGCATCAATGGGCCCAGGAAAATTGTATGAGGTTCCACAAAATTAAGTGACAAGTCCTGCACTAGTGTCACAAGAACCCCAGGCAGCGCTACAGTCTTGAGGAAGAGCGTGTGGAAAGCTGTTCAGCAGAAAAGGATGTAGGGGTGCTGGTCAACAGCAGCTGAACACGAGTCAAAAGTATGCCTTAGAAGAAGCCCAATGGCATCCTGGCCTGTATCAGCAATAGTGTGGCCAGCAGGACCAGGGTAGTGATTGTCCCCCTGCACTGGGCACTGGTGAGGCCACACCTTGAGTGCTGTGTCCAGTTCTGGGCCCCTCAATTCAGGAAGGACATTGAGGTGCTGGAGTGTGTCCAGAGAAGGGCAGTGGAGCTGGGGAAGGGTCTGGAGCACAAGTCCTGTGAGGAGCAGCTGAGGGAGTTGGGGGTAGTTTAGCCTGGAAACACATGAGGCTGAAGGGAGACCTTATCACTCTCTACAACTCCCTGAAAGGAGGTAGTAGCCAGGTGAGCGGCAGCCTCTTCTCCCAGGTAACAAGTGACAGGATTAGAGGAAATGCTGCCAGTTGCACCAGAGGAGGTTTAGATTGGATATGAAGAAAGGGTTGTAAAGCACTGGAACAGACTGCTCATGGAAGTGATGTAGTCACCATCCCCAGAAGCGTTCAAAAAGCATGTGGATATGGCACTTGAGAGGCAGTTCAGTGAGGGACATGGTGGTGGTTAACAGCTGAACTAGATGATCTTTAAATATCTTTCCAACTATGGTTCTATGAATCTGTGATTCTATGTTCAAGTTTATGAATTAAAAATATTTTGCTTTCTGCCCATTCTATAAGTTTCTTAGTGAACCTGTTTTTTTCTGTTGATTGCTCTCTAATTCTTT
The DNA here is from genome assembly GCA_013396875.1 of Vireo altiloquus. NCBI lineage: Eukaryota > Metazoa > Chordata > Aves > Passeriformes > Vireonidae > Vireo > Vireo altiloquus. The sequence goes on along the minus strand of VZRF01009225.1, from coordinate 536,589 downwards.
TTAGAAATGCACAAGCAGTTTCTACACAGTATTCATACAAAAAGTGTGACCCTGAGATCCAGAGTAACAAATAAAAGGTATAAATGGGCATTTTAAGACTGCCATTGCCAGACATATCAGGAGTATGGTTAAGAGGACTAACATCACTTTGGCTTCATCTCCTCTGATTAAAGTCTTGCTGCTTCATGTGTTCACTGGGCTGAGGATCTTCTGTGCTCAGCCTTTGAAGAAGGAATGAAAGCTGCTGCCTGGTCTCTACTCTCAGAGTAGAACCTGCTCTAGCAGGTGGTGATAGGGGGTTTGTGAGATGCCCACACCACTGATCTGCCCCCAGAACTGCCCCAGGGTCACAGCAGGAGCCTGCTGTCTCTGCTACTTGAACAGTAACACTCTCTCCAGCAGGTACCGTGAACAAGGGAGTCCATCGCCAATCATGGAAGATAAAACCCTTTTGTCCCAAAGCACTCCACTGCTGGCTGAGTTCTATTCCTCGGTGATTAAAACCAGGGGGACACCTTATTTGACTCAGAAATAGAGGCAAGGGAGCAGCCCCCTCTGAGTGGGCACGTTTTGCCTTGCTTGCACCCGACCAAGCCCCTTAGCTGCAGAGATCCAGCAGCAAAGCTGCCCACGGGGAGAAGCAGCACTGGCCTGCGAGGGCCCCTGCACGGGGACAGGGATGGAGCTGGGATTGGGGCACTCCCCTGAGTGAGTACAGCTGCTGGAAGGGGATGAAGCAGCATCCGAATGCTTTTAGCAGCAGACACAGGACTTGAATCAATAATACAAGAAAGCCTGTGGTCGGCGGCATTTCTGGCCACAGCAGATGGACCACCATTCAAGGAAGGGTTTGAGGCTTCCTCTGCCTGAGGGGATTTTAAACCACATTCCCACATTTCAGGCAAGTACCCTCGTCTCTCTCTGGCCCGTAGGTCTGTGTGGAAACTGCAGCGTTGCTCAGCCAGAAATCACAGGGCTGGTAGGACACTGAACAAAAAGTGTGACTTTTGTTGGGTAATTATCTGGGCAGGGCTGCTCTGGTGTCTATATCCAAGAGCAACCCTGTCCGTGGAGATCCTCATACCTCAGCTGGTTATGACCCTGTACTACCTGATCTAACTTGAGGTTGTATTTCACTTTGAAGTTTACCCTGCTCTGAGCGGGGGATGGACTAGATGACCTCCAGAGGTATCTTCAAAGCTAAATTATTCTGTGATTCTATGTCTATCACTGTTTTTTATCCAGCTACTGTTTCATGTAAAATCCCTCAGTGAAGTCCCCTAGCCATTAGGTACAGGCATGTTGCTTCTTGTCTATTCTACCTCCGCCTCCATAAATCTAAGGAAGCTCGGCTGTGGAGGTAGAGAGTCCTCAGCAGGTTTTTAGCTAATGCACAAAGATTAAAAGCTACTGCAGTTGCCAGTAAAGGCAAGACTCTCAGGGTCACTCTTACTTAAGTAAAAGCTACACTAATATGATCAAAGAACTGAATTGTATATTTTAATGATTATATTATGATTACAAGGATTATTTAGTTCTCTATAAAATTTTGCACAGAAATCCACTTTTCTTCTTGAAAAGTGCCTTTGAGCAAATAGAAATAAGTCCAGCATATTAGAAATAATATAAAACTACATTTAATCAAGAAAATACATTGATATATTTGCTGCATATGAACACAGGCAGATAAATTTAATCATATACAAAACCATTATATTAAATGAAGCCTGAAAAATAAATACATTTATTGTATCTTTCAGCAACAAATAAATAAATTGAATATATATTTAAATATTGTTTTAAATATGTTATTTTTAAAGCCATTATGTTTAGATACAGAGAAGTACAGTCAGTATTGATTTTATAATAAAAGATATACATTAACTCAGACACTGGAAAATAGAAATGCTGATGTTTAACATTTTTATGGTGAGAAGGGTTATACTTAAAAAAAAAAAAAAAATCAAAAGTGTGTCCTGTTTTCAAGCTGTATTTATTTGCCATGAAGTAAAAAGTTCCAGAGTGTGGTGTGTTCTACAGCAGATGAAAATATTTAGTGTGTTAAATTTATGGCCGAGGGCAAAGAGCTGAACTTGGGAACCTATTTAAAGTGCAGTGGAAGTCTGTAAAGATAACGATGGGGAGTTGAAAGCAGTGAAGCCTCAGACAGTAATATCTCAATAACAAAGAGCTAATACTTTGCTGCAGAGGCTTTCTCAGCAACAGTTGGTCCATTTTTGTCATTATGTCTAATCAAGTCCAGTCTTGCCTCGGCCTCCTCAGCCAGCAGACACCCAGCACTTAAATATAACCGTATGTGTCCAGTGTGATTACAAGCATCGTAACGCGCTCCCGGCTCTGTCCTCCCACCTCCAGCTGGCCCCAGACCCCAGGGTGTCACATTCCAGGTTTCATCCTCTGAATGTGCGTGCCGATGGCACGTGAGGTTGGAGGGCTCAGGGAAGGGGTGTGGGGTGGCTGTCACCCATGGGCAGAAGCGTGTCCTCTCTGAGCCCAGCCACAGCCCCAGACACCCACAATGGGAAACACCACCAATCCTGCCAAAAAGCACCCGGAATCAGTATGGGCTTGGCCTCCCACTGCACCCGTATTTCTTCAGGTGATCGTGGACTTCACTTCCCTGGCACTGACCCTGACCCCACTGGAGGCCAAACATGTAAAACCCCACCCCTGCCAGGCAGAGGAGAGCATTTGCCTCCTTGTGCAAGTGGAGACAGGAGGCAAGAGCCAAAGGCAGGAGCTGTCTGAAGTGCTTTCTGTAATTACACTGGAAAATTCTTTAGCGTGAGTCAGTGGCAAAAAATTAAGAAAGTGACAAGGAACAAAATTAACATATGAGAGGTTTCACAAGGTAAACAACTTGGCTCATAATTTGCTTACATTCTAATGTTGCCTACACAGCTTAACACTCTTGAAAGGATTCCTACTCTGAGCTGATAGTTAGAATAAAGACATTAAATTGCCCATATTGCTTATTAATTATGTACAGACCCTGGAATCCCAGTTGTGGCTTTGGATACATTTTTAAACAAGTTTTAGTGAACAACATCCACTACCCTGGAGGAAGCAGAGGAGAACAAGCCTTTCCACCCTTTCCACAGGGTAGGATATAGGGTTGTATTCATCCCTCCAGAGTTTTACTGAAGTCCCTATCCCCATGACCTTTTCCAAAAACGGTTGAACAGCATGTGGGAGTGATGGGGTGTCCAGCACAAGGGGATGCATGACCTGGGACCAATAATCACTTTAAGGCCACTTCTCTGAGCACAGCTCCAGCTGTGATGAGGAGGTACTGAACCTCTCGTGGAAAAACCCCTCCATATAGTGAGTTGTATATTCAGTGAGGGAACAAAGGCCTTGAGAAGGTGTTTCTGCTAAAACGTTTTTAGGATTATAGTTTCCCTTTTGGTACAATGGTCTCTAGTAATGTTGGAGAGAACAGAGATGTGTAGGGAACTCTTCTGTCTCCACTGTTTCTCCCATTTGTGCCAAAAGCCTGGAGGAGCAGGAACATCTCTGCTGTGGAGGCCAGAGGGCTTGCTCTGGTGTGGCCTGAGCAAAGTGATGTGTACATATATGATGAACAAATCAAGGTGTGACTTTAGTATGGGAGTAGTGGGCATGAGCAGCCCGCCAGCAAACAAAATGGAAAGGTAATCCACCTCCTCTTTCTACTGCTGCTTCCAGTGCCATGCTGAAGACAGGCAGGCAGGGGAGAGACATGTTGGGAAGAAAGGGCAGTAGGTTTCTCCACACTTCTCTCCTAGAAAGGAAGCTGAGTTGCTAATATTATCTGTGTTTATTATATTTATGTGGTGCTGAGCTCATCTTTGAGACATCTGGGCCCAAGAACAGTAATTAAAATGAACAACTGTTGACAGCATTTGTCACAAATTGAACAACTGGCATAAATCAAACTGCCTGGAGTCTCAGCCATCTCTCCCAAGGACTGGATAAATACCATCTAGCCGAATTAAGAAAGCTCTGTGGAGTGCAAATGTTTGTGGCACAGAGTCAAAAACATGCCAGTGTCAAGTTCTGTTTTGGTTCTTGAGGAGCAAATCCCCCAGCCCAGGTGCCCTCCTNCACCCCCACCCTCACCATGCCTCTGATTCCAGCTATTGCAAAAACAGAGCAGGTTCTCTGTCAACAGGGAAGGTTAAAAGCAGCAGCAAGCTCTGTCTGAGGGTGGATTTTGCATTATGTGCAAATACCACTGGCTTTGCTGCATACTGAAGTTTGCAGCTAATTAAAGCACAAACCAAATCAAAATCCCACCCAAACCCTTTTGAAATCCATGACATGCAAACATAGGATGTACTTAATAAGCACTCAAGAGCAGCCAAGTTCATTAAGGCAAAGATCCATCTAACTCAATATCCCAAAGCAACAGTTTAGGGAACAGCATAAATATGGGTAAGCAGACCTAGTGCCATCTTCCAAGCCTTCTCCTAACCTCTGACCATTCACAGCTGAGAGACATTTAAATGACAAGGCTTGAGAAAACAAAATCTAATTTAGAAAAAAAACCGTGCCAAGCATATAATAATTATGGATCAAGTTCTTGGGACATACAAATCCATATAGCACCTTTATTTGTTTCTTAGAAACCTGGTAGATTTCCTCTATTTAGACCAGGGGCCAATTTAACACCAAAGTCCATTTGTGATTAGAGTTGCTTTTCTATTCTCTTCAAAAGATGTTAAGGCTGGACCCAGGTGTTTGTCCTACCCATCACCTTCCCTTCGATTCACACAACTGAAAACACAGGCACTTTTCCTGTGGGGGTTACCAGAATGGCCCTGGTGCTGAGGCTCTTCTGTAGCCTATTGGGTCACCAAAAAATCAGGGCCAAATAAAAGCAGGCAAAATCACAGAAACACCCTCAGTCTCCCCAGGGCCCTGCGTGACCCCAGGCCAGCTGGACAAAGCGGGCTGCAACATGTCCCCAGCCCCAGCCAAGAAGGTGGGACAGCAATGCCGAGGATTATTTCAGGAAGCTCCCTGGCTCGGGCAGCACTTACTCACAGGGCGCGTTCTCGAGTTTTGCATTCATGTGGCTGCAAATAAGTGCAGGAGCTCATGCCTCCTCACATAGCTCCAGGAGTGGGGTCAAAGCAGACAGGAGCTGCATGTAGGACATCTGACAACAGCTAAGGGAAGAGGCGTAGCAACAGATCAGACCTTGCTGCCCAGGTATGCGAGCCCCACTCTCCTCCACAACAATTTTGAGGCTTACAAGAAGTCCCGAGGGTGTCTGTTCCGTGGCTGCTGAAGGTGCACCACCATGTGCCCAGCCTGCCATGGCTCCCTTTCCACCCCTGGCCCTGGCACTGTTCCCAGTGCTGCCCCTCCAGCTGTGCATGGTGAAACACAGAACAGCCCAGTTTCTCTAAGCTCCAACAATTCCTTTCATGTTCAGTGTCCCATCTGCCCTAGCAGACAGCACTAGGCTGGCTTGGACCTTTAGACCTTGCTCTTTAAAGTTTACTCAGTTGTTTTACAAGGGTGCTGAAAGGGGTGAGGGTCCTCTCTTGCCAGTATTTGTTCTCCTTTCCTCGCTCAGCAGTGCCCATCTTCACCTCTGCAGACCCAAAATAACTCCCTGCATCTGGATTCAGAAAAACTCCAGTTTTGTGGTGTTTCTCAAAGTGTATAGAGGAGCAAAGACTGTTCATGCAACCTTTCAAATAACAATTGCAACTTTCTTCTTACTCTTATTTATTATGTGTTTGGCACCAGCTGTGGCTTGAAGCATTGTTATACCAAGCACCATGCAAACACAGAGCAGAAAAGCTGCTGGTGACTAGAAGAGCTTGCAATCTTAATAGCATAAATCAGTGCTGTAATTATACATAGGAAAAGAAATGCTAATTCATGCTGGCATAATCCCAGCTGGAAAAAGAGGAATGGGTATGTTCTGCTTATTTTCTCACAGTCTCAATCAGAGCCTCACACACTGTGCTTCTAACCTCTCTGCTCTTTCCAGTGGTGATCTCTTCACGTTCACCTCAGTTCTCCAGACTGTCCTGCTCAAGTGACAGACAATCATAACAATGCTTTTCTAGAACAGAGAAAGTCTATGATCACTGGAGGGATGATTTGGGTTTGGCTCTCTGTCTCCAGGATTTGGTTTTACTAGTGAAATTCTGGTGAAAATAATACTCTTGCTTTATTTGGAGTGTGAGGTATGTGTCTTCAAAGGTAGTAATTGTGGCAGAGTATTACTTTTGGCTTATACTTAAAAACAACAGGCTGTCTAGATGGACATGATGTCCAAGTACTTTCCTATCACAGGGGCTGAGATGCTAGCTCTGCTTGCTTTGTTTGCACTGGCCAGTATAAAACAATCTGCATACCATAATCTGAGAGGAAAGGTCAGCCCAAAGGTCACATGTTTTAAGGGTGTTACTTCAAAGACATTTATCTCCTTTACAACACCATTAAGTCCCTGGTAATGGTCTATTGTCTTTCATCATCCCAACCTCTTCACCTGTGTGTTTATGTTTGGCCAAGCCTCCCAATGTGGGCGCAGGGGAAGCAGGTGCTTGTGGCTCCTGCTTGACGGAGCACACTCCGTGTTATTTGAGAAAGCAGCAGGCTGTTGCAAGACTATGAAGCTGTAACCACAGCCATCCTCTTCCCCTTCCTTCAGAAACCAGTAGTTAAATCCTGCACTTTTCAGCTGTTGTTTCTGATCCAGCCCTTCTTGCCCTTTTCAGTTGCACTGTTCAGGCGAGGATCTCTGCTGAGGTGGCTCCTCTGAGATGATCGGTCCCTGAGATGATCGGTCCCTGAGATGACCAGTCCCTACTGCTTTCCTGCCATTCTGCTCTCACCACACTGCTGCCAGAGGATGAGTTTGCTTGTTATACCCGGGAAGAGTAATGACCCCTCTTCTCTCGATCCTCTTTTTAATATCATGTAACCTGGATGCTGATCCCATCACCACCGTTAGTCTACAACCCTTGGGGCAAGATGTCATCTCCTTGTTGCAGTACTTTAAATACTGTCCCACTGACTTCAGTGGGTATTACTAGAGCAAAGTCCATCAGCTGAATGTCCAAAACAAACTCTTTCCTTAAGACCTTGATGATGTGTCCCAGGGTTATTTTCACAGGCAAAAACGCCCCCTTCCCATGGGCACCTCCTTGGGGTTGTTAGAACACCTGAGACACAAAGTCAGAGAGCTCTGTGATTAAGTTCTCCTGGACTGAAAAATTCAAATAGTTTTCTGTTTTCTTTTTTGCTAAGGTGCACCATACCTAGCTTGGTCATGCTCAAAGGGCAGGGTTTAATCTCTTTACACCCACGGCATTCTCTAAGTGTTCCATAATATTTGCAGTTTCAGTGAGAGGAGACCAGTCTCTCCTCTGCACTGAGGTGCTGTGAGAGAAGAAAATCTTGTTCATTCTCAGCTATTTTGCCTTCTAACTTGCAGCAACACTCTTGCTGTCAAGAGAGAGGACATGGGTTTGGTGAGAGGTGTGGAGAGGTAGGGACTGTGTGGGGTGTGCTGAGCGTGGGGTGATGCTGCTGGATGAGGATGACTGCTGAGGCCTTGGATGGGGAGGAGGAAGCAGTGCCCTAGGTCCTGGCTGAAGACTGATGGATGCAGCACAAGGAGTCACCCAAGAGCACCCACACAAGCATGACCAGGTGTCTGCTTCATGCAGAGTCTAGGGCTCCCCCTACAATCTTGTAATTATTGTCAGGTATTATCAGGTATTGTTATTGTCCTTTCTAATTATTATACAGTTCATTACAAAATCTCTTAAGATGTTCCTTGCTCTCTTTCAATCAGGCAACAGTGGGGGATATTTTTCAGGTTTTTCTAGGAAGAGTCGGAAAGTGCAATTTCCACTTAGGAGTTTCCCATTCAAATTCATCTTGGGCTGAAATTCTCATGCCATGTTGAATCAGCGGGGAAAATAATCAAATTAAGTGGTCTGGACATGTCTATCAATAAGAGAGTAAGGAAGAAACTCTCCTGATGAATTCTAGTACCGTTGCATTTGGCCCTTGTGTCTTAAAATTACTTAAGGGCCCAGAATATGCCTTTTCCTGTTCCCATGAAAAGGTGGTCAAATTTGATGAGGATGTTAAAAAATTCAATCTGACACCTCTGTGTAGGTTTTGCCTAAAGTCTGATTGTTCTTCTCCCAAATATTCTGCCTGGCCGGAGCATAACCCAGCTCAAGCAGGGAGGGACTGAGCAGGGCTTTTCCTGAGATCTCTTCCTCAGGTCTTGGTGCCCCAGGCACAGCTTGGAGAGCAGAGAGCATCTCTCTGGTGCTCCCAGTGCCTCCCAGCTAAGGTGCAAGACATGAAGTGAGGAATGTAAAGGTTTTGGAGAGTGGGAAAGAGCAGCTGGACAGAATTAATTCTGTGCATGACTGAAGCAGGGGCTGGAGCAGACTGAGGCTGAGGAGACAGGATAAATGATGATGGTAAAAACGTCTCCTACACAATAGAGCATCTGTGTCTGTAGACCTTTGGCTTTTTCTCTTGTATGGTGTCCTACTGGCAAATGAAATCTTTGGCAAAAATTGATGAAAAGCCACGATTCTCAGCCTGTAAAGAAGCCTGCAGAGAAGGTGACAGAATCTTTTTGGGAGTGTTTTTTCTTTTTTTTTTTTTTTCTTTGTTGTTGTTGTTTTTTTTTGTTTCATGTTTTTGTTCCAAACTGAGATGAATATCTGAAATACTGATTTTTTTTTTTTCATATTGGCAATTTAAAAAAATTTCTCTTTTCTTCAGCGGTGACCTTAATTCCAGCATTTCTTAACCTTTAACTTACTGGCTTTGCAGCATTATGCTCCTTTAATGTATAGTTAGTAAATGTATACAATATATGAAATGTCTTAGGAAGATGATGTGTGAGAAACACGCCCATGCATATTTGTCTATCTCTATATATTGCATAGCCATAGAATTTTAGCTTTCATCTCTTCCAGAGCTGAAGAAGTATATTATTTAATAGGAATTCTATTATTCACTGGAAATGTGTAGGTCTAAACTCTTAGGGATCTAATCACTCTAAAGGCAAGATATTTATTCTTCTAAATTCTACACAGCCAGATCCATGTTTATAAACAAATATACAGTTACTGGAAATTTCAGAGGAATTTTATAATTCTGATTTCTCTTTTGCTAAAACTCCAATCTGACTGACCATATACTGCAGATTTATTTCTTTATAAGTTGCATTATCAGGCTCAGAATTCAGAAGGGAGTTTTCCTTTGTGGGCTCTTGTGGTCACAAGCTCCTGTTTGCAGGCTGAGGCTGTAAGTAACAGTCTGTTCTTCATATTTTTAAGGCAGCTTGCTTTATAGTGAGAATAGTGCACAAATGTTTTCAGTTGATAGCTGGGAATGATGGTCTTTCTCTCCATTTCTCTGTTGGCTTTGCTGAAAAGCTAGGGATGTCCAGGTTCTCAGCTGGCAGAAGATGGAAAAATGCCAAGAAATTCAAAGGAGTCACACTGAGTTTCACAAGCCAGGAACTTGCCCCATAATTTTTATTTTAGGCAGAAGAGGGAGTATAAACATTTCCACAGGCCTGGAAAGAACTCCTTTCTACGTGCTTGTTACATGCTTCAAGTGGACATTTTTAGAAATTAGTAGTTGCTCAAAAATGAAAAACTGGCTGATTGCATCTCTCTGCCAACACACTCACCAAGCTGGTAGAGTTCATAACTCATTACAGGGAGTGAGAATTTTGCACTAGCTTCACAAAAAGTGGGAAAAAATTGTCTAATGGGACTTTAGGCAGAAATTACAAAGCTCCTTCTGGTTTTGCTTAATTTGGCTTCTTGTCCAGTCCTGCCACCCTCCCCAACCTGTGCTTCTCCCATGCAGCCAACAAAGCTGATCATAAAGCCTGATGTGAAGGGCTTAGGGCAGGCATGTTGAAAGTCAAATTAATGTGCTGGGCATTTTTTGTTAAACCAAACCTGAATAGATCCATTCTTAGAGACCTTGACCACAGCTGCCAAGGGCTTGCCATGCAAATGCCCACTGCTGTGCTACCTGGGGAGCATCCCAGTGCAAGCTCTGTGCCAGAACAACTCTTCTCCTTCCACATTTAACAACGCACCAGCCCCTCCAAAAATGTTTCTCTGACTCTCAGAACCAATACTGAGCTATAAGAGAAGGGATAAATTTGCTGCTGATATAGTGCCAATGCTCATTGCAATCACCTGGGGTGGAGCATTAATGATGCAGTGTTTCTGGCATTCCTCCCAATGGAGTTTGAAATACCTTATTTCCAAATAATTTTATTTTACCTCTTTTACATTTTATCTATTGTGTCCTATCTTTGGTGGATTTTTTTCACCAACAAGACTAAATTTACCAATATAGTTCTACCATGCCTGCCACTTGGTTCTCAGATTTTGTGTGACCAGCTATAGTGGAGGAGGACTATCTGTTTAAGAGAGTACCCCATCTTTATTTATGTCATGTTTTGCAGACCTGCCTTTCTTTTCAGGGATGCTTCCCTTTTGGAGCTCTGAACAGTGAGCTGTGTACATGGATGTACAACACAGTGTGTAATCTAAAAAAGTTTTTCCCTGCTTGCATCATAGATAATTTCTAACATGTCTAAATTACCATCTTGTTTGATTTCAGTGAGTTATCAAGGCTGTGTTATGGATTAACTGCCTGAAAATCAGGCCCAGGTTTCATGCCAAGCCTGTGTTACAGGCTCAGATTTCCTTGGGGGAGAGTGGAAAGGAAGAGAGAGATGGAGGATGTTCGCTTGACTCTCTCCCTTCCCCAGGCATTGCCATGGTTTCCTTCTGGTTGACAGCAGAGGTACATGGAGGACTCATCTCCACTGCTGCTTCATTTCTCACCTGGGTCCTGTATACCATTTTTGATGAGCCTAACATCCTCATCTGCTTTCCAGGGAGTTTGGTTGCCTAAGACCCTGGTGTGTCCGAGGTGTACTTTTAAATACTTTGAGAGATTAAAATGAGCTGCCAGAAAGTGGTCAATGGGTAATATAAGTGCCTAAACATGAAGGTAGGTGAAAACATGCGTGGTTTTAGATTATTTAATTCTTCTAAAAAAAGATATTTTCCTCTCCCTATGTGATTATGCTTCAGATAAGGATTCTGTGCCCAAACATGTGTCTGTATGGCAGGTGCTAACACACTATCTACTCAGCCATATAGTATCAGATACAAACTTCTTCCTAGATGAATGCTGAATTTGTAATTTGAGAAGTCACTAAGTCTGACTGGTGTTTCAGAAGCCTGCATAGGCACAGATATTTAAGTTGGCTTTTGTTCTGGTGAGACTCAGGGGGCTGTTGCTGGGCACCCTGGAGGCCCCAAATCAACACTTATTTATTTCTATCCCAGATTTCCAAGGATGGACCCACTGGGAGCTCCAACAGTCAGTCCTCAGATGGAAAAAGAGAAGGGAGGGGGAGGGATGATTCTGTAGAATTAATAACAAGCTTGGGTTTTCATATTCTGCGTTTGTCTTCTGTGTAGGATATAACATCAAGGAGAGAGCTGGAGATGTGTGTTGCTCGTGGTAGGGAAGGCAAAGGTGGAAAGATAAAGGACAGTCCATAACATGGCTTATAATTATCTACCTCTGTCTCCTGAAATGCTGTGGAAATATTTTATAGTAGGCCAGGTAAGGATAAGCTATTTGGGTGTTTGGACACAAGAACTTTTTGAATGGAGACAGCTTTTAGAGAAAATTATGGTTTATTCAAAAGTAATGAGTGAAACCAAACGAGATGCCTTGATGCTTGCCAGTTCATAAGCAAGCAAAACCTAGGTTCCTGCTGGACAACTCTCCCAGGACTAGTAATATGAGAATATATTTTCATCCTTAGATTGAGAGATCTACATTCATAAAGAGGTTTAGACATCCCAGGAAATCAATGGGAATTAGATCCCCAGATGCCTCTGTGAATTTGGCATAATTAGTTCCAGGAAAACACTGCCCAGGCACTTTTCCCCTGCCGCATACGGGACTGAAATGCAAGCAGGGATATTGTAGAACAACTGTAGAAATCACATACTTTTGGACTTGGGTCAATAAGCATTTCTTTCTAATTTTTCTCAGGTGAGAAGAGATCAGAGATGGGACAGGAATCTACAGGGCTCAGGGATGTTGAGCACTTTTCAATTTACTGAAGTCACTGGAACAGAGCAAATACAGACACAAGTCACAAATCAGTGGGTGTCACAAGCCAAAAGTAGTTTTTAAAGGAAGGCAAACAGGCCTGGTTCTTAATGAGGCCACAGATGTTACTTGAGATTTTGCTCCAGTAACTATCAAGACCGCACTAGCATTACACACAGATGTTACGCCAAATGATCTTGGGAAGTGGGGGCGTGATGTCATTGGGGGGTTTCAAATCTGGAACACATAATCAACTTATCTTTGTTCTGAGAGTTCTCATTATAGCCCCCTGGGCTTGTTCACAAGTATATTTGCATAGGAAGTGCCCTGAGGAGAGATCCTGTTCCATGACACACATAACTATGGTGACAGTCCAACATACCTGTTGTTTAAGTTTCTCCTTATGAGTGGATATAACATATTTTGGAGAAGAATTACGGTTGGGTGGAAAGAGGATGAATGGTCTAACTCCCCATCCAGTTCTGAAAACATATTATTTCCAGAGGAAACCCTGAGAGCATGTAAAGTTGAAGCTCTCCAGGGTAGGGTGATCATCCAGATATTTTCTGAGTAAATGACTCAGCAGAACTGTGTTGTATTCATAACAAAGAGTATTAGTAATGAGTAGTAGGATAGTATTTTAAAGGGCTTTTCCTCTAATTAATATTGTAACATTTTACCTTGGCAATGATTTCTCTATCCTTACCCTTTTGTCACTGTCTTGAATCTCTTATTTTGTCTAGCTAAAATACCTCCTCAAGTGGCTCTTAAAATAGAAATTGGCTCAGATACTCATCACATTTCTGCTTTTGCTAGATGAATTTGAAAGGAATAGAAAAACAACAGCCATCTCTATTATTGGATGTTTCTTCTGAAAATAAATCTCATGCTCAATACTCTGATACTAAAAATAAGCTGTTATGCTGAAGCCAGCATGGCTACTGTCTCAGTTGATTCCCACTGAGCACATATTTAAGGGCCTTTTTGAGTCAACACACTATAAAACAGGCTTTGCAAGGAGCAAGGGAGAATGGTGATAGTTTTAACAACTCCTCTTCATCTTCAAAACAGTGTGTGGGACGAGAGGTCCAATGGCAGACATGTAAAAGCTTCACATCTCATCTAGAGAAATATTTTCCTGTTGAGTTTAATGATGTGTTAGGGCTTTATAAATATGAGTAGGCTCCAATTATTTTCTTTTCTTTGTGTGTAAATAGCAAAATTTTAAAAAAGTTGATTTCATCCCTTAGCAGCTTCAAGGGCAAGAAATCTTATGAATGTCACAAACACAATCTGGCCAGCACACAAATGAAGGGTTCACTGTATGAGAAGGTAAAGTATTTTGGCTGATCTTCATTGCTTCTTCCAAAAGTAGAGGTATTGTGTTGGGCCATCCTAACTAGGTATGAAGGATAAAATAGCATGCCTGTCCTTATCAACAGAGGCTCTTAACAGTACTGCTTAGAAGAGAACCTAGGCAGGTCAATATCGGCAAAATTCCTCTCAGAGTATGGGGAAGCAGTGCTTTATCTCCACAGAGAGCAAGACTCCAGGCTGACAGCACTGCATAGTGCTCTCACAGACTGTATTAACTTATATCTCTGTGCCTTGAACCTCATAAAAACGGGGCTTATAAACAGCTGGAGCTATGCTGTTGTGGGGAAGAGGGGCTGCACAGAGGATGGCAGCCTGACAGTGTTAGCTCCCTGGGCTGTAGAGGGCTGCCCTGCCCCAGCACCTCCAACTACCTTCCCCCAGGACAAAGGTGAGGTGTTCCTCTGTGTGATCGCCCTCATTCCTTGTTCTCACCTTCAGCCCTCTACCATGGGAGTTGCTGCTCTTCGTGCTCTCCTAGGGCAGAGTCACTGATGGCTTCTGAGACAAAAAAAATATCATTTGGCTTACCCTGGATCGAGCTTTCCTCCAGAGGATACTCACCACCAGCACAGATAGAGATATCCTGTGTGGCATGTGTGTCTGCAGGGAAGCCTGTGGTGGTGGGGCAAGCAACAGGGACTGCTTCTGGCAAGCCTGGTGACCTGGCAAGGTACAGTGCAGCCCTAGACCCTGGTGATGGGGGAGGCAGTGACAGGGCAGACCACAGCAGGGCCAGACAAGAAAAGACATCCCTAGTGGTCACTGGTGGGTTGTGTTTCTCCTTTAAGCAGACACGGGGCTAGGTGCCTGGGGCGGCGTGGTGTGAATCTGGGTCTTGAGACAAGCACTGCAAAGCCATGGTGACAGCTTTTGCCCCTTTACCTGCCCTCATGGTAATACGGCTCAAGATTACATCAAGTGGCTTTTTGGCATGGGGACAGTTGTCCCTGTCGGTACATGTGCCTAGCACTGGCAGTCAGTCCTTGGCAGATACCCCGTCAGGGCTGAGAGCAGCCCTCAGCTGTTTTTATCCTCTGCCTTCTACACCAACAGGAGGATATTGCTATGGCTGAGGAGAACCAAGGAAGGAAACTGTGGTGCACACAGCCCAAACAAAAATCTCACAGCCCTACACTGAGATATGCTTGAAACTGTTTTGGGGACTGGGATAAGAATCACAGGGTGACTTTGAAACCCTCTTCTCCCCATCACCTGTCACCAGCTGGTACCAAAGAGAACCTGGAAGGGCAACTTCAGTGCAATTACACTGAGGTAAGACTGGGTGATTTCACTGCACAAGAATTACCATTGCATTGCATGAAATTTGAGTGGTTTCTCAGGGATAGTTGAATCCTAACATAGTTCAACAGGCATCCAAAGTTAGAAAAATTGAGAGCAAACATAATTTGGAAACTATTCCATGTTGGAATCCTCTGTAGATGATTGCAGTCAGGAAAATCGTTATCAGAAGGTAGCTGTGTAGGCAAAAGTAAAGTAACAAACAGTCTGGTTTTGGTGGTTTTGCTTTCTTAACAAAATGTTCCCCCTGCACTGCAAATACAAAGGGAAGGAGGAAGGGAAGTATCTGGCTATTTAAATGAAAAATTACTTTTCTCTGCAATCACTTTCTGTCAATAAAATGCTTATTTTCTGACATGTCAATTAGGTGATTCAAAAGCCAGATGACCACTGCCTTCCATTTAGTACTGCTCAGCTGGGTTAAATGTCTTAAGTGTTTACCCTTTATGACCAGTGGCATGTATCTGTTCTCAGTCAAACTGTGCTATGTGTGACATGTTTGCCTGTAGGTTTTCCTCTTGTGGTAAAGTCAACCATTATTATCAGATTCTAAAAAAAATGGTAGGTTAGGACAGTGGTTTCACTGACAGAAATGGGTACTGCTTGTTTTACAGTAATGTGTACGAGAAATATGAAACAGATGAGAAGAATTCACATAGAATTAACCAGCCTGCAATTTAAAGTGCTGCCATTAAATAGGATCATGTATCCATGCTTGATACTTCAAAAGAAACCTCTGCTGTGTAAGACCAGCTATTAGCGAGGAACATTTTGTCTGATATCTCAAACCGATTTTAAAAGATCCTGTTACAGAAACACATAACCATGTGTAAATGAAAAGACTTACTTCAAAATCTTTAAGACTTGATTTGGTTCACACAAAATTCTTGAGGGTTTAAGGAAGACCTTTGGATGAGGAAAAAATACATGAACTCTGGATCCTGGTAGGGTCCTAGGATGAAGGATGGTGATAATATTAACACAACCTTTTACTGAGGCTTGTTCTGAACATACAACACTTGTGTAAAAGAACAGAGCAGGCAGTGGGGTGAGAAAGATTCACATAATAACATTAATTTAACTAATTTTAAATTGATTAAATCTTCAGAAAGTTGTCTTCTGTCATACACTGTGGAATGCAGCCCAAGAATTTTGGTGGGAAAAGCCAAGACACTTCCTTTCTGACTTTTGACCAGAACTGAAAGTGAAATGCTCATTTGGCAGATATAAATAAATAAGCTGAGACAATAGAAGTAACTTTCCCAGACAAAAAATAATCAGAGAAAGGCCTTTGTGAGTAATAGCAGGTCAGCAGGACTCACTTCACAGGCCCAGACAAGCCAGCAGGAAACAACCACCTCGGTGAAACATTCTTTGGGTCAGACCCTGCTGAGCAGCACCATTCTCAGACCTGGGGTGGGGAGGTTCACATCCACACCCACCCTCTGGGGAGTCATTAGCAGTCTGGTATGAGCAGTGTCCCCTAAAAGCAAGAGCTGCTTTGTGCTTGGACCTTCAGCCTGGCTCCCCACAGGGTGACTGGCTCTGCCACTGCCAGCATGCCCCGAAGCCCAGAGCAAAACCCGAGAGGTCAGTGCCAGTGTCATGGCTTAAACACACTGCTGGCTTTTCAGAGGATCAGCTGGGGACTCTGCTGGGCAGAGCTGGGCAGCTCTGCAATTCATCCAGCATCTCAGGGAAATACGAGTGTGAACTGCTTGTAGGACTCAAGGTAACTCAGGCTGGAAGGGATCTCAGAAGGTCTCTAGGCTAATGTTTTGCTCAAAGAAGGGTAAACTCTGAGGTCAGGCCAGGTTGTTCAGGGCTTTATACAGTGTGAGGCCGTTGAAAACTTCAAGGAATGGAAGCTAAACTGTTCTCATTCTGATGTTCTTTTCTCACCCTAAGCCAAATAATGCCATGCTGAATGACGCACAGATGATTGTGGCATCCCAGAAGGGACATCCCAGAAGGAGCAATGGGATGCAACTGGTCTCTGTAGGTGCCCCTGCCCTCTGCTCCCTGTCCCCAGGGACCTGGTTCTTTTGTTTCTCCAGGTAATCGCTCACTGGGCCAAGCCATGGTTCACCTTTGCACTGTATTCTATGACCATTACTGCTGAAGCCAAGGCAGTATATGTGCCTGGGTCTCATCTTGGCGTTTCCAGCCACAGAAGAAACTCTTTGAGGTTCCTCAGTTTCAAAGAATCTTGAAGTCTTTCTCACTAGTCTGAGCCTTGGTTCACTGCTGGCTCTGTGTGGCTGGAGCACAAAGGTTTGCAAGCAACTTCTCCTTTCAGACATTGTGTAATCTAATCACAGCATTTCACAGAGTCACAAAATTGCTGAGGTTGAAAGGAACCTCTGGAGGTTATCCAGTCCAAATTTCTGCTCAAAGCAGGGTCAGCTATAGCAGGTTTCTCAGGGCTGTGTCTACTTTTGTTTTGGCTGTCTCCAAGGACAGACTCCATAAACACTTTGGACAACCTGTGCTAGTGTTCAAACACCCTCAAGCAAGTAAATGCCTGTCTTATGTTTAAATGGAATTTCCTGTATTTCAGTTTGTGCCCATATTGCCATATTACCATTATACCATATTACACACTGAAATTCAATGTACGATGATACTCTTGTGCACATCATTGTCAGAATAATAATCGCTGTCTGTCTGATCAACTTGTATTTTATAACAACAACACAGCACTTAATATTACATTTTCAGGGGAAGGAAATATATTTATTCATGCAACAACTTGATGCATGCCCAGTAGCTTAAACAGGCTGTGTGAGAAAAAAAATAGCTTGGAGTTTTTACTCCAAGGGTTACAATAACTTACGATCCACAATACAGATTTCTATACAGTTTCATCAATTTTATGCAGCAATATAAAATATGATTTTTAATCTAGTTTGTGAAACTATCTTACTATTTTGTACTGTCCTGAGGAATAATACAGTTGGATACGGCTGCTGAAGTTTGCTCTTTTTATCCTTCTAAAAGGAGGAAACCAAAACTACAAATGGTAACTAACAGTTTTTTTCTATATTCTGCATTGTCATATTCTATGCTGTACTCTTAGGCTTAGTGTCTCAATGTACATATCAAGAAGCACTTCCAGACAAGGCACACGTGGCATCCCCGTGGTCAAAGGGGAAACCAGTATCTCTTCAGTACAGAAAGCCTGCCCATGATATAGGGTAGGCTTGTTCCAAATGATGCAATGTTCTGCCAGATCAGCAAACTTAAACAATATAGAAAAGCTCTGTTGTGTCCCATCAGTTTTGTGAGATTACCACCAAGCTTTCTCTTCTCCAGGGTAAACAGTCCCAGCTCTCTCAGCCACTCATATGGCAAATGAGCAGTTCCTTAAACACCTTAGCAAATTTGCTCCCATATGTCCATGTCTCTCTTGTACTGGAGAGTCCAGATGTGAAGATGTGAGCACAGCATCTAGGTGTGTTTTGCCAGTGCTGGGCAGAGGGGAAGAATCTGCTTCTTAAACCTGCTGACAAAATGCTTTTTAATGCCATGCAGGAAGTTGTTTGCTCTTTTATTTATTTATTTTTTGGTCACAAGAATGCATCGCTGGCTAATGATCAAGTTGGTGTTCATCCAGACTCTCAAGGCCTTTTCTGCAAAGCTGTTTTCCAGTAGGTCAACTTCCAGTATGCTCTGGTGCATGGGAGTTATTCCTCCCCAGGAATTTACACCTTCTTGAACCCTATGAGACTCCTGTTGGCCCAATTCTCCTGCCTGTCCCTATCTCATGAACATCAGCACAAGCCTCTTGTTTATCAACGTCTCCTCCCAGTTTTCTATCTTCTAAAAAGTGTGTGCAGTCTGCCTTATCACTCAGGTCATTAATGAAACTAATTAACAGTAGGACCTAGATCCCTCATGGGGTACCCCACTAGTGACTGGCCTCCAACTGGACTTTATCCTGCTAAGCACTGCCCTTTGAGCTCCACAGTTCAGCCAGTTTTCAATCACCACCATCTATCTAGCTCATACTTACTCCATTTTTCTACAGGGATGCTACAGGAGACAGTGCTGACAATAACTGCTGCTCTACTCTCATCCACCAAGCCAGTCATTTTGTCATAAAACATTGTTGGTTCAGGCAGGATTTACCCCTTGTAAATCTATGTTGATGACTCCAAACCACCTTCTCGTCCTCTCTGTGTTTGGACATGGTTTCCAGGAGTAGTTGCTCCATCACCTCAGTGACTGAGGTGTGGATGCCTGACCTGGGATTCTCCAGATCCTCCTTCTTTCCTTTCTCCTATATAGAATGATGTTTGGTCTCTTTCATTCTGCAGGAACCTCCCCTCCACACCATGGCCTTTCAAGCATAAACCGAGAACGGCCTCACAAAGGCATCAGCCAGCTCTCTCACCAGTCAGATTCATCCATCAGGTCACACAGATCTGCCTATGTTCAGTTTCTTAAAGTGTTCCTTAACTTAATTGACCTTTACTGAGGGTAAGTTTTCCTTGTGCAGGCTTTCTGTCTGGTCTTGGGAACATGGGATTCCTGAAGAGTGTCCTTACCTATAAAGACTAAGCTGAAGAAACCATTGAGCAATCCATCTTTCTCCATGATCTGTGCCACCAGCTCCCCAACACCATTCAGCACTGAGTTTAGCTTTTCCCTAGTCTTCCTTTGCTGTCAAAGCCCTTCCTGAGCTGCAGAAGCCCTTCTTGCTGCCCATTACATCCCTCACCAGTTCCAACTGTCGATGGGCTTTGGCTTTCCTAAACAATTTACTGAAACATTTACCACCACAGTGGAAGGAATTTCCTTCGTTTCACCAAGACCAGTCAGATTAGTGAGTTTAAAAATGCTAATAAGATAATGCCTGTAATAGTACCAAACTGTATACTGTGTTAAAAATTCTCTAACCCCTCCAATGACAGCACTATCATTAACTGTATTTTCCCATTATAATTTATTTTACAAACAAGTCTCTCAGAAATCTGATTTTCCATACTTCACATCTGAACTCAGTACCCTTTTGAGTGCTGCAAGTGTGATCTCTTGCTGCTGAGCTCTCTTTGAAGCATTTGCCCAGGCAGGAAAAAAATTATTCATGTGATCCGGTATGATTTCAGACTGGTCATTAAAGTCAAAGCCCATTTGAGGAGGTGACTGAAAAATTTTGAAACCCAAGGGAGTGAGTTGAGGTTTTGCTACTGACCTGATTCTATAATGAGACAAATCACTTCACTGCATTGTTTTCACAGCCTTTTCAAATAAAGTATGAATCAAACTGAATCCTTATATATTACAGAGGATTTTAGCCCTTACTTCAGGGAAGAAGAACAGGGTCTCCCATGTAACCACCTTTCCATATTAATATTTGGAAGTAAAAAATGTGTGTGTCTTACGTGAGACATGCCTGAAATGCTTGTAGGAATTCCTCCATGAAAATTCTGGTGTATTTCTTCCATTATGGGATGGAAATGAAGTAATGAGGGCTCCTCTTATAATTTGGATTAGAAAACTGGAAGAGAGATATGGATAAAATACTTTTGTCCCACAGCAAATCAGTGCCAGGCCATGGGCACTTCAGGACCTGAGCCTGCACAAGAGCCATTAAGAACCACAGACAGATGGACAGTTCATTGTAGAGTTTTGGTTCATGTTAGCCATGGGCAACACTCAAAAGGAAACTTTGGTCAGGTTGTCTGAGCAAAGTGTAGAAAGAATCAGGAGGAGAGAGTGACCCTTGATATTGAGTGTTGCTTTTCCTCCTTGTTGCTTTAGCTCCTTGGAGAGCGAAGGGAACAGTGAGCTCCAGAAGAATTCACAGGCTGGAGGTGGCAATAAAGTTTTTGAGATCCCAGTGTTCTGGGTTGGGAATGAATCTGGGACTGAACCTGTAGCTAAAACTACAGAAACAAATATTATGGTTTGGGAGTGTGGTTTTGCTTCCAAGGACAGCCATGTGGAATGGCTCACATCTGTACAGGAAAATGCTTTCTTGCTAAACCATGCAGTATAGGCCAAAATTGCACCAGGGAGAATGCAGAGAACTAAACAGCATGGGTAAAAGTCAAGCTTCTGGTTTCTTTTATTAATATAGTTTAAATTTGGGGATGGTTGTGGTTTAAACTTGGTAGGCAGCTAAGCACCACACAGCTGATTGCTCACTGCCCCACAGCGGGATGAGGGGAAGAAGGATAAAAGTGAGAAAAGTAAATGAGATATGAACAGCTTAATAATTAAAAAAAAAAAAAAAGGAGGAAAAAACTAACAAAGAGAGAGGAAAAAAGAAATAAACCCATGAAAAACAAGTAATGCAAATGAAAGCAATTTGTCACCACCAACAGACCAAAGCCCAGCAACAGCAGCTCCCACCAAATTCCACCACCCCAGAATTAGTACTAAACACAACATAGAGTGTTCTGGGATGTCCCTTTGGTCAGCTGTCTCAGCTGTGTGCTTCATGTAGACCCCCAATCTACTCTCTGGCAAGGCAGCGTGAGACAGAAGAAACATATTGATGCTGTGCAAACACTGTTCAGCAATAAGCAATGCATACCTGTATTATCAGCACTGTTTTCATCACAAACCCCAAACATAGTCCCACATAAGATATTATGAAGAAAATTAGCTCTATCACAACCAAGCCCAACATGGGGTTGCTGGCCGGTCTGCCACTAGCATGTTCCTGCAAGAGAACCAAAGCACTCTGGACCAATCAAGAGAGAAGACTGTCTATGTGTATAGTCTTAAAACTGTAATTTTAAATTTAACTTTTAACTAAAAAGATGCGTGTTTTTCTAGTGAAAGGTTTTCCTTTGTCTCCAATGTGTAAAAGTTTTTGCTGGCAATAAGCTGATAGCAGGATATTTCAACTTCTGGCTTTGAAATAAGCCCTGAACCTGTGAAAATGATCTTCAGGATCATGGTCCCTGTCCATGTCCTGGAAAAATGCCTGAGTAAAATGTCTGAGTGCAGGGGATCTTGGTGCCTTCCTCACCAGCTGCAGAACTTTCTCTCAGTATATACACAGCTACAGCACAGCTCCAGGTCTCCCATTAGTACTGAGAGCATTTTGCCAGCCCATGCACATACCTGCATCCCATACACACAATTGCTTTGGTCTGTCATTGTCTCTCAATCCACCCCGGAGTCACTGCACAGAGCTCAAAGGAGGTGCATACACTTGCATTCCCAAAGGGATTTTAGCGACTTATTCCCAGTTAAGCCAATACTTTAAAGAGCAGAAAGATGGGATATGATTTATGAGGTTTCCTCTGGCTTTACCTCACTCCCTAAATCTCCTCCATGTTATCTGTGAAGGCTCAGACCCTCAGGACCAAATGGATGTTGTTTTCCCACTGTTTTCTTTCAAAGTCAAGCTGCGGAAAACAGTGCCTCAGTATAGGATAAACAGCAAAGCTGTCCCACTTGAAGAATTTATTTTTAAAAAACACTGTTGCCAATTAGTACTCAAAATGAGTAAGGAAGAATGAAGGGGAAAAATGCAACAGCACTGCTGAAAGGATACGTTTTCATGTTCATAGAAAGTTTAAAGCTAACAACTAGGAAAATCAAATTAGTATAGACATCTGGAGAGAGGGGAAATTATGTTTCTATTGTGCAATGTTAATGCCTTAAAATGTTTAAAACAACAGGGCTGGGGATGTGAGACTTCATTTAATTAACATGCTAGGAAACCTTATTATCAAGTTGAATGTGAATTCTTCTTGATATTTTACTCGCTCCATTGCCTGAGGCTGGCTACAGGAGGCCTTATCCCTATTTTCCTGTAAAAACTACTTCCACATTCCACATCCCAATTACTCTGAAGGGCATACCCAAGCTCCCAATAAAATCATGCTTGGAGTCTTTGCTGACTTCCAAATTCTATTCTACATGTGTTTCTGATCACAAAATCAGATTTCCAAATGTCAAAATTATACTTTGAGTGGAGACTGAATAATAGTTTAAGCCTTTTTATTTGTGTAGAAAGCCGAAAATGAAAATGTGAAGCACCTGAAAACTCTCTAAATTTCTTGCTTTATTTCCACTTGAAGCAGCGTCCTGAGACCTATTGTATTGCAGTTCATCTACACTTCATGTTGAGAACACCGAGGGGGCAAGGACTATTCAGGCTTGCCTAGCACAACAGCTCCATCTCACTGGTGGGGACAACTCACTACCGCCTTCGTTCAAAGAAATCATTAAACCAAGAATAATTCAGAATGGCAGGTTTTGGTTTCACTGGTCAGGCATTTGTAAGGTGGAGCTAGGTAACCCATTCCTCTCCACTTAGCACTTAGGGGGCTTGTTTTGGCTGCGGAGGGCAGACGGTCTGCGCGTGGCACAGAGGGAAAAAGAGCAGGTAAGGTGGAAGCTTTTATTCAGGTCTTCTGTCATGGGAAAGGCAGATAGCAATGAGAGGACAGGACGGGGCAGGATGTTCCACTTCACACCTCTGCTGAGGGCAGGCAGTGTTGGCCCCAGCTAGCGTGGCTGTGCCAGGGCTGCAGACGGGGTTGGGGACAGGTTGGTTTGGTACCCTCTGCACCTCGTGTGCTCAGCCATGGGAAAGGCTGTAGATGAAGCAGCTGAATGGGCTGACCCAGAGATTGGCCATGGATGCTGGGGGGGGACAGGAAAGGAAGGACCCTCAGTCGCTTCCTCCTGCACAGCCATCTACTGCTCCCTGCACAAGCTGTATGTCCAGCCAATACTGCCTATGAAATGGACATTGGCAAGATTTTCAGAAGCACCATTTAGTTTTGGTACACAAGGAGCCCACTTACCAATTCAATGTGTTTCCTTATGTGTTTTTTGTTTAAATACTGTCCTCCCCACCCCATATTGTCAGCATGGATAATAGGAGGAGATTTACTGCGTGATATTCCCCTCTCAAGCTCCACTGCTTTTCTTCTGTCAGATGCTCATTGTAAATTCTTGTAATGTGAAACAGCTCGTTGGAGCGGGGCTCCACATTTTCTCCTGTTTCTGGTAACTTGTGAGAAGTTGTCACTTCGTATCCAGGGGAACTCCAGGGAAAGATGACAGACACCACAGGCTGCACATTGCAGAGCCGGAGGAAATGGATACTAAACACAATGTCATTTAGATTTAAAATAATAGCTCTTAAGTGTTCACTGTTGTTTGCAATAAATATATTATATATAAACTTTTGCTTGTGGCTGAAATCTAAACTATCTGTTTTAAATGAATGATAACATAAAACATGTCATAATTCCTGGTCCATTACTATTGATGCAGCACAACATTCCACGACATCGTTTGACTGAACCACGCATAGTCATGAAAAGGTGAAAGCATCTGAATGCCAAATGTACAACTGCTATAGACCTTGGTCCATTGCAGTTTAATAACAGCAGTTTCTGCTAGTCATCACTTGCTTCAATGTCATCCTTGGGACTGATTATTTATGGATCTGAAGATGCTCTTTTTTTCTTTGTAATGTAGGGTGGATAACCTTGACTAGGCTTTGTGAGGGTCTTATCTCTGGATCAGAAAGACTAAAAGCCTCAATCCACTTCTGTCCTTCACTTGCCTTCCCAGTGGAGAAACTAAGCCCTCTTTATCCAGCCTTGTACTGCACAGTCTGGCAGGAATCTCTTTTCTTGGGGCCTGCTGCTGTTACTGGTGAAAGTCAGTGGGTTTGCCTAAATCTGAAGCTCATCATGGGGTGATCTGTTCAAATGGCTCTGAGAAAAAACAGCAAAAGAAGCTGAATGCCATATCCAGAAGCAACTGACAGTCAGGGTCATCACATACAAGCTTTTGCCAAGCAAAAACTATTTACGCGGTAAATGCTTGAATTGTGAAGAGATTTGTATCACATAATGACATCAGAATTCACTTATGGCATGAGCATGCTCAAGAAAGTGATCTTCAATGCAATTTAATGGAGAAAAGAATGGAGAAAAGTAGGAGAAAAAGTAGGGAAAGGAGAGGCAGAGAAATTGCTAAAAGACCTCAGCTTTTAGTCTTTAGAAACAGAGGAAGTCTGTATGCACCCTCGTGTACATTTGAAAGCTTCCAATACATTTGAGTTTTGCTCCTATGACAGCTATGTCGAGATGGGGATTTTTGGTCTCCTCATAATGAGCTTGTGGACATTCCATTTATTACCCATTACTACCTGGTTTTCCACTCCTCATCATGCTGTCTGCAGCACCACCACAATGATTTAGACCATTTTCAAATAGAGTAGACGGAAGTGAATCTAGTGTTTAGAGTGCAGAAGGATATGAAGGCAAAATTCAGTTGGAGAAAACAACAAAGAAGATTTAATTCTTAAAAATGTCTTAATTTGATTAAATTTGGCAGGGTTTTTTTCTGTCAAATGACACAGACAAATAGGTCAACCTTTAAATATATGATACAAAAATTGTGAGAGTATATGTATATATATGTGCATGTATATAAAATCATGCACATATACATGTAACCACAGACATCTGCTTTCAGATTCAAATACATCAGCATCCTTTTCTTTACGCAATGTGTAGTTACAGCAAGGAACTTGTGACCAGTGTACCAACAGGCTAAAATCTGCTAGGCAAGTAAGAGACAGAAAAGTCAATCAAGGATTTTTTTTTTGACCACAAATGTACAATTTACAGTTTAGGTGGTCTCTGAGCCGCAGTCTGAGAGCAACTGAAAGCTTTTAAGAGAGAAATCATGATTTCACTCTTTCTTATTGTTATAGCTTTCTCTCTGCTGTTGCCCACACTGGGACAAGGACCAGTTATGTTTCTCCACTGGGGAAGCAGTGATGTGCTTACGGCATGTTTTCAGAATGGTTACCTGACAGCAGAATGCAATGAAGATCCAGTTCTACAGCAGTCAGGAAGCTATGTGAAGCAGTGTAAGGAAATGTGATACAGATGTGCTGTCTTTTAAAATTCAGATCTGATGCCAAGGCTGCAATTACAGGACTTAGCTGAGCTGCCCCAGTGGCTCTCTGGGACAAGATGGATTACATGTGGCATTTCATTCCCAGCAGAGAGCTCGTGCCACCAGTGTTAACTCATCCCTGTGAATGGAGAAGCTGACTGAGGGAAGGACTTGGCAGATTGAAAATGCTGTTAAGGATCACCTGGACTCTGTGGTCTTGACCATCTCTCTCGCAGAAAACTCAGCACTATTTGCACTGGAAGCTTCACTTTGAGGACTTAGATAGTCTTAGATGTGACTCAGCTGAAAAAGCCACTTCAGGTTAATAATAACTTCAGGTTATGGTCACCTTGTTCAAAATGTGGGGGGAAGGCAAGAACTCGACTGAAACTAGACAAAAACATATAAAGAAAAGTATATTTTCAAATGTTTCAAATGCAAACAGAAGAGAATAAAAAGGAGAACTTCAAAAACCCCAAAACCTTGAGAGTCCCTGCAAGAATTAGAGGTTCTCGTGCTGGGGCTCTGTGAGTTTGAATGAGAAATCAACATAAAATGAATATGAAATAGTAACTTACCCTGCAACTGGCTCAGATTAGGCAGAGATTCCCTGAAATCCTATACATCTAAAATATTTTGTATATCTAGCTAGATACCCATTCCCCGGGACCACTATTTAGCAGGTTTATGAGATACTGGAAATGTCTAAGGGAAAATATCAGCCCTTAGTGGGAAAAGACCAGCAGCTTTTAATTTCACTCACCGTCTGCAGCACATTCCATTCTATCTTGTGAAACTGAAAACAAATTTGGCAGCGGGCAGTCATCTGATTTTCATGTAATTCAATAATTTATCATGAAAAATATTCATTTATAAACAATTACTTGTTTTGGAATGATAGCAGCTGTCAGTTTGGAGTCTGTAGTTCCTCCCAATGGGGTATTTTTCTGAGTTTATCCATCATTAAATCATGCAGTGTTCAATGTGTTTGGAATCTGGTCTGAATGCATTTTACAATGTGTTTATGTTTGTTATGTGCGTAATTTCGTTTTTGCTTTACAGACATGAAATCCAATATTGCCAGATGCAGAAATCTCTCTTTCTGAGCAGCTCCTCTTGATACAACACTTTGGCTTTCAGGAGGAATTCCCCCATACAAAATATCACCATTTCTGTTTTGCAGTCACAAATCTGTAACTACCCAAGTCACACACAATAAAGAGCTCCAGCTAGAGTCCCTCCAGGCTTGACCAAAAGGCCCATGTAAGCATTGCCTTTTGGATTTAGCTAAAAGCACGCAAACACCTTCTTTCATTGCTGTCATGCTGTCACAGGGTGAAAACCAGACAACATTGACCCAGCAGAGAAGACTTACATGAGCTTTCTACCTCAGGCAGGACCCTGATGTTACCAGCACAACTGGTTTTTGTGTGCTTAGGAACCACAGCTAGACATTCTTGAGAGAAGAGGCTCAACAGCATTATATTTATGCTGACATCTTTTCAGATATAACAGCTCTACAATGTTAGAGATATGATGAGAGAAGGTAATAAAAAGGAATGAGTTTCTCAGTAACATGTACATTGGCTGGAAAAGGATTAAACAGAAACTGGACTTCAGCTAATATGGGACTTTATAAAATCTAAAGCCACAGAGCAAGATCCCTCTCAAAAAGGCGATTTTCCTATCTCCTTGGGTATTTTACCATATAAAGCACTGTGAGGTGTCAACTGAAGTCAAATCACCTATGTCAAATCTGGGGACACCTTGGCATGCACAGAAGTTCTCCCAAAAAAGTGCTCTTTTTTTGAGATTTAAACCATTATAAAATAATTAATTCATTAGAAAGTGGGATGAAACATACTCTTTAGAAAACATTTGAAATACAAGTGGTTTGATTAACAAACTTTTCCATTCTCAGTTGTTTGGGTTTGTTGCTTGTGGCTTCACATGTGCTCAACTTCCTGAGTACTTTGGACTTAGTGTCAAAATGAAGGTTAGAAGGAAAAGGTTAGAAAACAAGCAAAGATTAGAGGATATTTCCTGTTGAAAAGTTCCTGTAAAAGCTGTTGTTATGGAAATTTAGCAATTTTACTATTAAAACACAGATGTTTCTATGGAAGTGCATATGAAGCAATGAAACAAAGATTTTTAACATACTGGAAAGATGGACAACGAAAAGGGTCCTTGCTATTTACACCCATCCCATTTCTGCTCAGCAGAACACTTAAGCATGTAATTAAGCATGTGCTGAAGTCCAAAAAAAATGAATTTATCCGGAGCCAGACATATATTCAAGCATCCCTCTGAACAGAGCAAACAAGCAAACATTTAACTACTTTGCCAAACTGGGCTGATACAATTTGTTGGATTCATCGATGCCTTGGAAAAAGGGGAAATGTGAAAGGGTAAATTTGGCAGCTGACAGTTGTTGTATGAAGGTTAGCTGATATTTGGGGAGAAGCTGCAGTGCTCAGTCATCCATCCATTCAGTGGGAGATGAAACTCAAGGCAGACAGAGGCAGAACAACACATGCTGGAGCAAATACCTTAAATTTTCAGGCCCACAACAAGCTCCTAAATCGAGTGCAATGACTCAAAAAAACCTTAATAAAATACTAGCAAGCATTGTGCACAGCTCAATGAACACCTTTGTTTTGAAGGTAGCAGAAGTGTGGGAATCTGAAAAAAACGCTGGGACATGGAAGGAAGGTAATGGAAAAATGATGAAGTATTGAAGCATAACTGGACCAAGAGTTCAGAGTAGGATTTTACCTTCATTTCTGGTCACCCCTTCTTCTTCCAGATGGCTGATGTTGTTGAAAAGGATAATGGAAAGGAAGAAATAGGGAGATTTTAAAGGTTTGTGCCTATTTGATTATTAAAAGAAAAGAAAAAAAAGAAAAGAAAGAGAGTGAAACATGACCTAATATAGATGTAAATGATGATGGGGGGAAAAAAAATGTCGTGTGCCCCTTTTTACCTTTTTTGCCACATAACAAAACAGAAAGGAGTTCTCCAGGAAACTTGCCAAAAGTTAAACCAAATGTTGTGTACTACCACATTGTATGGAAAGCCAACCCAGCCAAATCTTTGCTTTTTAATTATATGCTTCTTTAACCTTTAGATCTCATTGCTCCAAAATTTGTGGAATTTGAAAAAAAAATTAAATACTATACACTGATATGGATATTTGGCATAACCCAAACTGCTTAATACAGGATTTACTCCTGTGCTGGAAACACAGAGGGCTTCATATTTCTGTGCATAACCCAGCTCTTGAGAAGGGGGAAAGATCCTTTTCCTTGGAACAGAGGTCTTGAAGTTTTTTCCCATACTTGCTGATTGAGTCCTATGCATTTATCTGTAAGACTCCACTAATCAGAGGCTGCATAACAACCTGCATAACAAACTGCTGGATTGTTCAAATCCAGCAATTGCTGTGTGCCTTCCTTCCTCCATGGAGAAGTCTTCCCACCAAAAACACAAGGTGGGAAAAATAACTGCATTGAGCAACATCCTCTGTAGGCAGACCTTTGTTGGCCTGTTTGTTTACCTGTTCCCTCCATGCACCAGAAAGCAGCCACAAGCCACGGAAATACACCTAAAACCCTAAATCACCAGAGCAAGGAGACCAACCTTTCTCCACATTGCCCCTCTTGTGGTGACATGACTGACAGCCCAGCTGAAGTGGAAACATTCAAGGTCAGGTTGGATGGAGCATCCTAATCTGGTTGAAGATGTCACTGCTCACTGCCAGGGGGTGGGATTGGATGATCTTAAAGGTCTCTTTCAACCCAAACCATTCTATGCTTGTATGATTCTCTTCTTTTCTTTACCTCTCTTATGCTCTGTCAGGAGAGACGTCTCTGTCCTCAGACCTGTGTCAAGCACAGGAAAAACTGGAACTCTGAAGTAACAACTGGTATTTGAGTCCAGGTTCTCTGCTGTCCTGGCTCTATTGAACTGAGATGGTGAAAAGGCCACCCAGCAATCTCTGGCCAGTGCAGCAGAGTGCCTTCCATCTGTGGTGTGTTTTCCAAACCTTACATCACTGATCTGCAGGACAGCCCTGAGGGCTATGCTGGTGTTGCTGCTGTACAGATGAGTGAATAGCAAGGTTAAGTGACATGCCCAAGGCCTTGGTGAGGGTCACTTTCAGACCAAGGGGTAGTGCAGGGGAATCCCCACTCCAACAGACAGAAGAAAACACTAGGTCTGCAAGACCAGCCAGTTTTTTCCTGGGATTTGTAGGATATTTATGAGTACCTTTTGACATTCAGTGTGCCTGCAAGTGTCAGCTTGGAAGTCTATGAAAGAAAATAAAAGAAAAACAAGCTTCTGGAGTGTCTTAGCTTACAACGTAAGACGTAACCAAAAGTATGTAATCTATCATCATCTGTTAAAACCAAGTGGGGTGGGCAATGTTCTTTATCTCTTCCACACATCCCTGATAACTCCCTCCAGGAGATATCTTCTGTTAATGGGCCATCTGGCCTCACTGCATGACTCAAAATTACATCATCCCAATGTAAGATGCTCCGCCCAGGGGGGAGGAACCAAGCATTCCTACCTGGATATAATCTAGGGTTTGGAACACCACGCTCAGCCCTACCTACTGGATTCCCAGAGGAGAAGAGCTACTGTTGGACCTTCAGGTGAAGACCAGAGTGTTTCTACAGGATCACTGCTCCAACAGGACCACTTCATCTGGACTGCTACCACCACCCTGACAAACAGGATGTCAAGGTTGTATCCTGACTCTGTCAGTGTTCTTGTAATATTGCATTTATTTTAATTTTCCTATTAAATTATAATTCTGACTTGTGAGCTCCCACTGGTTTGTTTTCAAACTAGTACACGGAGGAATGTGTTACATGTGAAATCTGGTAAGTGGCTGCTGGTGTTGCTAAGAATGACTGGTTTTAACAAAGGATTTCTAGCAAACCCTCCTTCCAGCCACCACACACAGGAACCCAAAGGAAGAGCAGAGCTGCACTGCCTGATTTATGCTGAACTAGCTTCTTCTCACGTGTAACCACCCTGTGTTTTTCAGAAGATGTTTTAAATAATTTGGCAAACCTAATTCAAATGTATTGAGAAAAACCTGTGAGAAGTAAAAATTTTGAGGTAGTGCACAGTTATGAACCAGTCAATACTGGCTTTATACAAGACTTTTTTCTTTGCAGTGCTGAGTCAAATGAAATTACTGAAGTTTTTCAGCCAGAAGTAGACAACTTGCAAAGTCTACACAGCAGATACTGCTGAAGATGTACATCATAGCCTCTTCAGTATACTAGGGAAAAGCAAACTATTCCCTTACTCTGTGACAGTAACAGAGCCTATTTCCCATTCCTGCTCCTACATCCACCCCAGTATAGCTGTGGTTTTGGTCATCATTTGCTTTCTCCTCAGGGTGTAGGGAGAAGGGAGCACAGGGCTCTGCTCACTCAGCTGCCAAAGGCAGGGATGTGTTTCTGGCCCGTGTCCTGCTTTTGACAGAAAAAACACAGAGGAAGTTTTCTGAGCTTTCTTCCTTTCACATGTTTTCTCACTGGAGTTTATGTTGTCTAGTGCTGTAGAAACCACATTGTAGAGGCAAAAGCGGAGAATGAACCCAGATACTCATATGGGAGAAACTGCATTTTTCAGGCTAGAAGGAGCCCCAAATATCTCTGCTAAGAAAAATATCTCCTTACTCTTTGCTGGCCTGGCTAGCTAAGTCTGGCTTATATTTTTGTACCTAGAATTTCTGGTTTTATGTGACTTCCAAATTTCAAAATTACAAACCTTTGATACTTACCTGTGCATGGTTTTGTTCCTTACCCTTAAATGCCAGATTTGAGACTTTACCAGCTCTCCCTGTGCGTTCCTGTATCCCCTGGGATCCATAGCCTGCCTCTGTTACCTGTGTTGCACTGTGGGCACACAGCTTCATTACACCTCCAACTCAGCTCCCTCCCAGGCTTCCTCATTCACCTTTGGTGGCTCCTGAGGGATGGCAGCTTGTGTTATTGTCTGGAGGGTGGACACAGTGATTTCACCCGGGCTCATTGCAAAGATACCAAATGTTTCAAAGTGAAAATAAATTAGCCCACATCTGCTAGGCAAAACAGGCTTGATAAATGGAAGTTTTAGTCAGCAATGTTTAAAGTGAAATCAGTAAAGTGTGCATAATGATGGATGAGTCCAGAGATTTTTATTAAATACAATAGCCTATAATAGCCTAACAGCCTAAAGAAACTTAGGGAGCTGTTATAAATGAAGTGAATGCTAGTTTAACTAAACCAGCTCTTGTTAAGAGAAAAATGTTGGGATTTATTATCCTATTAGTTGCTTTTTTTCTCCCTTTTTTTTTGTAAGGAGCAGCTCTCAGGGTGTCCCGGGCAGAAAGTCAAATTCTCCATTTACCCAAGATGTTTAAAAAACATCCTCTTGAAAGTTGAAACTACTGAGTT
This sequence comes from Vireo altiloquus, assembly GCA_013396875.1. Lineage (NCBI taxonomy): Eukaryota > Metazoa > Chordata > Aves > Passeriformes > Vireonidae > Vireo > Vireo altiloquus. The sequence continues at coordinate 504,388 of VZRF01009225.1, read as the reverse complement.
TTCGATGGGACAACATAAATATATTTGAACTGTTGTCAGTACAAACTAAGCATCCTGAAAAGTGTAGTACATCTCCACTGGACATAATATTATTAATGTCTTTGAAACAACTCAGCATTTATTTTGAAATAGCAAAGAGGTTTGATTCGCTTCCAAAAGGAGCTGTAATCCAAAAGTGTCTCCTATTATAATATTTTAAATGACTGGATGTAGAGAAAGACAAACACAGCATTTTTGGAGTCTCAGCTGATTGAAAAATTAGTTTGGAAATGTCTGCTGGGAACCAGTTTGCGTTGTGTTGCTGTTCAGACTTGATGCCCCTACCTCACTCTTAGATTAAAGAGGTTGGGCTTTACCAGCCCTACAGCCAAATACCAGTCTAGCACAGGGAATGGGTTACCATGGGTGTTGTGGGAGTGCATGCTCTGATCTGTTCTCTTTGTAAAGATCAGGTAGCCCAGAAATACCCCAGAGACCCTGTGGAAGTCAGCCTCTGATGCTCCTGGCCCTACAGGACCTCCTCTCACCCTGATCAGACTCGGTCACGCTGGAGAAGGGAAGAAGAAATATCTGAAGCATGGAAATGTTTCGCTAACTCCAACATTTCAGATGATGTTTTAGGAAACAGGAGAGACAGAGGCAAGCTAATCTAGGTTAGATCATGCTCTCTGCTTTTTTCATCTTCCAGTCCTCTCTTCCCTCCCCGTCTGATATGAAGACTTGATATTGAAATAACCTGCTTTTATAAATTTTTCCAGTGTGACCCAAAACTTCAGAGTTCATTGCTTCGCAATGCTGGATTCTGCTGCACATTTTGAACAGCTGAGTGTCAGATGGTTAAAACACTCTCAGATGGTTAAAAATGGGTTTTGGTCCTGTGTCAAACTATTGCCAGTCTGCTTTCATCATAGTGAGTGCTGTGAAATATGACTTACTAATGCTATAGAAAAAGAAAGGAAAACAGTTCAAAAATTCAGAGGTGAATGACTAAATAAGGCTTGCAATGGGAGAACTGTTCTCTGTCCATTTAGCTCTAAACTATGTCTGGGAAAACTCCTGGCTTGAGAGTAATTTAGATGGCTTTTGAATGGACAATTCTGAGGGAAAAGTTAGCTGGCAAGAGTGGAACATAGGTTTTTTTATTCAGTCTTATTTCCTTAAAGACGTAAGAAGCCTTCAAAAGTCACCCAACAGGAGAAAAGTGAGGAGCAGCAATATAAAAATTCAACTTCCTCTTCTGGTGCTGCTTTTTCTTATCACCCTATGACCGATGAAGTGCTCAGCATCGGTGGTCTGGTAAACCTGAGCTCGGGGAGAAGCTCATATACCAAGAGTTGCTTGGGGACTGCTGAAGCAGGCAGGTGGCAATGGGTGAGTACCTGACCAGTGGAAACCCCTCACTGTCCTGGTGGACTGGAGAGCTGACAGGGTTCTGGGCTATGCCTCTCCTGCACATTTGTGCTCCCAGAGGCCAGCAGTGACCAGCAGGGTGTGTGCATGTGTGAGCTTTCAACCATAAGCACCCTCTAATCAACCAACTTATTGCTTTAAATGTCAAGCTTCTCTGCAGCAGTAATGCTTAGCCTTGAAACTCTGTGTGTCCCATCTGACTTCTGTTCTCCAAGATTAGATCATATTTAAACTGGTGGACCAGCTAGATCTTGGCTTTCTCCTACCCCTGTATCAATCTAAGACCTGGATTCTCCCCAGTCTCAGGATGCAGGAACGAAATGAAGTTCATGGGCAGAAAGGAGGAGTGACGCAACTGGCCAGGCTGAACTTCTGGACTCTGCTGGGTCAGATGGTATACTTTTCCCTCAGTCCAGACAGACTTGGGAAAAAGCTTCTTGCATTCCCTACAAAGTCTCCACGGCCTGTGCAGCATATCCTAATCCTTCCCTGGGAGGAAACATGAGGGACTGATGCCTATGTCAGATGAACAGTTCACATGGAGCTCACCTACAAGCTGCCTAGGATTTTGCAGCTAAGCCCATTTTCTTTTCAGCAATCTCTCCTTAAAGTTGTGCAGATACATAGAAGGCACTTAAGGCAGAACTCAAAGAGATTAATTGCATCCCCAAAAAAGACTTTAATAGACACATCACTCTGACTTCTGATATCCAGCAAGCCCAGGACTGTGCTCCTGGAGGTGGTCACCTGAGACTGAATAGGTTGTACTAACTTCTCATACTTGACCCAAGAACTGTCTGAGCTTTTTAAATTGTGGTACTGGAGAAAATACAAAACTTTGTACAACCGTAAACTGGGAATAAACAACCAGCTAACACAGTAAAAGTAGTATTTTCCTCTGTCCAGACTGAATCACCTGCCTTCCCTTTATTGTCTTAGAATCTGGAGTGAGAGACCCCAAAATTTATTGCATTAGTGACAATTCCTCCTAGAGCCAGCCCTTGCTGCAGCTGCTGGCTCTGCAGGGCTGCTGTGAGCTGGCCCAGATCTGCACAGGCACCTGCAATTCCTGCTGAGTTTTCATTCCTGCCAGGCTCCAGCTGCTGTAAGGAGTAATTCCCATAATCCAGCACATCAGGACTATCAGCTCCAAGGTAAGCAGGTCAGAAGCTTGGGTTTCTGCAACACTGCTGACATACGACTGTTTTGGAGCAATAATCCTTGACTTGAGGCTCATGACTCAAGCTGTGCCTCATGCATCTGGTGCGTGTGCTGGCCACTGAGGGTGACTTGCAGCTCAAGGGTGGTGCTCACACTTGCAAGGCCTCTCAGGTGGCAGGATCCATCTTCATTTTCCTGCCAGGCAGGAGGGGAGATTGGCAGAAGAAACATCTTCTACTCTGGTTTGACTGCCAAGGAGAGGTGCAAAACTCATGGCAGAAAATTTTGCTGTTCTTCCTTAGGGAATTAAGAGAGGAGGTGAATAAGCCAGCCTGAAAAGAGGAATATTTGTCCTGGACAGGAGACACCAGTAGAAATACAAGGCCAATAAAATTAAACAGTTGCCTAGTGCACAAAGTCTAGCAGTTTTCTTCCTTTTACACATGGCATCTGCACAGTAATAACAAAATGTAGTCCCTTTCACCCTATGCAGATTAATGGAATTTACTAGTTAACAGCTGTTTTGGTTTTTTTTTCTTTTTCACTGACATTGGTATTAAAGTGTGATCTGAAATGAAAGAAGTAACCACATGTGTAAATATCTCAGCAGGTCATAGCAACATGGAGGACCCTGAGCACCCTGCCTCCTAAAAAGTGTCCTCAGTCTCGTTAGAGATATGAATACAGTGGCAGGCCAGAGTGCAGCCTCTGTTTTCAGCCTGGTATCCCACAAACTCAAGTGTCATCTACTCATGGCCTGGCATAGGCAGGAGTTTACCAAAATGGGCCCCTTGGACCTGAGTGTTAGAGACACGGATGGCTCAGCTGGCAGACCTGCTCGGGGCTAGGAAGGCCTTGTTTCCCACATGGATACTCAGTCCTAGGATAGTCCACCTGTCCTAGGTAGACTTTGCTCCCGAGCAGCTCCAACACAATCAACCAACCAGATTTTATTAAGGTGAATTTTGGTTAAGTAGCAAATTCTGTCTTAAAACCAGTCAAACCTATGAACAATATGTTTTCACAGCCAGTATCAGAGCTCTTACATCAACAGGATACATGGGCATTTTCATATAGGTGACAAGGGAATTTAGGAAGCAGTTCTTCCTGACACGTTCACTGTTGTAAATGGCTGCTGGAAACAGCCTGACATTGTTGGAATGAGAGAATGCTGAAGAACCACCTTTAGGAAGAGATATGAGAATCCAGCTGTGCTAGACCAGTGTGCAGTGTCAGGATTGACTTCTTCTATTTAAGACTAAATGAAAAGAATCCTTTTTCTTACTTTGGAAATATGCATTCTCAAATAATTCCCAGTCCACCTATTAGGAGCTCAACTCATTAGTAGTCTACATGTTTCTACATTCTTCTGGCAAGCTTTAGACATCTCTGATCAAGACAGAGTCTTAGTGAAAATTTGCCAAAGCTGTGTGTCTGTAATCATATCACTTCATTGGCAGTGGGGATTTGTACATATGGCAAAGTTCAAAGATTTGGCAAAGCAAGCTCACCTTCAAAGAGAGTGTTCTGAGTTACTGGAAAATGAATTCTGTTTGACTGCTGCTAAGTGTTGAGATTTTTTTCTTACAGCAATAAAACTGAATCCAATTAGAAGCGATGAAATGCATTTTCAAAGACAATGATAAACAAATGTTCATAGGATAGCTAACTCTTATAGATTAAATTACCAGGTTACAGCAACCCAAGGCAAAATGGCTGTTAATTCAGCTAAACTGGAGTCCATGCTGCCCTGAGACTGATTCTTTCATCAAATTTATTCCTGATGTTTCCTCTGTTAAATTTGACTTTTCTGAAATTTGTATTTTTTCTGGAACGGCACATCCATGTAGGTAAAACTCCACCTTTGCTGTATCTGAACTGCAGGTAAAATGGTTTAGAAAAACAGTATCAAAACTGGAAAGTCAGTCTGAAAGGTAGGAAACACTAGAATTGGAGTTGCTTCCGAACTGATGATCTGCCCTGTGTTTGTACATGTAACCTTGTGTTCACTGCTGCATGAACATTTTTCTAGGGAATCCTTTCTTGTGCTGTGCAGCTGTGACACAGGTGGAGGGGCTGAAGTCTTGCCTGCTCACATGCAAGTTCTGCATTACGGGGTGGATGCAGGTCCTCCTCCTGCACTCGCCACCACCATCTGCAGCCTTGCCTCTGCTCTAGCAGCAGGCCACAGCAGACACACTTGCCTGTGCCTAGTGCAGACCCAGTGGTGGTGCTACAGCTTGTGGGGGGTGATGAAGAGGCTCAAGAGAGAACCAAGATGCCTCTTCTTCCTGACAACAAATCTATGCCTGTTCCTAACCTGAAAATGAAGTTGCTGGCTATGTCACACGTAGAATCAAAAGGTCTTTTGCAGGATGACTCAGGACACTTTGTTCAGAGACGCCTCTCTTTATTAACTTTTGGGGGACCTAAAATACTGAATCATCCTGGTGTTGGCTAAGGGATAACTTGTGGAGTGCAGGGCAGTTCAGAGTCAGCAGCCCAGACAAAAAAAGTCTGTTCTCTGGAAGGCATATCCTGCTCTACGTGGGACATACACACACCTATGTGGAGCCAAGCAGAGGTATGGAGTCTCCCCTGCCAGAATTACAGTACCCAAGAGAAATCTGGGGCCAAGGACTTGTGGTGTGCTTCAGTGGTCATGCACAGTCAGCTTCTTCAATAGCATCCACGAATCCAGAGTGGTCACAAGTTCTCTACTACAGAGATCTTCAGTAACTTTTACATTTATTTCTTTGAAGTGGGCAATGTCTCTGCTTGATTCAGCAGGATTTTAAAATTCCTGTCGGCTAGATTCCTTTATTTAGCTTCCCAAGGAGGGTCTCTCTTCCTTTTCTCATCTCCTTGTGTCTTGAATAACTACAGGTCAAAAAAAAATTAGTAATTATTTTGGAAGTGGGATACAAGTATGGGTTACTTACACTAATAGTTGAACATGTTTACTGCAAGATACTTGGTCTACAGTGCCATTGATCCCACTTTATTTTAATGCTGTCACTGTTGGCCATCTATTCTAAGAAGGTAATCCAGGCATTTCCTACTTGCCCACAGTAATACCAGCTATTTAGTAGCTGGGAGACCTTTCCATAACAGCGATTACACAATTCAAACACTAGCAATTTCTGAATCAAAACAAAGAATGATTGCAGGGTTCTTTTGCATGAATTGAATATACATTGTACACTGTGGTTTAGAAACAGCTGTTGGCTGAGTTGTATACTGTAAAAATACACAGAACACATGGAACTGTCATTAGCATACAGCATTAATACTGCTTTATTAAAAGTGGAGAAAGATCACAAAAACCTTGAAAAGACAGCAGAACGTAAGATGACACATACCTAAGTCATGGAGAGCACTGCAGTAACAGTAAACATTAACAAAACTGACAAATTTAGAAAGGCCACTTGCAGTAAGTTTTTAGTAAACTATCGAAGAGCTGGCAGCTGTGCTCCCTCTAGGGAGTTGTTAAAATGGCCTTGAAGGGGGATAGATAGCCTTTGTATATTCTTTTTACACTGGTGCATGAACAAAGTTCAAACAGTAGTTCAGGTTCCTTCCCGTTCCTCTCATCTTTACATACACATCTGGCCTGATAATAAGTCTATTTTAGCTAACACCAAAACCTTCTTGTTCGCAGGAGCCATGTACCAGAATCCCTACATGGGAGAGGGTCCCAAAAGATCTAGCACATGCCTCAGAAGTCTTAGGGAATGTTGAAATCCAGGAATGATTCACAAGAGATGAGAACCAGCCTCCCAAATTTGTGTTTCTAGATGAGGCTGGGCTTGATGCACCTCCTCATCCCAGGGAACCTTTGCACAGCTGGCTGGAGCAGCTCCCACTGACTCAACTCCTCCAGTAACCAGGGATCTGTGTCCCCATGTCCTTGGTATCAGCACAGTCACGCTGATGGCCACAGGGTTTGTCCTCAGCTGGAAGTGTAGAGCCAAACTCAGGAGCCACAAACTCGTGGGTAGACAGTGTTGGAACCTTGCCAAGGTGTATAACTCAAATAGTTATGAAACTGGTCTGATTTAAAAAAAACCAAACCAAACCAAAAAAAAGACGTGTTTATTTTTCTTGGTTTTCTGGTGTGCAGGCTGTGGTGATTCACTTTTAAAGCTCTTTTTCTGCCATATTGATGTTTTTCCTCTAAGCAAAGACTGAGATTCTTCTACCACCCCTGATTTCAGAGCTTAGATATTTGTGAAAAATACCACCTCCTCATGAGGGCTTTCAGTATTTCTGTATAGAGTATTGCATTTTCAGGAGCTGGAGTGAGACTGCACAACTCCATATCTGGTCACCAAAAGCCATTTGTAAAGCTTTGCCATACATGATTTTTCCCATCAAATTCCTGCTATGGCTAGTTTTACAAAGTCACTTCTTCTTGAATTACCTGTGTACATTACCCTGAAGCAGATTGTCCATCTGACTTCCTTTCAATAAAGAGGAAAGTGTGGTTCTTTTTGATTGCTTCCTGCCCCACTTGAGGTAGTTAGAGAATTCCTGAGAGCAACAGAGTTGTGTTCAGCCAGTTCTCTCCTCTCCTTCTTTCTCTGAGGACAAGCCTGCCTGCAACTTCAGCTTAATTGATGCAAATGGGACTTCAGTGTCCACCGACCACAACCACAGCTCCAGCTCCAGAAATGGGATCTGAAGTGGCTTGTGGGTGAATCCATGAAAGCATCTTGATGAGACCACTTCAGTTTAGTAAAACCATAATTTGACAAAGATTTGTGGTTTTCTGAATTTGTTGGAAAAATCAAAGACCAACACTTGGCACTTGGGCTCATAAAACACTTGTCCATCAGAGTGACTAATCTTCCATCAATGCCTTCAGGGAACACTTTCACATGAGCATACACAACCTGTCGTGGTTATCTGCTAAAACAGAATCTCTACAGATGATAATGGGGTAAACACAATATGGTTTAGGCAGTTTATACTGGTAGACAAAGCATTTAAAAGAGAAGGTCAAAACTGTTTAAGACTATGTCTGTAGAGATCAGGTATGGTGGGACAGGTTTAGTTGTCCACCTGATCACTTATGCACTAACATCTTCAACTAAGGCACAGTGATTTTTGAGCATATATTTTGTCAAAACAAAAAAGCCTACAGCACTGTTAATATTAAGTCTGATGATCAGTCTGTTAAGTCAAATACTTTAACTGGCAGTGTTGATGGATCAGAGGATCAGATGTTTAAAGGTCCTATCAATTTGTGTGGGATCAATTAATACTGCTTCTGACTTTTTTCTATGAGGAGATGGTTTGTACCCTTGACTCGCAGCATGAAATGCAGCCCCTCTTAGACCTCAAGGTTCTGTACAGCTGGCTGCTGCAAAGCATGATCCAGGATCACTGCTTAGGGAACAGCTTTAAAATTGACTCTCTCAGCAAACAGCTGCCAGGGGTTGGCCAGGATGAAATGTGAAGGGTAGATGTGTGTTACAAATCTGGCCCCATTCACGTGGCTGTAAGGAGTCAGCTGCCATCCTGAGTCTCCCATGGGAAGGTGTTATAACCTCAATTTTGGAGCTGGCAGGGATCCCTTTCTCCTGCCAATGCCTGGGGAGGTGGGCCATGCCATGCCAATACCAAGGCATGCAACCCTTGTTTTGTTCCACATAAATGGTCCTTTGCATGATTTATAACATATTTTTTCTCCATATTTTGCAGAAAATTCTCTAAGCAAGTATAGCGCTGGCAGAGTCACACTTCACACTCCATTGTGTTCCCATTGGATCTGAGGACCCAGTTCTGAAGCTCAGGCATGCATGTCCCTCTCTAGCTCCCAAAACTCTTACACATGCCTTGATCTTGTTCACTGTGGCTCCCCACAGCCTGAGAGGTAGATTCCACAGCCTGAGAGGTTTCCTGCTCATGAGACTTGTGTCTCACATAGTTGCTGCTCCTTATCCACTGCTTAAGGTGGGAGTCCTCCCTTTTGAGCAGTTTGTCCCAGTCAACAAGCATTAGGAGGTGGTCAAGAAATTTGAACCATCCCAGATACATGGGGGTAGTATTCACATAAGATTTTCTTGGACTTGGCAAATGGGAGCAGTCCCAGACATGCATAGGAACGGATGTTTTGGCACTTAGAAATCCTGATTTATTCCAAACACGTCATTTATGAACTTCAGGCATCTCTGGGGCTGTGCAGTAGGTGAACAATTCTGGCTCTTCATCCTGCTGAAATAAAGTCATACATACATAGAATCATAGAATGGTGGGCGGGAACATCATTAACTAAATCTTCTTGTTCAAATCTCCATCAAGCTTCACCTTGAATTCTTTCAAAGATGGGACATTCACAATTTCTCTGAGCAACATGTTCCAGTGTCTCACTACCCCCATAGCAAATAAAAAGTCTTCCTTATATATCCGTCTAATTCTACCTTCTTTCAGTTTAAAGCAATCGTCACTTATCCATTCCTACAAGTCCTGTAAAAAGTTTGTCCCCTTCAAGTACTGAAAGGCTGCAATATGGTCTCCATGAAGCCCTGCCTTCTCTAGGCTGAACAACTCCATCTCTCTCACTCTTTCTTCATAGGAGAGATATTTCATCCCTCTGATGATTTTTATGGTCCATGTGTTGGGGACCCCAGAGGTGGAGGCAGTGCTCCAGGTTGGGTCTCACCAGAGCAGGGTAGAGGGGCAGAATCACCCCCTCGACTTGCTGGCCTCACTTTTCGTGATGCAGCCCAGGATACACTGTGGTTTGTTCCAGCCCAGGTGCAGGACCTGGCACTTGGCCTTGCTGAACTTCATGAGGTTTATATGGACCCACTTCTCAAGGCTGGCCAGGTCACTGTGGCTGACATCCCTTCCCTCAAATGTATCAGCTGCACCACTCAGCCTCCTGTCACCTGCAAGCTTGATGTGGTCACACTCAATCCCACTGCCTATGTCACTAATTAACATATTATAGTGTTGGTCCCAGTATCACCCCTCGAGTGACACCACTTGTAACTGACCTCTGTCTGGATATTGAGCCATCGAATGTAACTCTCTGTCTGGAAGAGGGCATCCGTCAAACCTGTATCACTCCAATTTAGAGGCAAATATACACTGTCCTTTCTTGCATGAAGCCTCAAAATATGAGGAAAAAATTTCTTCTTGGGAAAAGGCAGCTACAGCAAGGACTACTACCCCCAAAATGTCCCAACTGAGTTTGTATTATATATTCTTTCTGTTATTATGAACTCAGAAATAGCTATACTTTCAAAATCTGAATCTCTTTCTGGGAAAATTTTTAGGCATGCTATCTTGCCTACTCTTTTTACCCCTGCTGCCTTCCTTATACAAATTTTCAATAACTACAATTTTTTTTTCAATTAACCAACAGATCAAAGGAGGATTTCTGAGTTCAGTCCTCTGCCTGTCTTTGGTCTGTTTCTCTTTTCTCTGCACAGATTCCTTAGGGTTTGGCAAAAAAAAAAGCACTGAAATTTACTTTGACTTATATGTTTCTTTTGGTCTAGTTTTCTTTTACAAGAGAAAAAAGTCTGCTAAATATTTAGGAATTTGCCCTCTTTCCACAAGAAACCTAAGCAACTAGGGGCCCAGTCCTACAAGATTTCTTCAGTGTCTTCCTCACTTGGACATGGCTCCCTGGAGACAAGGGGGAGCTTGCGTGAGAGAGGACTGTAAACTGAACCCTGAGAATGGAAATGCAATTTTTAAACAAGCAAAACCAAGGCATCAATGTGGTTGACATTTCTTCCCACTTTGGATTATATATTGTATATAATCCAATTTAGGCCAGTCAAGGAGGGCAAAAACTTTCATGAGCCAAAACCCAAGGAAGGAGAGAGCCTAAATCCTGTGAGATTTTGTTTGTATTTCAGAAACTAACCAGAGAGGAAATGCATTTTAAAAACCCAAATTCCATTACTTAGAGTTGACCTGTGATTCTTGCAGTCTCCTTACACTGAATCTACATGTTCCCTCTGGCTTGCACGCTACCATCTCTGAAGTTCCTGCTGCTAATCACTACAATATGGATTCTCTAGCCTCAATGTTAACATTAAATATAGCGGCTTTCAGCTGTAGCCCTCAAAGCATTAAGAAAATAACCCCCCCTCTAAAAGCCATTTTCAACCTCATGTTGTCAGGGACCACAGGGACCACCAGGAACTATCTTGTACTAGGTTTTGATCTACTGCTTTTGCCTTTCCCCCTCTGATGTATTTTTACGGGGTTTGCAGCTACAGAAATGCCAGAACAGCAAGTCAGTCTCCCACAAGTTGGCACCCAGACTTCTTCACTGCCCTGCTCCCCATCTGTAGAATCAGTTCTGAGCATTGCCATGAGTCTGTATGAGGCTGGCTGTTAGACAGGTACTATGGATATGTAAAGCCATGGAAACTTGAGCACAAGGAAGACCAAGAGAACTTCACAAGGTGTCTTCTGCTTCAAAGGTGGTAAGACTCTAGTTTTCAGACTTTTATTCTACTGAAACTATATCCATCCAGTGCAAAGGGCTCTTCATCATTTGTGAAGTTCCAATTTACCCCTTTCCCTTCCCCATCACCCTTCTGACACTGAAGATGTTCATCAAACCTATAAGAATCTCTGAGCAGTCCTAGTGATGGAGCTAAGGTGGAGGCAGAGGAGTGCCTGATCTCTGGCTTCATAAGATGCTGAAGCTCATGATGTGAGTGACAACAGGAAGAGGCACTTTTTGTGTAGCTTGTGCTGGTACTTGATATGTTTGGCAGTTTAACAGGGAAAGGGATGCCTCAGCTCACCTGAGTGCCGAGGGTTTGATCATTGTCTTTGTCACAATGGATGTTAGTGGCAGTGCTGAACAGAAATATGACACCATATTTTCACAGGCGTAGTTTGCAGTCTACCTGTCAGAAACAATTACTTCTGCAGCAGTACATGCTGTCCTGCAACACAAGTAACATAAGAACAAGTCTGTGAAGTGGAGTGGAGTCTTTCCCACTACATGGAGTGGGCTTTTCCTTCTCAGATGAGGGCAGAAGAGAGTCTTTTCCTTTGTGCAGGTTATCAGATAAACCAGTCGTCTGAACACTTTGCTATACTTTCATGGGATTCTTTTTTAATATAATGAGTTCTGAGAAGCATGCTGATTACCTGAAATGTAGCTATTTCTGATCTCGGGTATGTTTTAAAAACACTTCTCCTTTCCTTTTGGGGCAGAGTGGCTGGAAAGTGGCCCAGCAGCAAAGGACCTGGGGTTGCTGGTGGACAGCAGCTGAACATGAGCCAGTGTGTGTGCCCAGGTGGCCAAGAAGGCCAATGGCATCCTGGCCTGTACCAGCAATAGTGTGGCCAGCAGGACCAGGGCAGTGACTGTCCCCCTGCACTGGGCACTGGTGAGGCCACACCTCGAGTGCTGTGTCCAGTTCTGGGCCCCTCAGTAAAAGAAAGACATTGAGGTGCTGGAGCATGTCCAGAGAAGGGCAATGGAGCTGGGGAAGGGTCTGGAGCACAAGTTTTGTGAGGAGCAGCTGAAGGAGCTGGGGGTGTTTAGCCTGGGGAAAAGGAGGCTCACAGGTGACCATATTGCTCTCTTCAAGTACCTGAAAGGAGATTGTAGTGAGGTGAGGGTTGGCCTCTTCTCCCTGGCAACAAGCAACAGAGCAAGAGGAAACAGCCTCAAACTGTGCCAGGGAAGGTTCTGGTGGGACATCAGGGAGAATTTTGTCGTGGTGAGGGTGGTAAAGCATTGGAACAGACTGCTCAGGGAGGTGCTGGAGTCACTGTCCTTGGATGTGTTCAAGAAATGACTGGACATTGCACTTGGTGCAATTGTTAGTTGGCATGGTGGTCTTTAGTCAAAGGTTGATGATCTTGGAGGTCTTTCCCAACCTTAATGATTCTGTGAGTCTCTATTGATGCTTTAGGATTTTAGCTTTTATATTTTTCATATCCTGTAATTCTTTAGCATATCATTCTAAACTCCATAGAGCCTGTTAGCTACTGTTCTCCCATTTTGGTCAGACAAAACAATTCCTTTCTAGGCCTGAAGCTCAAGGACACCTTACTGTCTCAGGTCCCAAGATATGTAAATAACAGTGGGTTAGGGGGGAGCAAACTTGGGGTAAGTGACTTCATTACCTGAAGCTGTAATTGGAGGATTAACCCCCAATATGCAAATGGACCAAACTTATAAAAGTATGAAAACCTGTGACCCCATCATCCATTTTGGGTAGCCCCTGGGGGCTTTGACTGCCCTAATGTACCTTAAAGGCCCTTCAATAAATATAATTGCTTTTATACTCTTAATTTTGTCTAGCCTCTCTTTATAGGTAGCCCATCAAGGCATCACTATAAGGACAATTTCAAACTGAAAACACAGGAAAAATATTAATTAGAGGTTGAAATCCAGATAAGCATTTTAAATGGTGCTGTGCATAACATATATTTCTGCACATTTACCTCCTTTTCATATTGGTTCCTTTCACTTACCACTGCAGCTGGGACCCTTGGTCTCTCATCAGATGCTGGCAGTCAAGCCAGTGGGGCTGAGGCATCCCATCTGGTGGGACTCCTGCTTCAGGCAAGAGCAACTGGAAATTCACAGGATAGTCTCAGAAATCAACTATTTCTTGAGTAATATTGACTTCTTGATGCAGCTTTGGCTTGTCCCTTAAAGTTTTTCAGGGCTGAATGCTTGTAGACCAGGGATGATGACTGGGCAAAACTCACAAAGGACACAGGTGTCCCTACCATCTTTGAGTACTATCATTAGTATTTTAAATTATAGTAGGGCTGGGTATAATACATGTGGCTTAAACATAGGTGCAGGAAGCCCGAAGAGGAACACAGGTGCATGCCAAATTAACTTCTTTTCTCTCTCCTGCTTAGAACTGCGGGATGAGACTTGAGCAGTGCTAGGGTGCTGTGCAGACTGTGGTGGCATCAGAGAGGGATGCTGGACACTGCACAGGGACCATAGCACTCAGTGGAAGAGTCAAGCAGAGCAAGGTGGAAGGAGAGGAAGAGGGGAGAAATCAGCCCTCCTCAGTTCCCTGCTGGATCACACCAGTCCATGCATGTCTGTGGTCATGGACAGATGTTCTCTCAGTAGACTCCTAGAGCTCACTGGAGGCTCTGCTGCTTCTCAGCTACAACTCACTGCTCCTGGGAAGAACAGCTTGAAGGAAAAGGTTCATGCATGCGGGAAGAGCAGGAAGGTTGCCTTCACAGAGGCCACTGGAGTATTAGTTTTGCCCCAGGTTTCATACTCACCTGCGTACCAGCAGAGATGTGTGGGCAGCAGCCACCGCCTGGTGAGCAAGCAGGGACATCTGGGCAGGGCAACACTTACCTCCATGGCACCTGGAGCTGGAAGAGGTTATGTCTGGCAACAATTGGTACCAGCACCAGACAGCCAAAAGGGAGTCTGATCTTGCTCAATACTTGTGTTGAAGAAGGACAGGTGACAGTGTTCATTGAATTGACTTAGTGTCTGTACAGATTTCCTAGAAAGTGGCCTCTGTTCATCCAGCTGTTCCTCTGACATTGTGGAGAAGAGGGCTACAGAGGCAGATGGACCTCAAAAAAGAGTCCATTCTGCAAGTGACTGTATTTTTCCCTCTCAGCAGGCTGATTTTGATGGCCTAGTATCTGTTTTCTGTCCTGTGACACTGTGATCCTACCTGACCATCGTTGATGTTCCCCCCTCTTCCCTACCTGGAGTCTCCAACTGCTCTCCTGCTCTATCATTCAGGAGGCTGAGTGTTTATGCCAAAAGAGCTGCTCCATATGAGATCTGACACTGAAGAAGGAGGAATTTTATTCCCCTGAAGAGAAAATCGTGTGTAAATTTGGGAGTGCCAGGAAGGGATATTCTTGGCTTGTCTTTCATTCACACTGTAAATGATGTATCTAGCAAGTGGTGAGTGGTGATAGTGAGCTGCATCCAAATCCTAATCAGCCAGGAGTATGGTTACTACCAATAAACTAATGAACCCCTGCAAATTCCAGCCTCCCAGGAGGGATCAGAACCTATTTATGTAGTGTGAGAGAATACATCTCTTTCAGAAGCCCTGCAACAGCAAAAGCAGCTTTCTACTGGCACTTGCTTTCCCTCTGCTGAACAGGGCAGGAGAACAATCGACTCCTTCTTCCCTGTTACATGGCACTAGAATATTTGGTTAAAATGAAGCAATTTTTTTTCTGATTAATGAGTTAGGAAGTACTCAGTACTCATCTATTTGTGAATTTGGTTGAATTTCCTGTGTGGTTCTTGTTGGATAAAAAAAGGAAGAGTGGGTTTGAGAACATCAAAATATTTTATTTGGTTGCAATATTTGTAAAATGGAATATTTGGTTTCAGAAAAATATTTTATATTTGAAATGTTGCTTTTAAAAAAAGTCTAAAAGAATTTTAAATACAAGTTTTTCCATTTCCAAAGGAGCTAGAACTTCCTCTTTGAAGTTAAGGGATGCATATAAAGTTAATCTCAGAAGACTGATTTTTCAATTAGCTTTGACAGCTGCTGTCCTCCTCCCTGCTGTGTGCTTCACCTCAGTTTGGCAGGAGCTGGCTCCATGTGTTCTGCTTCTTTCCTCTTCTTCTTAATTTCTTCTAGCCCTCTCTAAGCCGAATGGGCACTATTCACCCAACTCAGGTTAGGTACATTTTGACTAGAAAAGAATCAGAAAACATTTCTGGAAGAATATTATTTCAATTTCATTTTTGTGTGAGTAAAATTTACTTGGAGTCCTTAGGTTTCATGATCTAGTAAAGCACATTGAAGACACTGCAGACACCCCAAGGTTACAAAGTATGCCTGGTCCAAGAACAGGTATATTTGGCTCGAGAAAAATCTTAGTTCACTGAAGATTTGGTATTAGTGGTTGTCACTGTTCCAGGGGAAACATTTTCCTCCTAATATATTACTCTATCTAATTACAGAGAAAAAAATCTAATGATTTTAGCCCTATGAACACTTTCAGTCCTATGTCGAAGAACCATATGAACCCAACTGGTTCTATCTTGTGTTCAGAGGACTTCTTATCAAGCAAAGCCTGCTTGTATCATCATTGTCATCACAACCCAAGTGTTTCTCGAGCCTCTTGGGTGAATCATAGCACTGTAATCCAAAAGAGTTGCAGTCACTTTCACAGTTACTTCACTGGTCTCTTGGCCTTGGAGTCTCCAAAATCTTATTTCTTCATTGCAGTAACTCAGTTGCATCCTGTTAACCAAGGGCACCAAGGCTTTGGATAACAAGGAACACACAGTTATGGCATTTGCTTTGGTTGGCAGAATGCTGTAACCATTTGATCCCAGCAAATGTGTTCCTAGCCTTACTCACAGAGCCTTCCTCTGCAGCTCAGCCTTTCTCTCCCTTGCTTATGTATAAGACCCCTTTGATTTAAATCCTGCTTCATTGAAATTGGTGGCAAACCTCTTACTCTGTTTAGAAGTGAAGATTTCATATGCATTCCAAGAAGAAAAACCTCTTCCTCTTTATAGTGTGTACTTCATGTTACCTGATGTTAAATTATATCTGATGATATTTCACTGATACAGTAAAAAAGAAAAAGCATCAGATAAATTATTTCATATGAGCTGTAGCTAGAAGATCCAACATGACCATGATACAATTAAACAAAGAACCTACATGGTTTGCAACTGCCAAGTGTAGATGTGATTTTTCATACTGAATAATCAAGTTGTTGGAAACTGGTCTAGACACAGTCAAACATTTTAAAAAGTGACATTTTTTTAAAGGGATGATAAAGATTTAAAGGGATGATAAAGGTTTACTAACACTGACCTAGATACATGATGGAGTTTTCTACACTTGAAGTCGTTTAAAAAAAGCATTTTAATAAATGACACATCTTTGTGTATGCAAGATTTTGTTGTTTTCTGAAATGACACTTTGACATTCTCAGACCTCCAGGCATACAAAGATAAAACTAAATACCGAAAGTGCTTCTGCCTTTAAAATTTTCAATTTTTTTTCTAAATAAAATAATTACTTCATGGGTATCTCCTGCTATATTTCTGATCCCTAGAAATTACAATAATTAGTTTCTTGGTTGCCAGACTATGTATTATATAAGAAAAATGTATAAACTGTTTAAATATTTTTTGAATTTACAGAGCTGCCATGCTCTGTAAATGCTCCCATGTTGTGAGCATTTTTTGGTCACAGTGCCACATAGGTGAGTAATAATACTGCAAGCATGATTGAAAAGATAATCCTAGTGACTTCATATTGTTTTAACATAAACTATCATCAAACTTGGAAGTCATATTCTGTATGGTACTGCCTCAAAAAAATGTTTCTGAATCTTCATGTTGACCCTTTCTTTCCTATCAAACAAACATTTTTGCCCATGGAGTATCCTTTTACCTTTAAATATCTGACCTTTCACAAAGAAGAACTTAGTAGTGTGCTGTTCATGCGTTAGGAGATGTGATGCTTATCACACTTCCCTTGCTTCTCCATTTTATTTTAACTCAGCAAATGGCTCCCGAGTAATTTCTTTATTAGTTAAACCAGATCATTTCATTGTGTGGCAATGGGTCAGTCTAAAAGTCAAAGAAAGTGAAATCTTGCTCTTTTCAGGGCAAAAAATGCCATTCACAAAAAAAATATAAGGACAATAGCATGTTCTCATTGTCAGTATAAAAGTAACAATTTTTCCCAGCTGGCAAATTAACATTAAATCAGTAGAAATAGAAACATTAAATAAACTGTTCCATTTCACAGAAAATTCTCATATATGCAAAAGCTGAATTTTATACAACTCAACAAAATAACTCATTCCCTTCTCTTCTGAAGAGGAACCACCAGTAAAGATCAGTAAAGTTATGAATTCTGTGGCAAGAGACGGCAAAGTAGCAGCTCATGCAGGGGCTGAGATGACAGGTAAGAGGACGAAGAACAACTCGGAGGTGCCAGCATGAGAAGGAGACTGACAGGCTGGAGAGTGACCTGCTGGGCTCTGGTCCCAGCTGAGCTCCCCATCCTTGCTCTGGGGGACCAAGTCCATTAATGTGTGACATTTAGCTCCCCCTCTGGGTGGGTTACTAGTTGTAAGGAAATAGATGACAGTTCCTTGTTTTTTCCTTACTATAAGCAGATTATTAGAATTTCCTTTCCCTGCACAAGTTATACACCTGAAAATAGTTTCCGCTTAAACCAGAGCATTTTGTCCAGTGATTCAACATAAAGCTCTTTCATCCCTTTTAAAACAAATGGACACTACTCTTGTTTTGCTCTTGCTCTCTCTCTTGGAACTATCTTGAGCTAGTTTCTATGACCTGTTGTTTCACATTATGAATAAATTGGTTTTCTTCACTTTGGTTATCCCCTAATCCCTTTTAGGCAAATGATAGTTCTGGAACTTTATACAGTGTCTCTGGTTAATGTACCTCTGAGAAGTTAGATAAGGCTGATCCTTATTTAGCCTGCATTCAGTAGAATTACATTGAGCTATTTTTGGCTGAGTGCCCTTTTAATTTTCCAAGCTCTCAAATGGAGTCATTTAAAGTATAAAAATGTATGAACATCTTTCCTCTAAACTAAATGGCACTCTTTTTCTTGGCTTAATTTCCTTTGGAAGTAAATGCTATACTATGCTTCACTGGTACCAACAATCAGTAATGTAGTGTAGGTTGCCAGACATAAAGATTAGATAAGTATTTGAATTTCCAGTAGTGTTTTCATGGAATTGTCTCTATGCAGCTCATATTCTATTCTGAGAGACCAGCGGGGCTAGCAACACTAATTATATTTATCATCTAAAAAGAAATTATATTTGCTACAATGGAAGGACTTGAAATCTATTTGATATGTATTTAAACATTTTAAAAATCAGCCCAAGAGTCAATATTGAAGTTGGTGCTGATTGTATTCTAGAATCTGAGAACCCCTTGAAGATGGAACATTTACACTACACAGTTTTGTCTAAATGGCTCAGAGCTACAGAAAAAAAAATGTGGCATTTAGTTTCTCCTAACTGAATTTTCCTTCAAGATGATCTCAGTTATTTGATACTGGAATAACACTGGTTTTCTAATAACAATCAATTCTGCTCTAAGAGGTAACCATGTAAAATTTGCCCAGGATTCCTCATCAGAGTGATTCCTTGAATGCAATGACTCATTTCTGTGGACTGAGGTAAAAAATATCTTTTTATTCCTGTCATTGTGGGAGAACTAAGGCAGGTTGGAGAGATGGGGCTGCAATCGATTTCTCTTCAGCATCATCAATTTTGAATGAAATGAAAAAGATTTTTGTGGTAAAGTTTCTTGAAATTTACATGTTTCTCAACAAATCTCTACTGCAAGAGTAAAGCTTTTCCCCTGACTTCCCTTTTAAAACTTTGCTCTGCCAGTTGAATTTTCTCAGTCTCCCTCATCCACTATGAGGAAACTGTCTGTACAATTCCTTATTTACCCAAGCCTATTTTTAAACAAAATCAGTAGTAGAATTCTCTTGCTAGCCAAGCCATCTTATACAACTTTGAAGAAATATCAACTTTGTCTCTTTCAGAATATGCAGACAGACCCTTGGGTTCCAGAGCTAACATACGCATCAATCATAATCCGTAAAATCCTCAATTATTCCTCTTGTGTTCTGTAATGGCTAGAGGGATGAAAGGAAGTGAAGTCTGGTTGGTAGGGTCCATTTTGCCACCTTAGGAAGTGCAGGAAAAGGCAATTTTGCCACTGTATCTCATATGCTTTTTAATCCTTCCAGCCAGATCTGCTGCTTAGTCTGTGTGTATGTGAAGCATGAACCTGCTCTTCCACTGTCCCCGTGGAAAGGTCAGAGCAACCACATTGTCAAACATGACCTGTGCCTTTCAGGACTGCTTTGGATTTCATCACTGCATCAGGACCAAACGCATTTGGAAGAAGGTTTTTTTTTCTTGCCACTCTTCCCCTACACATTGCCGCAATTCCCCCTCCTAGCTGAATGCCTGAAATGTCAGAATTATCCTGCAAAATTGTGTAGCTGAGCATCTCCTGAATCTGGGAGCACTTCAGGCTGGGGATGCCAGTGCAGAGTTCATATGGGGTGCGATGAACAGCCACAATGTTAATGCACCCAGTGTGTTTCATGGGGTCTCTGTGCCTTGACCTCAGAAATTTTCAGTGCTCTTCAGAGGGTGTGTTTGTATAATAAGGAGTGTGCAAGGGTGGGAGGTGAGACTGTGTCTCCTTATATACTATTTATTAATTTTTACCCACTTCCTAAATCTTCCGCCAGAGCCTCAAGGGATCATTAGTTTCATATAAAACTAACAACTTGTGTATCTTTCCAGTATTTAGGTAAGTGGAAAAGAGCCCATTTTCCTAATCTCATTGGCATTTAGATTGTATTTTATGAACTTTATCATATGGAACTAATATTTCAGTACATGTCAAAAAGACTTTGCTTAATGCAATCCAGTATTCCTGATTATACTGGCCAATTTATACAACATTATGAAACAATTAGGATGATACATATGCAATATGAATATGGCATAAGTAAATATGAGCTGAGCAACGTGACGGTGAACAGACCTACTTATGAGATACTCTTTGCTGGATACTTGACTGAACAAAGAGGGACAGAGATGAAATAGATGGGAAGGTGCTTCCCTGCAAGCCTGATGCTTGTGTACATAGAACACATTCAAATGTGTGTAAGAGGCAGCAGTGCAAAGAACCTTACCAGAGCTACCTCTTCGGCAAGCCCTGCTGAACACCTACAGAAAACCCACAGGAGTGCAGGAGTTTTGCTCTTCCAGCTCATCTCTGAGCCTGAGGCCGGTGCTAAAGCCATAAAAATTCCTCAGAAAAACTGGTAGGTATTGCACTGTTGGACAGGACAGGAGTTTACCAGGCTGCAGGCATGGAGACATGAGAAGGGATCAGCCCTGGGAATTTTCTGGGAGTGATGGAGATCAAGGTGGCCTGTGAGAATGATATGGTCTGGGTGGCTGGGAATGATATGGTCTCTCACAGAAACCAGCCTATGCAGGGTCTTCCCAGCAGTGTGCTGAGTGTCTGTGCCAGGAATAGGGGCAAGGAGTGAAACACAGATGTACATGCACACAGCCATACCCCTTGTTTTTCCCCCAAAGCCTTTCATGCAAACATGGGCAGAGAGCTTCCAAAGCAACCTGTGGAAATGGCTGACCCCAGGTTTTTTTCCCCCCACTGATTCCACACTAAGGGCAGTGGCAGTGTAGGTTCCTAAGTTTTGGAGGAAACACATGGCAAGCTAGCCCAATATTAGACACTTTTGCAGGGCCAGAAGTGGAAAATATTAGGGTAAGAGAAAGAATAGACACAGGCAATATATCATCTGGTAAACTATTCGATTAAAAGCTGATGAGGAATCTTGTGTGTGTGCTCTGGGAAACAGTTTTAGCGTCACAAGAAGCTGTTGTCCCATGCACAGTGCCTGGCAGGAGTTTAGCACAGGTGGTCTCGTGGCACTGACTGCCACTGCTTTCCTGAAGACAGTAACAGTGCATCTAAGTCTAACTCTGCTGTTCCTGTTCCTGCAGCACTGCAGCAATTTCATGCATCAAAGACCTACTGCAGTTTCTCCCCCTCTTCACCTTTGTTGCCCCAGGATCTTGTGGGACGCTGAAAGTCTCTCACTTCATTTTCCTTTAAAGAGATTACTTCTGGAAATTCAGCTGTGAGAGGGGAATGGGATTTTGGCAACTTTAATGTAGTACAGGGTATTTAGGTTCAAGTGATGACAAATGAATGTAATTAATATATTAAAACATGAATCTGTAAGTACTCCCACCCTCAGAGTAGTTTGCTTGTTTTTTAATGCAGTTTCAAAACATAATTCATTATGTGATCCGAGTGAATGTCGAGCCAATTTCCACTTGGATCCGTGTCCTAGAGGACTGTAAGAAACCTGCTATTCTGCCTAGCACCAGGGATAACATGTAAGTCTCAGACCAAATTCATGTGAATTGTTTTCAAGTAGCTGTACTCAAGCAAGCAGCTGGTTGGACTAGAAGCTCCAGAGAAGTCCCAGGAACACATGCAGTTAGATCTGCTCTTCCTGACCATTACTGCTTTCACTCAGATGCAGGTTTTGGTTTGAAAATACTTGCTGGCACCACCAGACAGCAGAGGGTAAAAGACATAATTCCTGCCCCAAGTTAATAGTCTCATATTTCAGAAAGATGACCCACACCATCACCTATCTGTACCTGAGTATCTGATCAAAAATGCTAAAGTATTACAACTTTCTAGTCCCAAACTCTAGTTTGAATCCAGTGGCTGTATTCAAAACTTAGACAGACTTTAAAAGTGAATGAGTATTTTGATTTTGCTTTAGATGTTTTCAGGATTTTTGCTTTGATCTGTAGGGCTGGTTGATATTTGATCTTTTTTGATCTTTATTGTTTGCCCCATTGGCTGACAGATTTACCACCATAAGGAAAAATGTGTTTGAATTGCACAAGATCTTTTGCTGATGGAGGCCTGTCATACACACCTTTGACTTTTCTGGATTTGTCTTTTACATAACACAGTGATAAAGTCAGGGCAAGAGCCTGAATAACTCTCAATTGCCTCTATCTCTAGAGATAATTTACAGAGCCTATGTCAACCAGCATCCCTCACCTGTGCAGGAGCAGTAGTAGTAGCATTCCATCCTCCACAGGACGGATATGAAAATTCTCCTGATAACCTGGAAAATTATGGCATGGCAGAGGAATATTTTTAAAACATCTATATTCAGTATAATTTAATGTAGATACGTTAATTAAATTTAATATTTAAATTTCTACATAGAGGGCACTATAAAATGAAATGCTCAGTGAATGAGCCCAAAATCAGGAAAGACAACTCTAATGGAAACAACATTTTTCAAGAACTTTAAGATATTTTAAAACATAGGCCATAGTGAATGTATATGCCATCTTGACTTATTCTTTTATTCAGAACTGTCCAACTGGATTGTATTTCCATACAAAATTTGAAAATGCAAACTGGAATAGATGAAGCAAGTATTGTAATTATGGCTTTTTAAAGTATACCACGTACAAAGTACAAGCAGTGAATACTTGTTCATGCAGTTCACATTTTAATAGTTCAAAAATTATGTCCTCTAAAATTTGCACCCATCGTGCTCTATGCTGTGTGCAAATACTGTTTCCATTACAAGTGATTTATACCACACAAAGCTAACCTGCTTCCATCAAGAGTCCAAAAATGCTCCTCCAAAAATAACTACACTGATTTCAGTAAGGAAACCAACATTATAAAATAACTCCCTGAACAGTAATAATTGTACTATATTTCTCTAGCCAGTTGTAAAAATAATTATTTTGCATTTCCCAATGAAAACCAAAATGTCAAGTTCAGGTATGAACTTAAGGTCTAATAAAATATTTACTTAGGCTTGTAACAAAAGTTGAAATAATACACGAATGTAAATTCTGAAAAATGAGACTTTGTACCATTATAAATATTTAATCATTATTTTTTATCCGGAAAGAAATATTGGAAGGCCTTTATCCTTGAGACAGCAAGTTCTTCATAAACACTTGGAGTCACTGGCAGTATGCAGTCTGTGAACAGGACAGATTCTGTTTGTAATTATAAGAAAATTATCTATCACTTCAGTCTGGGAAGAGCTTTCCAGACTATCCCCCCCTCTCCAGCCGTGTTGTATCTGTTTACTACGAGACATGCTCTGTGTGATATGAGGGGGCAGTGACCATGCAGCTACACAGCCTCTCCATCTCCTCACACCTGGATGTGAGGCAGGCACCTCTGCAGGCTAGAATTACAATTAAAGTGATTGTATTTGATAATAGACTAGTAGTTTCTGATTTGCATCAACAATTCAGTGTTGAGGTCCAATATGAGACAGGTGATGGTTGACCCACATATTTGATATGTCTACTGTAGTTACATAGATGTGGCAGCTGAGTGTAGGACAAGTCACATGCCAAACTCTGTTTTTATATGCTCGTATATTTGAATATAACTTTTTGATTGAAATTTACTATAATTATTTCCTACCCTTAAGGTTTGGATTTTTTCCAGTTGTTGCTAAACCTGAACTTTTGGGTTCCCAGCAACTGGGATCAGTACACTCCTCTACTTGCAGAACTATTCAAACTCCTGCTATAGATGAAAATTGATAATACTTGAAATTAAGTTAAGCTCAGACAAAAACTAAACCAACAGAAAATGTAAAAGCCATGAAGTTTTCCCTTAACAAGCCTAATGAGACAGCTGCCAAGATTCTTGGATAATTTATAGAATTGCAGGATAATTTAGTTGAAAAAAGACCTCTAAGGTCATCGAGTCGAAAATTTAACGAAGGCCTGCCCCCCGTTATGTGGATCCACAGCCTGGAATTTCCAGATCCTTTCACTGATTTCATCAGGGCTGGGATCAGCCTCTTTGCATCAGTAACATTTCTTCTCCTGTTCAGGCTTTGTATGTAGAGCAATTTATCAGCTGGGGCTCAGGCTTGCCTCATGCCACGTGGACATTGCAGTTCATGTGTTAACATGAATTTATCTGTAATAGAGAAGGAAAGTAAAATCTGCCTTACCATCCCAAACATCATTGTCCTCCAGGCAATGGGGACAATCACCCTGCTTTGTCAGATGATTATAAAAGCTGCATGTTGCATTTTTGGCAGTTTCCCCTACTATCTCTGTTTCCCTTAGCTTCAGAGAAGGGTGGTGGACAGTTTGATCTGTTGATTTGGGCTCATCCAAGAAGGTGGGCATGTCCCAAAATACTCAGATTTTTTATTGGGCAATGCCTATCGACCTATCTGTGATCGTATTCAAGGTCTCCAGGACAAATTTCAGATTTGTGTATTTTATTGCACTCTCCTTGAATGTTTCCCTATCACTCTTGTCAGATACATAGCAAACTGATTCCTAAATGAACTGCAAGCCAGGACATGAGCCTCCCTCGTTCATTCATATGCTGTTGGTGTCATACAAGCAGCACCAACTCTGTGGTTTTGTGAAATGGACTCATTTATCACTGGATGTGATGGTGATGACAGTACCACCCTTTAATTATATCAGATGCCTCACAGCTGTCTGATGAGATAGATTTCTTGTTCCTCTGGCAAGGCTTAATGAAAAGCACTAAATGCTGAAGATGAATAGTCAATTTATAAAAGGATGAAAACAATGCAGATTAGACTTGTTTTTTGGTAAATGGTGCCATTATTTTCCAGTAAATAATGTCATGAATTGATGAACAACAAAAGTTGTGAGATAAAGGAGATACTCATTAAATGATGGAAAATGATGCAGCTTTATAAAATCAAATATGTCTTTATCTTTCTTTCCACTGTGACCTAGTCCTTGAAATATTTACCAAGATGTCATTTTAGCTAGGCTAACTAGTGAAATCTGCATACAAATTAGAGCTAAATTCAGTCTACAGCAGCAGCACTGTTTAAGCAGCCCTGTTCCTAGATTTACAGATAAGTGAGATGGCACAAAGAATGCAGACCCTTCCAAGCAGCACATAAAAAAGATCTTGAGCATTCACTCATACTTCAGACCCTTCTGAGAGCCATCCTTACTACTTGCATCACAGCCATTTTAAACAGTCATTTCAATTCCTGGTTGCAAGTCAAAAGCATCTCTCATGCTAGCAAATAAGTAAAGAAAGTTTCTTTGCAGAGGTAGGTTTTGTGTGGTTTTGTTTCCAGGGGAAATTACAGCTGGCACAACTTCTAGCCAGTACAAGAGGAACAAGTCTCTTCTACAGTGGAAAAGAATTCCTTCAAAGAGGAAAGATTATTTCCAGCATAAAATAACTTAATTCTGTTATCTTTACAGAAGTAGCGAAGCCAAAATCAGTGAGGAATCTTACATGAAGAACAGGAGGAAATCTGTTCAAGTAAGAAAACACATTTAAAGTAACCATCTTTCAAATATCTCCTTAGCAGTACTTGGAGAATCCTAGAGAGCACGACCATTGCTTGTGGTATGAGCAAAGAGGCTCTGCAAAGCACTTCTAGCAGGCATAGAGGAGGATTATAAATGTAGCCTTTCAAAACTGAACTTCATAGTGGAGAAAGGAATTATAACAAGCAGTTGCCAATGACCTTGAAGACACTCAACTTAGTAACCCAGTAAGGTCCCTTCTAGTTCTGTCACTACACTTAAAGCCACTTTGCTTAAGTGTAATTTAGCTTCTTTATTTGCTTTCATAAACACTTGTGCCAAAGGTTTCTATTTTCACAGATAAGTGGGGAATGATTGCTGAAGATGTGAATGTATGCACTCCTACATGCCAGTACTCGCAGAGAGGTCTTTCTGTGCCAGGCTGTGCCCTCTCCCCTTCACTTTTAAGCTTCAATCACACAGGCAGAGAGCAGAACTGGGCGGAACAGTTACTTAGAAAGATGATAGTGTACCCTGGAAAGTAGACCAGGAAATATTCAAATGGTCACAGCTGCACCTTTGCCATGAGAGATAGAAGTGGCAGTTCAGTAGCATCAGGCTTGCCTTGTGTGTGCTCTCCCTGGCACACTCATGGGTAAAAATTTTGGCAAAGCTGGTCACAGCTGTGCACATGGAAACTAGGACACATGAATGCCTATGCCTCCCTCTTGGCCAGCTCACCCTGGCCCAAGCTCCTACACACACTCACAGGGAACTCCAGCTCCCTGATAAGGTCTTCTTCTCACATATTTGACTGGTGAATACCAGCCAGCCATCAAAATCTGCTAATGAATAATCCCTGACAGAACAAAGGGCTTTTTTGCCATGGACAAATGATGCTGGAGAGCCTGCTGAGACTCCCTCTCCTCCCCTATCAGAAGGGGCTGCAAATCAGATGAAGATGTTAATCTGACAAACAAATATTTATACAATGTCGTTGACCATTACAGCCCAAGGTCACTGTGGAAAAACAACATAGTAAATTTTTATAAACATCTTTTGCTTGTGTCTTCTTTCAAAATTACAGCACATTTACTTTCTGAATTATTTTCAAAGAGGGCAAAGAGTAAACCACAAAAATACACATTTTGCAATTATAATTCATCTCCAGTGTAGCCAGGGGAAGTAAATTTGCAAATACATTTTCATCCAGATTTGCCTTCTTGAATATTTCCATCTTTTTCCATCTTGCCCAGATAACCAAACACAGATACCAGAAAGATTAATTTTTTCTTTCTGGCTGCAGTACAATTGTAGCTAATTGTTTCCCTTGGAATATATAAGAGCTTTTCATCCTTACACATCTGTTTGCTGTCTTACGGCTCATCAGGACACT
Source organism: Vireo altiloquus (assembly GCA_013396875.1). Lineage (NCBI taxonomy): Eukaryota > Metazoa > Chordata > Aves > Passeriformes > Vireonidae > Vireo > Vireo altiloquus. The sequence goes on along the minus strand of VZRF01009225.1, from coordinate 477,546 downwards.
ATACCCTCAGTCAATGCATACAGGATTTTACTGCTGGGAGACCATTTTAGAGCATCTCTTTTTGAATTGTCTGGATCTATACCTAGAGCCTCATTCCCATTTTTCTTTCTGGTATCCACACTCTGTGTGTGTGAGAATGTGGTTCAATCCAATGCCCATACACCATGCACGGGCCATAAGTCAGACAGGACTTCTATCCAGCTCCTCAGCAAAGACCTCGCATTACCTACACAGATTTGACAACTGCGCCTTGATTTTCCATGCCTTTTACACAAGAAGTTTATTTTCATCAGGTGATTTCATTCTCCCTATCTGCATTCCCACTTGTTTATCCTGCACAGAGGTTTGAACTAAAATAACCCTTCAGGACAGATGCAGCAGGACTCAAGAGCAGAGCACATTTTTTTGTTGAAAAGTTGATTGAACCTGTGCAATACACAGCTGTTCTTGCTCCATGTGAGAAAATCAAGATTTACAGACTTGGTCTTTAGCTATTTCAAGGAGTGAAATCTGGTGTAGGTTAGATTTGGCTCATTTGACAAATGTCTCAAGAGTGATTGATCACAACTGTCTCAGAAAGATACCTGAGGATGGCAGCAGTGTTTCCAAGGAACTACTCACCCCTTTTTGGTGTCCAGTTAAGACTACATGGATATCTTCTAGATGAGCAAAAGAGGGTGAGGTGATTCCTGCCCCTCATGACTTGCTCACAGTTGGACAAGAGGCATGTGTGAAAGGCAGGCATGACACCAGGACAGACCATGTCTAGACTGGATGCTCACTGTGGCAAACTGTGTTCGGGTTTGTCAGTCATTCTGCAGAGAGGTGTACCCTTGACTCCCCTGAGGAAAATGTGGGCATTCACCATTACCCTGCAAAAAAACCCACCAACTTTCAAAGTTGATAAATAGGTGAACTTGCAAAGTCAGGCTTAGTCAAGTAAATCTGAGTTTTCTTGCTTGCTTCATTCAGACATTTTTAAATACTAAATTCTCCACTTGACGTTTTGTCTCAATTACCCTAAATTGTTAAAACTATAAAGGAAAAGTCACTACCAATCTGGAAACAATAAATCTCAATCCTGGAACACTAATCGTGTTTCCAAACACCCTGCTAAATAGCACTTAATTTGAATTATGGATACTAGTTGCAGCTGTGTTCAAATAAGAATGGCAAACATGATTTCATCGCACCAGGACATGACTGCAGCTTCACCATTTTATCACTGAACTTAGGAGTAATTTCTAATCTCCATGTTAGCAGAAATCCACCATTGTTAGCTCTGTTTGTAAATGCCATTGAGAGGTAGGCTGCAGCAGTGTTTGACAACAGTTTTGAAAATAAAGCATGATTTCCTGGTTGTGGCTATTGCAAAATGTTTCCCATAACCCAGACCTGATCTGCTTTGGTTTCCATTCACATTGGCCCTGAAATTCTGGAATTTCCTTGTCACCCAACCCAACAGAGTCACACTGTGTATCTTTGGGGGTGCAGCCAGTAAGTCTGGCAATCGTCAGCTGTGCAGTGAGTATGCAGCATCCTTGACCATGCAAAATGTGTCACATACATGAGAACCTAACATACTTTGAAAAAGATCACAGATATTCATATATATATATTCAATTAAAAATGCGTCAATGGAAAAAAAATCAAGACATACTTGATGTTACTTCTGGTTTTTGATGAATCCTAAAACCAGGCTTGACGTAACACTTTATCTTGAAGCTACTTTTGCCGCACCCCTGGGAGTTTTTAAGGACTACTTTCTTGTCATGATCATTCAAGAAAACAAAGGAAAGAGTATCTTTCTTACATCAAATAAAAGTGAAAATTCAATTCTTAACAACTTCTCCTTAATTTCTGGATCCTAATTATTGAAAAGCAGCAGTACTTCCACAACTCCAGTGTTTCCACAGCTCTCCAAATATATATTAAAAAAGAAAAAAGAAAACAAAATTCAAAATCCTGTTAATTTTTCTCTTCTGCCCAGTGCTGCCCAGTTTGGCTCAGCCCAAGGAACCTCTAGCTCAGATTCCAGTAAGCCCTCTGGCATATCACTGGATCATTTCTGAACTGTAAACAAGAACCCAAAAACACACTCATGGTGCAGCTGTGCTTGTGGCCAAATTTCAATGTGTTATTACTTTAATTTGACTCTTATAAGCATGAACAGATTCCCATCTTTAGGCAGGAAAGCTCCCCATCAGTGGTTTCTTTGCAGTTGATTTGTATGCATGCCTCTGACTCTCGCTGTGACTGCTGCAGCCGAAAGGAGAACCAGATCTCCATTTCATTCAGCCTTGCATAAATAAAAATATCATTAAGCACCATTTAAAATATGTTACATTTAACAAATTGACATGTAATCCCTTACAATTTATTGAACTTGGCAATATTAATGAGTGTGGTCTATATTCTATAAATCAAGAACATGTTTGCTGGAGGTATGTGCACTTGAAGTCACTCTTAGCCAGAATTCTTACTGCCATTAGGAAGTGTTTTCTCCTGTTTTACTGGATACATGTCTGTGGGTGTGACTACAAGATACATTTTAGTCTAACAATGTATTTTTTTTCTTCTCCCACCAAATGGGAAGTGTTTTTTCCTTGTTGAAAATGTCATCTTGTATTGATTATCAATCACAATAAATACATTTTAGGGGCTTGAATTAAAATGTTCCTTTAATTAAAAAAAAAAGAATTCAAAAGACAGAACAATGGGTACAATTAAATACTGAAAAATGCTTTGCCATTTTACTGTGAAAAGTCTTTGGGTTAAGTTAGTAAAGTCATGATCTTTAAAATTTACATATAATAAACTGTCATAGTGTTTATATACAATGTTTTACATTTTCTAATGTAAGATGCACATTTTAAAGAGCTGTCACAAACACAGAGATTTATACTTTCCAGATGTGCTGGGTCCAGAGAGGTGTGTCAGTCTATGACCCACTGGTGTTCCACATACGTGTGTGATATGAGTCTACTCTACAGAGGACCATGGAAGTCACTGTTCTCTATCAGTGCATAACGCTACAGGTCATACATGCAAATCAAGATAAGGAAAGAGCATGCAAGTTATGGATTTTTAACGAAGTTTTTGGAGTATAGCCTTTCTACAGTTCCTCTGAACACCTCCTGAGCCATCCAGACACAGGTAATGATGAATCCTCCAGCCTCTAAGACTCTCAGATGGAGGAATTTGACCAGATCACCCTTTGTTACCTCTGAGCCACCAAAATCCCAAATTAGTCCTGGGGCAGGCTTTGCTCTTCAAGGAATGAATTAAAGCAGACATGACTAGGAAGGCAGCAGAATCTCCTGAGATACAGGAGCCTTTGGTTCAGACAGTAGAGCTAAACCAGAGCAGAGTGGATCTGCTGAAATATATCCATTGATTTCAGCCATCACTGGAGAAGATATTATCATTAACCCTGGCCCACAAATCAGCATAGAGCCAGTGAGGGGCTTCTGCAAAATGAAGTGGTGGGAGTTCTATGTTTTAAGTGTACTGTAAAATACAGAGACTGATTGTCAGTTTACCCTCCTGGAATAACCTGCAGCTCATTGGGAAGTGCATTTCTCTCCTGTAATGCTAGGGCTCTGCCTCTTGTTGTTCCCATTACTCTTGTGTCAGTCATGGATGCTTCCCTTGTACATCCAGAGGCAAGCTCAAGTTATATGGCCAAACTTACCAATCAAGATGATAGACTGTGCTACTGCGTGCAAGTATTTTAAGGTTTTTTTTTTCTTACCATGAAAGGTCACCTTACATTCATTGTTAAAACTGTCATAATGCATTTTTCTAAGTTTGTGGGTTTAAAACTAAGCTAGCTATTTTGGTTGCTCCTAATGGGTACACTAAATAGGTTTCACTACCTACCTTGATCTTTCTGTTATGTATTAACATTCTTACCCCCCCTTCTTCATTGATAACACTGCAAGTGTGGTATGATGAATCAGATGTCAGGAGGTTGTCATCTGTTTCAGCTTCATATTTCACAGAAGAAGAGATGTTGGAGATGAGATTATATTCTCACAAACACATGCCGCTCTCCCTCAGCCCTTCTTCATAGTAAAACTGATTTTCCCTAGCTGACCTCAAGACAGCAGAAACCTCCCATGTGTTCGCATTTAGATTTCTAAAGAACTTTTTTATTTTTCTGTCTTTGCATTCTCTTGTGTCTCTTGTTTTCAAACAGCGAAAAATACAAATGAAGTATTTCTAATTGACCTGATTTGCTTTAATAATCATAGCTACAGAGAATAATAAAGACTATTAATTATTCTAAAAATATACATATTTTTGTAACCCCTACTTTCCTTGGACTTGGAAAAGATGGTCCTATATCACTTTTGCCACTGTCACATCCCATATCTGAAGTAAGCATCACCTGTTTTCAAACATGTCTTTTTCATCAACACTCTTTAAGCTCAGATACACAGTCATCCTTTTGACTCATGTTTTGCCTTTGCAAAAGCATCATGAGCATCACCACTGAAGTGTGTTTACTCATCTCATTGGTTAATTTTCCCCTGTACTCTCACCACTTCATTTTAGAAGTAATGGATGGGATTTGGACCCATGACTTATTGTAAAAATATTGGAATAAATCATACTGTCAGAGTGAAAAGCAAGGAAAAAATTAGCCATAGGAATTCTCTGCCTTATGGAAAAGGATGGGGGAAAGGTGGACAGTTTTAATAGTTACTAACTTCTGAAGTGAAGTTTGACTGAGGAAAGTGCTGGGTCCAGGAAATAAACGCACAGTGAAATATGTGGATGTATGGGAAGACTGAAAATTCTTCCCAGATAAATTTTCCTGGTATTCATGACCATGTTTTTAGCATTAAATGACTATTCCATACAGATTTGGGACAAAAATCTAGGAATTTTGTTACACTGAGGTATGTATTTTGTTACACCAAGGCCTCTTGACCTGTGACCAGAATCAAGGCGTTCTTTTGCCATGTCTTTGTGCAACTGGGGGAGGAAGAACACCTTGGATGCTTGCCCTTGGAAACAGGCCATCACCCAGCCATAAATGCTCTCAGCTCCTCTTCCAGGAGCTCTTTGCCGAAATGTACTGTGTGCTATACTAGATAAGGGCAAGAATTTCAGGAATTTTTTTCAAATGATTGGAGAAGTTGCATCATTGCTAATACATCATCTCTAACACAGTGCTCCCTGCCAAGGAAAAACCCACACAATCACAAAAAGGCAACAAGCAAAGCAGCAGACATGAGCAAACCCAGAATTCCTGAATGCCTGCATTAGAGTGCTACTGTTGCCTGCAACACAGACTCTACATGAAAGGCCCCATACACTGATCCATACATTATTTAGACATCTAAGCTGCTTACAGTGCAGAACTCAAACTGCCAAGGGAAAAGAGAAACCACAGGCACCAAGACCAGACCCCTAACCTGCACCACAGTGTGCTCAATTTACGGATAGAAAGGCAACATGGTAAACCTTTTGAAGGTTTATTTACATATAAAGAGCAAGAGCAACTCCTTGGCCTTGTCTACTGAACATTTAACTCTGGGACTCTCTGCTTCCAGTGGAATTGCCATGCTGGATGTGTTTGTGCAGAACAATACTCAGAAACAGGTTTGGAAGAAGAGCTGGAGGGACCAAGGTCAGCCAGACCAGCAAGAGTGCCCAGTGCAATGTCCAGTGAAGCACTCTCTGCCCAGTGTCACAGCTCCCACAGGAGCCAGCTGGAAAGCCCACAAACACCTGTGTGCACTCAAAGGTCTCTGCCCTCCTGTGTAGAGTCAGAAGGCTGGAAAGTCCTTTCAGATGGGATGCACTCCAGTCCAAAGCTTCAACACAGGAAGAAGTGTCTACCTTTGCTATCCTGATGGATTTTGATTTGGCATATGCTTAAATTTCCCCCCATGAAAGGACATTCTGTAGCTGTACTCACAGATCTGTTACAAGCCTTCATTGCCTTGCTGACAGAAATGTATTGTTCTTTCTAACTAAAACTTTTCTTCTGCAATTTAAGTCCATTACTTCTTGTCTTAATCACTACAGACAGAAAGAAGATGTCATTCACTTGTGGTCAACAGAAGCCTTTTTCATCTTGGATATTTACTGGCATATTTTTAGTCTCAAGTTTTCCTCCTTCCAATTCAGTAACTTCAACTTACTGAGTCTTCTTTCCCGGACCTCTTCTCCAGACCTCATCATTTTCTGTACAAAGAGTTTCTGATTGATTCACAACCACCTCAAAGCATGGCAACACAATGGGAAGCAAAAGTCCAGCAGAGGCTTTGCTGAAGCCGAGAGCAGCAGGAAGAAGGCTTAGTCTGGTACAAATTCTGGTAAAGGCAGTGCAGTCATGATGGTTACCATTCACAACAACTTGGTGCACACCCTCAGCGTGTGGAAGCTGTTCCGACAACCAAAGGTCCATTGCTGGAGCTGGACACAAGCCAGTAGTTTCCCAAAGGCATTTCAGGAGTAAGCAGTCTTATCTTACAAAAGCACGTTACAATGCTACCCTTTCTAAAGTATCTTATAAAAGTACATGTTTGGTAACATCCTGATTTTTTCTGACTAAATCTCCAGTCCTGGAATGCCTGAGAGTTCTGTCCTCCAGTGCACATGAAGTCGCTCCAAGTTAGGACAGCTTTTTTAAAAAGCATTTGAGCATAGTTCCATCTTCCTTGTGCATGTCAGCAGGGAGGAGACCACACGCTGCAGTTGCTCTGATCTGCTTACTCAGGTCCAAGAGATGGAGCCTGTCCTCCTCTCCAGTAGCACCTTGTTGGAACTGTGTGCTGGTATATCAGCCTCATCCCAGGAACTGCAAACCCCAGGAACAGCAAACAAAACCCCAATGCAAATGTTAACTAACCCTGATTCACTCATTTCTTAATGTAAAATCCTCTTTAAAAAGAAGTGTATGCTTTTGTCTTCTCATCATTCCACTACAAACATTAGGTTGTGAGAATTCAAGTCAGGAAAAGAAGAATTAAAAATTTGCTCACTCTGGTCTCTGCAGTCAGAGTATTCAGTGTAACCAAAAAGTATAGGAAAAAAAGAATGGGTCTGAAGCAGAGTAGGAACAGCTCTGCTTTGCATGATGTGTGAGGGAGAAGATTTTTAGTCTTCTTAAAAACCCTGCAGAATACACATTATCTCTGAAGATGAAAGGCTCCAGGTTATGCAGTAACATAATTTCATGACAAAAAGGTTAGCTAAAATATTTCTGACATTTTTATTTTGCCTTTTACTTGTCTTAGATTGCTTGGAAGGAGTGGTGAAGCTGTTACCTAAGAGTTTCACTATGTGATTGCAATTAACTAAGGTACTTTGTCCAAGCTGTAGAGTATCTCTACACATTCAGCTTTTCAGAAATTTGTGTCCAGCATTCCAAACTTTCAAGCTAGACATGCTTCAAAGCAGGACTAGGAGGGATTGCAGATGGTTCACCAGGTCAACATTTTCTGTTATGTGAATTATGCTGTTGGGCAAACAAAATATTCTGCATCTCAAATTTGGAATTTTTCTCATAACACAAGACAGAAGCAGTCTTTTGCTTCTTGTCATGATTATTTTGAAGACCAAAACTAACACAAGTGAGGGACCTGGTAACTAGGAGCAGAATCTTTCTCAGATTGTCTGTTACAGAATCACACTGAGTTGGAAGGGACCCACAAGGATCATCAAGTCACTCCTGGCACTCCACAAGACCATCCCCAAGAGTCACACCAAGTACTCAAGAGTATTGTGCAAATACTTATTTTGTTTCATTTCCTAGTAAAAAATTACCTAAATTCAAATTTTTATTTCTTTACTTTTGCATTTTGACTTTCAAATAACTTCAACAGCAGAAGTTGTTGTCCTGCTCTTTCCATTCTGCTCCTGTTAGTTACTGCCTATTATTCCAGAGCTTAAGGCTAACCTTTCAGAAAATTTCACATCATTTCACTACTTCATGATACAAAAATATTTTTAATTTCTGCTCTGCGATGTAATGACTTCCAAGTACTTCAAGAAATTACTGAAATTATTTCATAATTTTATTGAGACAAGTAGATAGGGAGAATTGAGAAATGTCTAGGCATTACAGTTGGTTAGGATACACACTAAAAGAATCCCTTTTATCCCCAAATAAAATAAAATACCTCATGACCAAGAAATATATTTTTAGTATAACATCATAGTTTGCATTCATACAGAAATATATAAATATACAGTTCTAATTCTAGCCCTAATGCAGCATACACAGGGACTCAAATGTTCATACAGATAATGAAAATTAGAATTTTTTTTTTTTTTTAACATTCCTGGTTACACAAGTCTATGCAATCGGGTATTGGCAGCAACATCTTGGGCAGAGATGATTCTGGTACTGTCCTTCTACTTAACTCACCAGAACTTGCAGGTATATATGACATCTTCTAGATCTTCCCTTAAATTGGTGTGTTGCATCCTTCCAGACTGTCATACAATGGTTGTGGTTTCTGTAGATTGCTTTCCAAGGTGTATATTCTGGGACTACTGATGTAAGTCTGCTTCATAAAACCCTTCAGTCTGAAGAGCTGTAATGTACTTCAGTACTTTAAAGTAATTAAAATTATTGAAAGGACAAGAGACCTAAAAACCGCTTATTAGGCTGTTGTATTTTGCATTGAATCTGTGAAACTGCAGATTTACTGCTAATGTAGCTGAGATCAGATGGTTTAGAATTTGGGTCTGATTTTGGCCCTCCATACTGCTGCAGGCTTGAGATGTGTGTGCAGTCATAAGCACCTCCCCTCATATCTCCTACAGCAAATCCTGTATCTGTATTATTATAACTACACATAGGTACGTGTAATATCTGGAATCCAACCAGCAGCCAGATTTGAAGGATCATCTATAAAAGTTTCACATTGCTAAAGAAAGCAGTCAACACACTCTCAATAAATTTAACATTTTCACAGATTCTCTGGTCAGCTTCACAGTGTAAGGTACTCTTTAAAGAGACACATATATTTATATGTAAGTATGCAGGTCACCTGGAAAACATCCAAACTCTTCCTTAAAGCAGTCCGACACAAATTTCTAGATATACTAAGCAAGATCTGTAGTAATGATATTACTCACAGCACTGAAGATTTATTTGGTGTGGCTGTGGTTTCAGCAGAATTTCAGACCTGCAATTATGTCATAAGATAAGCATGTCAGAGGCTATGGGCATGTCAGGTAATTTGACTTGTACACCTATCTTTGTTCTGGCATCTGCCCACTTGTGATATACACAAATGATATCGCTGAGGGAGTACTGAAGATCTGACTGTTACTGGTACTTGTTAAGGTGAGACATAAAATGGTAAATATTAAGAATGTATCTGCTTGGTTTATAGAAGTCAGGCAATGTATTTCTGGCAGGATGAAGCACCAGCCAGTGTGGTACATGACATTTGTATCTGATACATGATTAAATACCAACATATAAGATGAAACACTACAGATCTGCTTTACTGCATGGATTATAGCAAAAGGATGTTTAACAGTGGTAGGAGAAAATATTCATTAAGAATAATCTCCCGAGAAAGAACATTCCACGTTTTATGAGCAAAGGCTCATTTCAAAGAGTTATCACAGGTAGCCTGCTGGGGGCTGCAGCATGGAGGAGGAAAATAAGGAAACAGAAAACATAAAAAACCCTGGACTTAAGTGTAATGTTGAAGGTTATCACTCATCTGGGCTGAACAATGTGGCAAGAAGTCTGGAAAAAGGAGGAAATTTGAGGTTGTATGGTGTACAACCTTCATATGAGCCTAAATGTTGCAATAAATTGCATTACTTTTTCCTTAATTGCAGTGCTAAACTCCCAGGCCCCAGAGGAGGTGAGAAGTGGCTTGTCAGACTCCAAATATCAGAAGAAATGACATGATGAAGATTTTTTGGTCAGCTCTTTTACTAGCCATCCATTTTTCTAAAGTCTTTTGATTCAGTTTCTCCCTATGTTTCCTTGAACTGATTAGGGCAAGACACTGTGCCTTAAGGGCACAATTAGGAGGGCATCAATAACGTTATAATGCTATTAAAGTTTAACAATAATTCATAGATGACAATTTCCTAATTGGAAAATTAGGTGCACATTGATTGATGCTTTCAGTTTCTGATGATGCCTACTAGGTGGCCTAAAGATTAGACCAATCCCCATTGTATTTTTCTTCATCAAAGCTGTTTTTCTGGTTATTTCTCAAAACTATTAAGTCTCACTCCTTCCACCTTATCTCTATCATGTGCCTTCTCTTAGCTACCAAATAAAAAAAATTAAAAAAAAAAAAAAATCATAGGAGAGGGAAATATGAGACCTGGTTGAATACAGGACCAGCAGATGAAAATACCCTAACCAATTACATCCTTGTTGAAATCCTCTGCACCTAAATGCTTGGAAAGGAAGAGCAAGTAATCCGTGAGCTAGTAAGTCAAGCTTAATCTATGAAACTCAATCAATACGTTATTATAAAATCTTTTAGGGTAAAACCCCTATATAAATCCAGACTTCTGTTATTGCCGTTGCTGTTGTTTAACTGCATAGAATACATCACACAATCATCAAGGTTGGAAGATACCTTTAAGACCATCTAGTGCAACCATCAAGCTAGCACAATCATAGTCAGCCCTAAATCATACCCCCAAGTGCCACATCCAGGCACCCATTGAGCAATTCCAGAGATGGTGACTCCACCAGCCCCTGGGCAGCCCATTTCAATGCTTAACCACACTTTCAGTGAAAAAATTCTTTCTAATATCTAATCTGAATCTCCCCTGACCATTCCCTCTTGTCCTTTTTACTTGAGACATGATAGAGAACTCCAAGCCTCACCTGGCTCCAACCTTCTTTCAGGTAGTTGTGGAGAGCAATATGGTCACCCCTGAGGCTCCTTTTCTCCAGGTTAAACACTCCCAGCTCATCACAGGTCTTGTGCTCCAGACCCTTCCGCAGCTCCATAGTCCTTCACTAGACACTCTCCAGCACCTCAATGTCCTTCCTGAATTGAGGGGCCCAGAACTGGACACAGCACTCGAGGTGCAGCCTCACCAGGGCCCTGTACAGGGTAGACAATCCCTGCCCTGGTCCTGCTGGACACACTATTTCTGATACAGGCCAGGATGCCATTGGCCTTCTTGGCCACCTGGAAAAACAATGCCTTATGTTCAGCTGCTGTCCACCAGCACCCCCAGATCCTTTTTCTACTGACCACTTTCAAGACATTCTTCCCCAAACCTGGGATTCTTGTGACCCAAGTTTAGGACCCAGCACTCAACCTTATTGAAACTCCTGCTGTTGTCCTCAGCCCATCAATCCAGTCTGTGAAGATCCCTCTGCAGAGTCTTTCTACCCTCCAGCAGATCGACATTCCCATCCAACATATTGTGGGATGCAAATTGACTGAAAATCTCCTTGAGCAAGGAAAACAGCTTGAAAGAGTAAACACAGGAGGTAATTTAATTAGTACTTAGAAGACATGCCTTGTTCATGCTGGAGGGTAGTTTTCAAAGGTATTAACTTAAAATAATTTTGACATTATTTGCACTAAAGTGTTGTTAGAGGATATTAAAAACATGGCCTCATGTGTAGATGGATCTTGCCTGTTCCACTGAGTGACACTGAAGTTTCAAAAGACTTATTTTTGGGTGAAGCAGGCAATGCAAGAGTTTCTGGGGAGGGTTTATGAAAGCAGGATCTCAAAAGCTCAAATAATTGCTAGTTGTCGAGTGTTCACAAAGTTTATTTCAAACCTGCTCTCTGAAGTGGTCAGTGTGATTCATTGGATTGCTAGGGCTGCTCTGGATTAAGATCAGAATTGGGAATGAAAATAGGATTTGTGACATCAAGCACCAAAGAGATACTCTTACTGCAAAAGCTTTCAGCCTCTGCAAAATCTGCCAACAGAGGTCAGTTGGGATCCTTAGCATGTACTTTAGACAAGGGTGAGTAAAGGCATTTTTGGCTACAGAAATAGGGCGATTGCTGTAACTCCCCCCTCTACATGTAGGCTCTGGCACACAAAATAGGTCTGCATCTGTCAATGACTCAAACAGTGTCTTTAACCATAACCCACCTACACTTTGTAGAAATACAGTTGTTTGCCTCTGCTGACACAGAATCATAGAATCATTGGTTTGGGTTGGAAGGAACCTTTAAAGGTCATCTTGTCCAACCCCTCTGCAATGAGCAAGAACGTCTTCAACTTGATCAGGTTCCTCAGGGCCACATCCTATCTGACCTTGAATGTTTCCAGGGATAGGTCATGTATCACCTCCCTGGGCAACCTGTGGCTGTGTTTTACCACTCATCATAAAAAATTTCTTCTATTTATCTAGTCTGAATCTATCCTCTTCTAAGTTAAAACTGCTACCCCTTATCCAATACAACAGTCCCTGCTAAAAACTTAATCCCCACATTTGTCCCCAGCATAAAAGGCCACAATAAGAGCTTCCTAGAGCCTTCATTTCTCCAGGCTGAACAACCACAGTTCTTCCAGTGTTTCCTCATAGAAGAAATGTCCCATTCTTCTGATCATTCTTGTGACCGTCTTCTGGACCTGTTCCACCAAGTCCATGTCTTTCCTGTGCTGAAAAACCCAGAGCTGGATGCAGTATGCCAGGTGGATCTCACCACAGTGGAGTAAAGGGGCAGAATCCCCTTCCTTGACTTGCACACTTCTGATGCAGCCCAGGCTACAATTGTCTTTCCGGGCTATGACCACATATTACCAGCTCACAATCCAAATTTTTATCCCCCAATACTCCCAAGTCATCTGCAAGGCTATTCTCAATCCCTCCATCCCAAGCCTGTATTGATAGTGGGGATTGCCCCATCTTCATCCTAGCCTTGAGGTCTTTCTATGGTCAAGCAGTTAACTTGGTCTACTAGACTCAGATGTTCAGATCCTAAATCATACCTTAATTGCTGAACCAATTTATGTCCATTTATGTCAGGAGAAAGCACCAACCTGCTCAGACTAAGTCTGGGTAGAAGGAAGAAGAAAACTAATGATCTAGAAAACTTGAAGCCAAACAAGGATACTTGAAGTGAGTCCATGTACTGTGCAGGAGTTCAACTCACTTTTCCTGGAGAAACTTTGGGTGTCCAGATCTCTTGCTGCATACACAACCCAGTTGTTTTGTGCCTAGATATATTGATCTTTTTTTCTTGATGTGATCTGTTGAACGATACTGCTCTATGTTTGCAATGGTTTCAGTGACTACAGCTGTATCCACAAAAACATCTGAAGCCAAATGTTAACAGGCTTTTATCACAAGTAGTGGTGCATTTTGATTTTCTATTCCTTAAAATATTTTTAGCTGCTATTCACATGTTTAAAGTCCTTTATTACTATTTACAATGATGATACAGTGCTTCATAATACAGATAAACAATGTTGGACCAGGAAAAGCAGATGCTAATAAAAAACCCAAGCAGGTCTGGAAAAATGCAGAGACTGAAGTTCTTTTGCATAAACTATTTCTTCAGTATTTATGAATAACAAATTCATCCACTGAAATAAGGTTGTGAATGACTCATGTTCAGAAAAAGGCCAAAATTCATTGGACAATCTGTTCATAACAAATAATTTAACCAGCTCTAAAAATATTTTTTGGGTTTTTTCTTACAGGGGGAAAAAAGTGTCTCACCAAAATGAACTTGTTAAAAGGCAAAAAAAAGTCCAAGGGCTGGTTTGTAACCCTGCAATCCAGCCCAAATAAGGACAGTATGTGGTTGCAGTATCCCAGGAGCAGAGCACTGACTGGACTGTGCCTGACAATCCGATACTTCCCTTCTGAAGCGTGGGAGAGAGAAACCACTTGGCTGGTGCATTGCAGCTCTCTTTCCCTGCCCCAGAGCAGGCCAGAAAAGCACAGGGATGAAGCTAGTAAGGTCTGCCATCCCCCTGACACTGACAAGCTCTAGCAACAAAAGTCATTCGCCTGGGGAGCCAAGCAGCACCTAACACTTTTACTCTGTGCAATGCAAATACTCAAGAAATCTTCACTTAGTCCAAGTTTTCAAAATGAATTTTCCAAATCTTGGGCAACAGGTGGGTTTTGAACATTTGCATAGTTAAAAAAGAAAAATAATCTATGAATAACTTATGCTTTTTCTTGTATTCTGCAGGTTTTGGGTGCCCCAAACTACTGCTGAGCCATTTGCTTTGACATTTCCTGCCTCATCATCCCTGTAATGCTTTCTGACTTACTTAGACTGCACTGATGTGTGGTACAGCACTAAATACATTCCTGAAATCCAAAGAAATTATGTCTATCAAGCTAGGTTAATGTATCTCAAAAAATCCAAACACACTTCTCAGACATGCGATTTTTTTTAAAATTGTTTCATGCTGACTGACCTTTAATAAATCAGAGCTAAACAGAGACCTTATAGGTCAATGCATGTATTTCCTCCCCTTAATGTGCTCCAGTTTTCAGGTATGTAGAAAAATGCTGTAATTTTTCGGCCTCATGCAAACATCCCCTAAATGCGATGAGAGTTGGTGCTGTTCTGGCTGGGACCCTGCATGCATAAATTCTTCTGAGTAAGAGCTCTTCCTACAGAAATGTTGCTCCCTTGTATGACAAGGGTTAGGTAGACTCAGCCTTACTCTGCTAGGACTGCCTGTGGCCAGAATCGCTGGGAATAAGATTCCACCATTCAGACAGAAGCAACATGGAAAAACGATCTGTCCATTGTCCAGGATACTGTAGGAAAATGGCTTGAGAGCCAAGAACAGAACCAAAGAACAAGTCAGTGTCAACAATGACTGATGAAGCTGAAGCTATTCATGGCGAGAGGTTTGGTTTTAGTGTGGAAATAGCTGAAGGAGGCAGAAAACTGCCTGATTCAAAGGGGTAACCATATACAAAATGAACTCTGGAATCTAACTCCATAGATTGTTTAGGAGCACAGAGGAAACTGAGGCATGGAAATTATCAATGTGATCCAGTTGAGATTTGCTTATTTGTTAGGCTACTGAAGGAGTGATTGGCCTGTGGTTGTTCCAAAAAACTTTCCAAAGCCTGTGCAGGTGTTTGCTGTATGAATTAGTATAGGTTGATTCCCCAAAATAAAAACCGGATTGTATGAAAATACAATAATTGTTTAAAATAACAATTTATTATCTTATTTAAGAAATTGCATTCAGCTGGGCATGAGATGGGCAGAGTGGCTGTATGCCTTGGCTGCAGTGTGTGCAGGCTCATGATGTGCCATGTGAAGTCAATCTCAGTGTACATGAAATCCAAAGTCCTGCTTACAACAGGGTCATACAGAATCTCGGCTCTCTGACAGCGTGAGAGAGAGCCTGAGTTTGCCACATAGTTGACAGAAAGTCTCTTGAGCACTTGCATACCAAGGATGCAGTTGCACCACCAGCACACAGGCTACGCACAGAGCCTCCCACGTGGGATCAGGACATAATCCATACCCATCAGTTAAAATGCCACTGGCACCTGGAATACTCCTCTTCTTCCTAGCAGAGCATACACTGATTTGTTGCAAGCGTATTTAACTGCAGTGATTCCCTCGTCATATCAGAATCAAGAGATAAACAGCTGCAGTTTGGAGAGGATGAAAATGATTCAGGGTAGGGCACTGGAAGAAAGAAGCCAGGAGGTCACTGCCCATCCCTAGCCCTGCTCTGAGCTCTGGGACCCCATCGTTGCACGTTTATGTCCTAGAGCAAACAGAATGCAAATTCCCAGCATATTAGGTACAACAGAACTTGCATAGTTAAATTAGATGGAAATGGAAAGCAACTCATCAGTGCTGAGAAGCAGCTGAATGCTTTCAACTGTACAGTCCAAATACAGCTTCAATCTTTCAGTTAGTCCATGAGGAGGGACTTCTTGCCCATAAAGAGCGTATTACAGGATTGGGGCCAAAACTAGCAAAATTCTTCTGAAGCACTGAAGACATGAGTGATTTTTGTAACATAATATTTATTCCAGAGCAAGCCACCATATATCTTGTTTCTACCACATTCTAGAAAAAGCACTTCTCAAGATATTTGCTTTTTATACCAGAATAATTGTACCTCCAACTGGAGGACCTCAAAGGGCATTGGACATGGTTCTGGCTGATGAGCCAGACCCCCAGCTACAATATCCTTGTAGCTGTCACTGGTGTCTCTTCTGGACTAGTGTAATTTGGAACAGGAGAATAAATAGGGAAACTGTGTTTACAAAGGAAAGAAGGAAACCATCTGTGACAGGGCTCTTTTTTGAGCATTGGCTGTTTGAGCACTACTCAGTGGTTTCTAATGCCAGAAGTGGTCCCAGCAGAAATGGATTAGTGGGCAGAGAACAAGTGAGGAGGTCAAAAGGTGAAAAATAAATGCAATTTATCACATGCCTGTGCTGTTTGTCACCAGGCTAGAGAAATTAAGGAAATCACATGGGTATCATCACTTTGCTTTTGAATAGGATGACCCTATATATATACAGCCTGAGCTACTGCTCTGGGTTAACTGGTTAAACTTTTGTGAAGGGGTGGTGAACTAGACCCGGCTAGTTTGCTTCATCTGGCAGGCTCCTGTTTGGGGAGTAAATGTATGTCAATAGCTTTATCATGACCAGCCTTTACAGTAAAGGGCCAGAGAGGACATTTCATACCCAGACTGGGAATTTTCCATGCCAGTTTTACAATTCAGAAAATACACATATCACACAGGCACATATGCAATAAGCACAAACGATTAGCATTGGAAACGACAACTTGTAAGCCAAGTTTTAGCTTTACGTGATTTGAAACAGCTGAGTGATAAATTAAAATAAAAACAAATGCCAGCAGCTCCTTAGTGCTAATGGGATTGGTGGGTGCTCCTGTCATGAGAGCCTGGTGAATACATATTGTTATAATTGTCTGGGTGGAGGTGATAGAACAAACGTGACTCTTCCAAGCCAGTGTTGGCACTGACAATAATTGTTAACAGATTTAGTATCCTATTCACCTCTTTTTTTCCCTATAGCTCCTTCTTAACTTATCAGCAGATTTTATTTTTGAGTTATTAGAAATCACATCTTTCTCTTATTGATTCTACTGAATTGCCAGCCAGCCACTAATTGTTTCCAGCTCTGACGGTTCAAAATTACTGATTTCCTTTTAGATACTTTAATCATTCATATATCTTCCCCTCCCTTTTGACTTTCTTTGGCTCAAGGTTTTCTCAGAGGATTTATCAGCTTAGTTAACCCTACTTGTTCTAGCCAAACTCTGCTCTCATTCCTTTGGCAAAGGGGTAGTCAAGAAGGGTTGACAAACATAAGTCCTCATCTAATTCAACCCTAGCATGAGCAGTCTGAGTCCAAATACTCTGAATTTGAACACCTAGTTGATGTGCTGTCCAGGTGTACCTATATAGCTTTCTATATACACACATACAGATATATATACACATATATCCATATCCTTATCCATATCCATATACATAGTGACTGTGGGTGTTTATATGTAAATATATGTAAATAGATGTAAACATAGATATATTGTTAAAATAAAGCATATAAATAATATATGCATACCTGCATTGATAAATAAATGCACGTGCTTGTATTTAAGGTCTGGCTTGCTCCTCCCTTTTGCTTGCTACTCCCACTGTGCCACATGGCTCCCAAAGCAGAATGACTGTCATAGCACTGAGATCGTCAGAGTCACCCAAGAGTCACCCAAGAGTCACCCATCAGCATGTCACCACAGATCTGCCGACAGACTCATGGATAACCCAGGGCAAGGGGAAGGAGAGGCGACTTCTCAAAGAGCTCTCTGACTGATAGCAAAGGTAACTTCAATTACATTGCATTAGCTGGACAGTAGAGATGTGCAGACAATCTGCTGCTGGGGCATCTCTGACTCAAAGAACTTTTCAGGAAGGAGGAACTGGTGCATGAGCCTCTGCTCTGCCTGCTGACCAACGTTCCTCTCCTGCTCCTCTGATACAGCAGTGTCAGTGCATCCCCCTGCTCTTTTCTGCCTTGGATGACCAGCTCTGCTGACCCTCATCCCCCTGGCACTGGCAAAGTGCAGATGGCTGCCAAAGGAGAGGTCTTCCACTGCAGTTGTGAGAGCAAAGGGACCTTAGCACTGCTGTGCTTCAAGGCAAGTGGAGCCCCGGGGCAGGGGACCTGCAGCTTGTCTGCTCTGTAGTAGGGAGCAAAGGAGTAAAGCCCAGAGACTAATACAAAAGTGCCATTTACCTTCACGAGGTTGTGGGGCAATTTCCTTTTCAGTCCAAAGCAATTTTCGTTGCTGCTTTTTCATCTTGAAGGCCTTAGGGGAACAAAAGGCCAAACACCAGGGCAAGTTTTGCCCTCTTGAGAAATCCTTCTGACTTCACTAGACCAGAGCAAGTCCCAAACACCACACTTTAATTCTTATGGATCAGAAATAGTCCCAGATTAAAAAATTCCCTTCCCCCTCCACACTTGTTCATGGCTCCCTGGAGCCACACGCACATTTGGAGATGTGCAGGAGGGGAAGTCTTCCCACAGTGCTGCCCTTGCATAGGCACTGCTCGGTTCCCTAGGGTGGAGAGGCCTTGCCAGGTCTTTGTCCTGGGAAGCACACGTTAAAACTGTGCTGACATTGCTCCCTGAGCTTCCCACCCAACCCAGAGACATTTTGGAAGCATGGCCAGGCAGCTACCAGCACTGCAAACCTAGCCTGCTTCAGACTGGAGCTTTCCAGGCCCTCAGCCTTGTTCAAGAGCCCAGCATTACTATCCCAAGTGCAGGTCATTGAGAGGTCCAGGTCAATATATTCTTGCAAAACCTAATACAAATTGTCCTAGGCACAATTTTTTTCTGTCAAAAATGCAATGCTCTGAGCTTCCAGAAGAGCAGGGCTCTTTTAAAAATACAAAACTCGTAAATGAATCAATATAGGACTAATGCGAATCAGTACAAGGGTATTTAAGGACACTCCTTCTTTCCCTGTTGCATAGCTGCTCCCTCTCCAGACCTTGCCAAAGCTACTCCATTGTTACACTGAAAGCAGCTAATGGCAGCTGTTAAACATGTGGTTCAACTTTAGGGATCAGTCCCAGGCATGAAAATTAGTTTTTGCTTGGGTTAAATGCAAGTAGCAATTAAGTGCCTCTTTGCATAGTGAGAACAGAAGTAGTTGGAAGCTGCTGCATCTGAGAAGAGCAATAGCCCTCAAGGTTCATCCTTGACCATAGGCACAAAGATGAAGGAATGGACTGGCTGCAGCTGTATGCATTAGTGAATCAAAGGCTTGAAGATGGGTATGATTTTGGGAGAAAAACAGACTCCTTTCTGCCATGATATTCATTGGAAAAGCAAGCTTGTTGAGGGTACAAAAAAAAGCCTGGTGTGTCTTCATGTAATATTGTCTTGTCCTATTTAGAACTCTTCTCCAAAAGCACACAGTATAGGACTAAAAAAAAAAAAAAGGGGGGGGTGAGTCTAATATCCAGAAGGGCCATGTTGTTACTTTTTCCATAGACCCCTTTCAGTCTTACGCATTTTGGTTTGATTGTGAATTTACTGCAGGAAGCATGCTCAGGTTCTGCAGAGCAGCAGTCCGCATCCTGGGATGATGTAGGTGAGAAGTATCAGTATGTACGATGAAATGAGTCAGAAACCCCCTCAGTGCATGCCATCAGGCTTTGAAAATCGCCCTTCTACTGCCTATATGCAGCAGTGATAGTGCCTGTGACAGTAAGCGAGACCTAGTGTCCCTCTGTGTATCTTGAACTTAAAATAAAAAACTTGTTTTCTCCAGGCAAACCGAATCCTCTAAGCAACCCTGGATATGTTGTCCCTGTCCCAACTGTTAATTTAGCATAGTTTTCCAGTTCAGCAAAACTTTAGTCTCTTCGGAGCTCTGGAAGTCTGCTGCAGAGTATGTAGCCAAGGAGGTGCAAATCCCAAATCCACAGGCTCACTCTTACAATTGCACCCAATCTTGAGTTCTTTTTCTATTTTTCTGGGAGAACCAGGATTCTTGAGTTGTGTCTCAGCCAATAGAGAGTTTTCTTTGCCTACAATTTTCTAGAAATGTCAACATATCACTGACGCGTTGGCTCTTGACAGATAAAGTGGGATGTTTCAACTGAAAAACAAAAAGAAAAAAAAAATGTCTGAGTGTTGCAGAAGATTCTTCTTCTCAAATTGAGCAGAGGGAATGGTTACCCTGTTGAATCACAGTGGGGCTGCGGCTGGGTAATTGAAAAGATTTGTTGTCTGAGAAAGCACATTTAAAAATTCCTCTCCTTTCTTCAGCTATCAGGATACCACTGGGACTTCACCAGGTCTGTAGATCTGGTGCATAATGTGTGAATGGCCATATCTCACCATGGAGTCAAGAGTTGAGCTGTTCTGAGTACAACATAAATAAGATCAAAATCAGAGTTTCCTTGTGAGGGGAGATATAGTGGCTGTGGGTAAGAGCAGGAAGGTGGGGCTGAAGAAATCAGTTGGGTAAAATACAAAATAGCAAGATGTGTTGGGTAGATAGTTTTGAAACATTCAGCACCATCTCATTTAGTTTTATCAAAACCTGCTTATCATTTTGAAAATGGCATGTCATTTAGGTCCTCTCAAAATTACTAAAGGAAGAGGTGGCACAGTTTATTTAGACTTTTCTCATGATAAGTTTCTCTGTAGTTATCTCAGGTCATCCCAAGTATTGCTCTATCACTCTGGAATAAGAAAATCCATCGAAATAAATGTATTTACCACATATTTACACTGGTATCACTTAATACAAGGTCTGTCTGAAAGATTTCAGATTAACTGAACACTGTAACACAGATTAAGGTCAAATAAATCCTTACACATCTGAAGATTTATGTCTTAGACTTTTTTGTATTCAAAGGACTTTATTACTCTTTCCTGTTATTACAACAGCCCCACACAGGACTGGAAACAAATTCTATTTCTCAAAAGTTTTTTTCTCATCAGTATGTGAGACAGCCACCTCTGTTTATACGGCAAGAAATTATGGTAAAGCTGCACAGATAAAAATTAAAGTATAGCAATGTCAATGGAAGTAAAGACAAATTGCTCTTAGGTTAGGCTTCACTGGGCAGAATCAGAGGACATTAAAGGGGAACACAAAAGCAAAGAGAAATGGAGCTTGCATCACTTAAACATCATTGGCTTCTACTCTGTTTCAAGGCATTATCAGCAAAGTCTCCCGAGCTTATCCATGCCACCTGATGCCTTTTCTGCAGTTCAGAGCTTGCAGTGATGAACCCATGTGAGTTGGGGTTTTTTTGTCCCAGTGGCATCTCATATGGTGTGTGGGGGGGGTTGGTTTGGTTTGTTTTGTTTTGATTTTAGGGATTTTTGTCGGAGGTGGGGGAACTTGCTCCTCAGTTTTGTGCCATCCCTGAGTTGTCAGACTTGGTATTGAAACAGTGAGAGTCCAGCCCAGCAGCAACAAGGTATTTGCCCCAGTGATGAATTAGACTAGGTACTCTAGGAGCAGCTTTCCTTTGGCAATGTACTATGTTATCTAAGTAACGGAAAATCTCAATTTTTATGGATACATGGTAGTATTTTATTTCAGCTAAGGGATAATTTTTAACTTTGAGGAAACAGGAACATGAGACTGCTGGAGTTACTGAGTTGGTTTTGGTCTTGGACTCTCCCATGAATGCAGCAACATCCACCTGAGCAGCACAGCTGCCACCCACAAAACAGCGGTGGAAGGGCCCTTCCAGAGTTTCCCTATCTTCATGGCTATAAACAGCCTGCCTATATATGTTCACAAATTCTTTCTCTGTTCATTCAAAACCAATTTATACACATTCTCAAATCAGTACAGACTATGACAAAAATAAGCTTCTCTCCTTTATTCTTCATGCTTCTTTGTAAATAATTTTCCATCCCTCTTCAGGCTTTTTTAAATTTATTATTTTAATGAACTGAAAAATATGCTCTAAGTCTTTTCTTGTGATATCTATCTTACAGATTTCCCCTACCCCTGTTTTGTTCTTAACTCACCATCCCTTATCATAGATGACTTGTACAGTGTCTGTCCTGTCAGGTGAACACTTGCCAGAGACCTGTGCAGTATAGCAGCATTTCACATCTCTCCTGCAAATGCCTCACCTTTACACTTTTCATGCTGTTATAACTTCAGAACACTGTAATTATTCTGAAACTAATACATTTTCCTCTTCTGATGTTATATCCATATCATGAGCTCCTGGTTTTCACAGATTACTTACGCTGAGTAACTGACCATGAATTTTGTTCTCCTGGCCTTGGTCTTATTTGTCCCCATTCCACCTCCTCCATGTTGTGTTATTGGCAAAATATTCTGAACCGATGCCAGTAAAGGTGCCCTCTTCCAGCCAATAATTCACAGTTAATCAAGTAATTTGTATCTCCTCAGAAGCCAAAGATAAAATTCCTGCCTCTTTTCAATTAACTAGCCTCTTCTGCTCAAAAAGCTGCCTTGCCAGATGGTTTGTACTTCCTCCTCCCAATCTCAGACAGATCTGGCTCCCAGAGACTGGGAAAGAGCCCAGCACCGACAGCAGGGAGATTCCCAGCCAGGGGTATCTCCCTGGAAGTGGTTCTTTAAATGAACTTTAGAGTCTGTCCTGCCAATAAAATTATCGTTCATAATTTTTGTTCTCTGTCAGATCAGCATAATGGACTGGCAGATCTTGTAAAATAAAATGGCAAACAGAAAGCTATCATCCAAATCCACCCTTCAATTTGAAATTCAAAGTGTAATACTTTTCAGGAATCTGGAGGGCTAATGTAACAAGGAATGTATCCTCCCCTCAGACTGAAGGATTCATTTCAAAACACACTGATACTTTGGCGCAAAACAGTGACTTCATCAGCATAGTCAAAAATAAGAAAAAATATTATTTAGAAGATATTACCTCTGGGCCAGATCATCATATGTCACAAATTTGGATTAATTTAAACAGAGCTACATTAGTTTTTATCAGTTCCAAATCCACCTATTTCCCATGGTCTGGAGCATTATATTTCCAAATTTTTTATTTCCTAATATTTTCCAAATGTTGTTAGAATTTTAGGGAAAGAGTATTATATTTTCCATTTTCCTTTTTCCTGTGCTTTACGACTCAACAATCTTTCATAAGGTTTTCTTTTCGATTTCACAGAGAAGCTCTTTAATAAAAACAAAAAAAAGCTGATCTGCTAGTTCTTGCTACAAACGTTGTAAGATGTCGGTTGGGTGAGGAATCATTAAAGAATTGCATATTAAACCCCTGAAGTTTTAGAATACCAGATATTAAATAAATTAAAGAAGGAAACTTACTGCCTAGCACTCTGGAAAGTGGTTACCATTCAAGGCAAATTTTGAAGTAAAAGCAAGGAAAAGTGACTGTTATTAAATTCTGCAGTCTTTATTAATTTTTTCATCTTCATAGTGACAAATGTCTTTAAAGGTCCACTTAGCATTAAGTTAAATTTTCTGCTTGAGACTGGGAAAAATAATATTCATATGCTAAAATTTCATCCCACTTCTGCATTAGTGCTATGTTCTTTTAACTCAAATTTTCTCTGAAAAGAGTGAAGCAGAGGTTTGTAAGTCCTATCTGTACTGCCTCTCACAGCTGTGCCAAAGCCTGCCCACAGTCCAAAGCCAATCTCACTTCGGCACTGCTCAGAACAACTTCTTGCTTGGACCTCAGCTTTCTACAAGGGGAATTCTTTCATCACAGATAGAAGTCAATAACTAATTAGTGTTCACACATCATAAGCAAAGGGGGTACCAGGACATGTGAAATACGTGGAGTTTCATTTCAGCACAGCAGTAAAAGCTAGAGTTAGGCTGTCTCCTGACTATCACACTCTGAAACACTCCTTTTTCTGTTATGTTAGTTGTGTAAATATCTGTGCCCACATTATATTTAGACAAAATATGAACAAGTTGAAAATGTGAAGAGAATTGTGTTTTTGAACTCTGAGAAATTGTAAGTACTCAAAATTAGCAAGTAGGTTTATTATTTTTTTTAAAGTTACCCTCTTGACCCAGTTTTCTTTTGAATATCCTTCTGAATGTTTTCAAAATAATCATTAATAATCTGAGAAATTACTGTACTGAACAAATTTGAAATTCAGCTGTAAAACATCTCTGTCTTTCCATAGTTAATGTGATAAAGACATCTTTGAAAAATAATCAGTCACTCAATTAAGCATGACCCATATTTCATAAAACCATATTTGCCATCTGTAATAAAGTTGTACTTTTTACTTTGTTCCCTCTCTAAATGATTTTAAAGTATTTACATGGTATCCTGAGCATGCAGAATACAATGGTTTATTTCTGCCTCTGCCTGACCATACACTGTACCCGCATTTTCTAGTCCCTTCAGATGTTAATGCCTACCTACATTTATCAGTAGAGGCATCACTCATTTTGATTCTTCCTTCCTTCAAAATTCAAGACTGAGAGCTAGCCAAAGCCCACTTCTTCAAATTCAGCTTAGATCAAGAACTTCTAATCTTTGACAAATCACTGGTAGGGGATTTGTTTGGGGTGGAATTCCTCTTCTGCTCCACTTAAGGACCTCTTGCCTTCAGTGTGAGGCTCTGCTCAGCTTTGCACTGTGAAGTGTAGAGGGTAGAGAACAGTTTGCAGTGAGTGACTTCTTAGGTAAAGTATGCTTCTGACTTTTTTTGCAGATTTTCTGTGTTTAGCAATCCCTATGTGCTATGCTATAATCAAAATTATTTGCTAATTAAGACCCATGAATATCTCTTGGTACCCCATGTGCCCACGGGTAGTTTCACTGGGGCAGCAAGAAGACAAATTCAGAACTGTAATGGGGTTAATGAGTGCAGAGATGATCTCATCTCGATGGGGTTACTTTTGGAGTAAGGACCTCTGAAGCACCATTCAGTCTCGTGTTGGGTATTGAGATAAGCTCCCAAAGTTAGAAACTCTGGTGATGCCTAATCTGTGGCCATGCGACACTCCTCGGTATGCAGAAGGGAGACAAGTGTGTTCCAGCGAGTCTCTGGTCTGGGCAGCAGCAGGACCAGGCCCATCATGAGTCAGGAAACCTTTCTCCTGTGCAATTACCCAGAAACGTTTTGCATTCACATATGTGAGAAAGAACCAGGTGCTCAGAGATACTCTGATTTAAGATAAACTGCTTTCTAGGATAAGCCTTCTCTTCACTGGGAACTGATGTCAGCTATTGAAACTGAACTCTTAGCTGAGACACTTCAGGCTAGTTGCCTAAATTTTGGTGGAATGTATCCAGGCTCTAACACATACATTAATTCTTCGGAGTAGCTGTAGACACAGCAAAATTCATTATTTCCATGAAAGCACTTGCTAGTCAGTCTTTGCCACACCATATCTGCTGGCAGCACAGACAAAAGGGTGTGTTTATAATAACAAGACAGCAGAAATTTCAGATATTGCTTTGAATAATGCATTTTGCAGTACTTGCTCAGGCTTGTTAAAACCAAAGCAAAATATAAAAACCCAAAGTTGCACCTTTTTTGTGAGGTCTATATCTCCATTTCTTAATCTCAAAGGAAAAATTAATTTATTTTACATGCTACTAACTATGAATGCATCTAAAAACCTCATTGCCACTTGCATTGTTCTGTCAGTATAAATTCTTCTAATCTTAACTTAGCTCCACAGGTCTGCAACTGGACTTTATCCTGACTTGGTCCTCCAGCCATTTCTGGCCTCATGTCCCCAAAAATATGACACTGCTTGTCCTGTACTGGGACTTAAAGATTTTTCCTGTTCAGCGAGCAATCAGATACTCTAGTGATGCCAAGTAATTCATACAAACATGAATCTAGTTCATGATAACCACTTACATTCAGTGGAGGTAACTTCATAGTAGCCACAGAATTGCTCAAACCAGCGTCTATGAGGTACTGTGAACAATCAAAACTTTTGCTACTAGCAAAAGCCACAACTGACCGCACCAAATATGCAGCAGCTGGACTCTTGCACATGTACAGAAATCACTGTAGTTGTATGAGTGTACATAAATCACTTCAGCATATCCAGCTAAGAGCTGACTTCAGGATTCTTTGTTTGAACTTTGAAAACCTTTCACAGTGTTACTCCTACCTCCTCATCCAAATGTTTAAGTCCCTGTACATTTAAATATCAAACCTTATTTCTTATTCTCAACTAGTAAATCTTATCTCTTTCTAAAGCCCTCTTGAAATATTAGTGTTATTGGGCATGTTCTGTCATAAGTATTATTTTGTGGATTACATTGCCAAAATACATTTGTGATCTGTCTGAGCTTAGTCATATTAAATCCATCCATTAATACACATCTGCTCACAGCTGAGTAAAATTCTCTACTGGAACTCTAAATGATAAATTTCCTAACTAGTCATTTTGGTAGGTGTTTTCTGCATGTGCTTTTTGTGTTATTTACTCCTAGACACTGGATCCTGTGACTGCTAGATTCTGGATCCCATCCCTAATTGGGATGAGACACTTTATCTTGGCTTCTCTAGAGCTCAGTGGAGTGGCTTTAGTGGGCCAGATTTTCACTCATAGGGCAATCTTGAAAATTATCCAGTATCTAGGGAATCACATGGCCTAAACTGATGCATCTGTCCTGGCACAAAGCTGCAGTTTGGTCAAATCCATGCTTGGGTTTGCAGACGGGAGGTGAAGACACCATCAGCAGTACCATCAGGTTTCTTCTGTCAGCCTTCTTGCTCTGCCAGCCCAGACAACTGGGTTGAACCCTTCCATGGATGTCTGCGAAACACAACCAAGTCCTTGCTGTTGAGGGCATGAAAAACAAGAATTTATTTTGTACCAGTATTTTGTACTAGTAGTAACAGTCTAGATATTTCTGCCTTGATGTACTTAGATAACGTGACGGAGTTTATCCCTCACTAAAATACCTTCATTTAAAAAGGTACAAAGTTATTTCATATTTCCAGTGGAGAAAGAGACAATGTGAGATGAGATAACAATAGAATTTAGTTTCGTTTATGTACACAACAAGCCTTTAAATTTTGCTATCACACCTGTTCCTGCAGCCTTTGAATTGTTAGAAACATGTTTCAGAACTACATCTGATTTCCTTGAAGGGCACCAGGAGAAGAAACTCCCATTAGTCAGATCAACAAGTCACCCAAATTAGATACTTGGAAATTAACTGACAGCATCACGCAGTTGGATTTATTTATCTCTTATACTTTGACATTGCCTCTGGACACCACTTAAATGAGAAAATGTTGTGCTTGCAGCAAGCAACCTCAAGGAGTCAGCAAGATGGAATCAAGGTTCATCTTCCACCTCAGATGGGTTCTGCTGGAAAGGCTGTACTACATCTCTTGGGGTACCTGCCCCCAGTCATCCTCTGCACACCTTTCTGAGTGAATTCAGCAGTCTGCTTGTGGCTAGTCTTAGTTCAAAACCTGGGACCCAGGGAGTAGTCACATACTTCATGTTTATAGCAGAGGCCAGTGGCTGCAGGCCGATCTTCTGAGATGACAGCATGGGTCCAGAAGGGATCCTGTGCCCTTCT
Source organism: Vireo altiloquus (assembly GCA_013396875.1). Classification (NCBI taxonomy): domain Eukaryota; kingdom Metazoa; phylum Chordata; class Aves; order Passeriformes; family Vireonidae; genus Vireo; species Vireo altiloquus. The sequence continues at coordinate 450,040 of VZRF01009225.1, read as the reverse complement.
TTCCACACAAAAATAGGTCACACAGGACACTGCTAATTTTCAAAAGGCTGGTTCCCACCAAGTCTTTTCCCGCTGGATAAGAAAAATTATCATCCCAAGAACACTCTCTCTCCATGTTTCATATTTTTTCAACAGAATTTGTGTCAGACAGGGGAAGGGAAACAGTGGGAAACCAGCTCCCATGACAAACATTTCCACATGGTGTCTCCAGTATGTCTCCATCTGTCTGACATAGTCATTCCTTGACTTTGTATCAACTGTAGGGCACAGTGGCCTATCCACTTGTCTACAGGCAGTGATACTGAGTCCTTTCTAACAACTGCATGTAGCACTTACCTCCCCTTCACTGTACCTCTCCAAGCTGCTGGCCCACCTGGTGCCCTTAGTGGCTAAGACAGAAAACAGCTTGGTTTTGTCCCCTCTGTTTCACAAGTAATATTATCCCCCAAGGCTCTATACATATAAGAGTTGCTATGTGCGTTTGGCTTGGATCTGTGAGCTACTTCCCTGGTAACTAATAAAGAGCAGTGTCTCTTGACCTTCCTTCTTGAAGAAAAATTCCTCAACTGATCCTGCCCCTAAAGCAAGATGATCTGTGCTACACTATTCTACAGCTGGCAGCTCTGACCCCCAGATACCAAGCCCCAGTGAGAGGTGCCACTCTTTCCTTAGTGCTCTTCTGTGTCTTGAGCAACACACACTGACCTGCTTGAGGAGAGAAAACTGCCCTGCCACCCTGGGATGGACGACACACTGCTATGGGGGCACTACCAAAAACACTGCTGCAGCAGCTGCTACTGTTCCACCTTCCACCCTTAACAGTGTGGGGAGCTGTGTGATAAAAGGTGTTTATCACCTCTAGACCTGTACAGTCAGCTGAGGACCCATCAACCCTGATTCACCCACCCCAGCTTCATCCTTGCCTGCAGGAAGTCACTATGTCATCTGTGATGACAAGCAAAACTGGCCTCATCTTTTATGAAGACCTTCCTCCCCCTCCAAAAATGAAGTGGCACATGTCTCATAAACCTGCCTCGGGTGGGAGATGTCTGTTAGGGCATAAAGGCAAGAGGAACACATTCAGGCACAGATGTACACCAAAGCAGATACAACTGCAGAAAAAAAAAGGTGGAAAAAGTTGGCTAGGGAACAAGTATTTTTAATAGTGTTCCCTTTAACAGAACCTAAAGAGAAGTAACACTTCATTTTACCTTTTCTATTAAAGCAAAAACCTCACCAGTGTCGGTTGTGTGCAGGTGCTATGCACAGTGGGAAACAACTCAAACCAGCATGTGGTCTTCGAAATATTTCTTTTAAACAGACACTAAGTATTTTCAGCTTTTGGAGAATGTGACTCAAAATAACAAGTAGATAAAATATCACCATGCTGTGCAAGGGAGGATATGTGCAGTTATCTGCTGTGATTTCATACTAATATTTAGCTATCATGTAACACTCTCTATGCTGACCCCACTGTATAAACACTCAGTAATTAACCAGCACACTCCCTGCTATGCAACAGGTAGGTAATATTGCTCTTACCATCCCCGAGCTACACAGAAGGAATTTAGACAGCGAGATGACAAACCTTATCCAGACCCACTTGGGAAGTCTATGGCAAAGCAGAGAGTAGGATCAGTTCCTGCAAAATGTGTTCGCTTTCCCCCATTCTGCCTTTTATGTTACAGTCCAGAGACATGTAAGAGTTCAGTGCAGCCCTGAGCAGAGAGGAGTCCACCTGCAAAAACTCCTAAAGCTGTTTCACACCACTGACAGTTTCTGGAGCAGACACGGCTCAGAGGGGAGCCACGGGAGTGCTGTAAATCAGGACTGAGGCATATTGGCAGAGCTTTGTGGGAAAGCTTGCCTGGGGTCTGCCTATTACTCGTTTTTCTCAGTGCTTTTGATGCTTCTTTTTCTTTATGATGAAGCACTGCCCCAGCCATCCTATGCTCATCATTTATTAATTTTCCAGTTTAATTATCACGTTTAGTGTGGTTGTGAAGGGGGTGTGAAAACAAACAGAACACGAGCATTGCACTAATTTACTGCGGAGGGCAGCTGCAGACTCCTCACTGCAGGAATGGCTTGTGAACCTCCTACAGCCTGTTGTGCCCCAGCAGGGACAGTGCTCCTCACCTGCCCTTCAGAAAGAAACTCTTGCTTCATCCCACTTGATTTTACTATCATTAGAAGCATCAACTGGAACGATCCAAAATGGTTCTCAACAAAAAAACCCAACAACAAACCAACAGACCAAATGCCACAATATTATACATGTAAGGATTTAACTGCTCACATTTTGCACTTGATTTTGCTTCAAGCTTTAACTGATGAGGAAGCAGAGTTCAGGGACCACTGAGATTATTTTCACCACAGGAAATTATGTGAAGGAAAAGGCAACTTTTCTAAGGAAATTGGTAAAATCTTGTTAAAATTCAATTTACCTTAAGGATTGCATCTTTTTCTACAAGGATTTCAGTAAACTTGGGAATGTACTAAAAAGCACTATTTTTTCCATTTTTCCCCTGAAGGAATCAATAGATGCAATTGCAAGGACATTTAGACAAAAACAGCCTTAGAGCAAGCAACAGTGGCACAATATTCATAAAGTTTTGGCTTGGCTATTGAAAGAGACTGTTGGTTTCTTAACTTTGTTGTATGGAAACTGCTTATGACCAGTGTTTTTCTTAGCCCAACACATTCTTATTCCCTAGTATAAATGACATTCACTTAAACTGCAGCAACCAGTTCTAAAACAGGCTGGTGCAGTGCAGTCCTGACTATCAGAGCTCACATCTCCCACGAAAATCAAACTGCGTGTTTTTCCAGGTGCTGCCATCTTGGAAACAAGACACATGGGGACCAAAAAATGTGTTTCAGGACTTAACCTGAGGCCTACAATTAGGATTTTTTATTGAACGTAGTTATTGCAAACTTCTTTCAACTGAAGTGTACATTTGTTTAAACACCTTCAAACTCATATTTGCTCTGGCTGTTGAAGTAATGTATATTCTCAGAGTCAGTAGAAGAAAATAGCACTGTTTAACTGGCAGTGTAGTTTCTTGTAAGTGAAATGCTTTATTTCAAGCAGTACAATTTTGCAGAGATTGCCCAGCTGTGCTGTACACAAGCAACACAGCTAACACACCCTAATTGAAATGCCTATTGATATATACACATAGCGTGATTCAGAGTTCCTGTGTAACTCAGGCAGACTGCTACAGGTCTATTTTCTTGTACCTTTAGCTGTCTTCAGACGAAGTTAACCCTGAAATTGAAACCATCTCTTTAGCTGGAATTTCAACGGCCCCTAAAGAAACTATGCATATCTTATGCAAAACTCTCTAGACTTCCTTGAAAATAAGATTTTGGTTCCTACTTTTCCTCATTTACTGAAAATGAGAACAATGATAATTCTTTTTCCCTAACATTTGCCTGTCTGTTTTACATGTCCATATAACTCTTAACCCACCTTGACTGAACCCTCCAGGTGTTAATCTGGTTTGAATAGCATAACACACACCAATCCAGACAGCACAATGCCAAGTTCCCAGCTGTTGTCTCACGAACCTCAGGGTTACAAGAGAACAGTCACTGACTCTGCAGAGCAACTCCTGGAACATCTCTCTATGTCAGATCAGAGCCTCAGCATGCGAGCTGGAAAAAAGACTTCTGGCCTGTCCAAAGATGTTAGTGAGACTCAGTCCAGCCCAAATATCCATGTGGGGACTCCTTTTCCGTTAGATCATGACAGTTAAAACATGAAGTGCAGAAAGAGAATTAGGTGTTAGGAAATTTTGAGTGCTGTCTAGCTCTAGGTTTGACCAGAACATAAAACACATAGAGAATTGGTCACAGCACCAAGCCTGAGAGAGTTCAAGAAGCATTTGGACAATGCTCACAGGCACATGGTGTGATTCTTGGGGATGGTGCTGTGCAGGGCCTGAAGCTGGACTCAGTTATCCTTGTGACTCCCTTCCAATTCAGCACATTCTGTGATCCTGTGATATATCACTACTAATTTTCTGTATTACAACATTTCTCAGATTAACATCATGAAATTTAATTAAATACCTGAAATTACAGCTCTCTCAAATGACAGTGTGTTGAGTCCTTTCTTGGATTTTTCTCTTAATCACCAGGATCTCTCAATGGACAGAGCTTTACACATGAACTTCAATATGTCTTTTACAGCATCTACTTTTCTTGCAGGCCTTGTAATTTCTAGTCTGTTTCGGAAATGAACAGCGATATTAATATAATTTCAGGTATCATTTCAGGAGACTTCACTGCTGGGATATTTTTCCTTTTTACTCCACCTGCCACTGATTTTCTGAAGGTTTCACTGTTGTCCTGGAGAGCACCCACTAGGCTCTCTTGACAATGATGAAGGGCTCTGTACATTAGTGTGTTCAGGATGAGTTCAGGGATAGCCCCAGCCACTCCTCATCCTGTGGTTTTATCTGATTCTAAATAGTAATTTTACTTGAGTAACATTTGCTACTATCTCCAGCCCAGCTGCATGAGGTAGAGCACAAGCTTTGTAATGATTTTGGTAGGAAGAATAAAATGATATAGGTATTTTTCGAGGTGATATTACTGCTTCTCTGTTTGTTACTCTTCTCCTGTTACAGTGAAGAATTTCCCACCCTTTATTCATAGTTTCTGGCCAACACTAGCCGGATTAATCAATGAGAAGAAATCCCATTCCAGTGTAAGTAAGTCAGGTACAAACTGGTGTAATGGCAAAGGGTCTCCATCTCTATTCCACTCCTTTATCCTGAATCCTGCAATCAGTTTCTCCATGAGGAAACAAAGCATTGGAGGTCAGGACAGGTAGGAGTGGAAAGAGAAACATCCCAAGATTGACGACCAAGTTGAAAAAGTGACTGACTTTGTAGTAAACCCTACAAGTGCTTAAAGTGTCTTCACATGTCCTTCCCTAACTCTGTACCCCTCCATCATATGTAGTCTGTACTTAGCTAAAACATATGAATTTACTTCTCTGAGCCTTTACAGTTTCTCTCTATATCCTCAACTACATCTGTGGCTTATCACAGAGATTGAGACTTTACTCACAAAGCAAAGAGCCCATAACAGCACTGAGTGTCTAATTCCATAGGAAAATCTCTTGCAGCACCTTGAGAGGGAAAACTACCTTCCTGAGAACTGAAAAAACTCCTCTGTACACATGGCTCACAAACCCAACTGCATCTTTGCTATAACAAGACATTACTAAGTCACATCTGATTCATTACCTATTATCTTCCCTAAATCTTTATAAACTCAAATGCTTCCAAGTATTTCCCTCCTGATGATTACAGTTAGGATGGTTTTTTCCTGAGATACATGTTTGTGTTGTTTTCTCAGTTGAATCTAATTGTGCTATTTCCTGCACATATTTCTAACCCTTAAAGTCCCTTTGGAGAAGTGTACATGTGAGGAAGACTGTGCAATCACTGGGGCCAGAAAAACAGGAACCAGAAAGGAAATAAAGTTTCACAGTTCCCAGGTCTCATTTATTTCCTACGCATGGTGCAGCTTGTAGTTAGAAATCAGCACCATGCAGGCAGGCAAAACACAAGTGATCCCTGAGAAAGAGGGACAGAAGAGCTGGTAATGCATTATCAATCAATTTACAGATATATATGTGTGTGTAAAAATTCTCATATCATGTAAATAAAGCAATTAAATAAAATCAGGATCAGTTATAATCCCTGCAGACGTTCTTCCAACTCAGTATATTGCTGTTTACCACTAACATTTGTTTCCAATCTTTTATTCAGTTTTCACTCCACATTGTAAAGTTCATGTCCAAGTAAACATTCCGAAGTCTAATAAGAAAGAATTCATGGAGTGTTTTCGTCAGTGGAATAATACATTGAAACCATTCAGGTACTGCAGTGATCTGCTTTATGATTTTGATAATACACACACACACACACACACACACACATACATTTCTCTCTTTTTTGCACAATTCATAGGTCACTTAGAATGTATTATAGGCAAACTGGTGATTTGCTATTAATTTTTTTTTTTAAAGCTGCTCTGTTGCTCTAGCCAATAGTAATGATTTAAAGATTTTTTCCTGGTAGTCAGGATCATTGCATCTTCTCATATTAAGATAAATCTTAATAATAACTAGAGAAATCCTGTAATTTATCAATTTTTAAAAAATTTAATGGCTTGTATCCAAGACAATGAAAAATAATTACTCAAGTGTTCCTCATCACACAGGAGGTTTTTAGTGTAGGAGTTTTACTTAAGAAATTAATAATTATTCCATTTCTAGATTTCCAAAACACTTCAGAAGACCGTTCCTGAGAAATTCAATTACTTTACAGAGTTAGAGAACTTGTTTCAGGAAATCTTAACACTACTTAATGTCCTTTAGACTACAACTGTTGTTAACACACACAAAAAATTGGTCACAATGATCAAAATGTTCTCCTAGACTCTGGAGGCTTGAGAAGAACTTAGATTATTCTCTAACTCTGCACTGACATATTTATGACATTTCCTACTTAGGCCAGTTTCAGTTTGGAAAATAAGTGGAGTTCAAGAGCTCTGAATAAGTTTCGTTCTGTGATTTTTGCAGTATTCATAAGTTTACAGGGCTGAAACTCACACATATCAAAACTAAGGAAAATGTTCCCATGAATTCCTGTGAAGACTGAATTTTTGGCAACTCTGCTGAAACCTAAAACAACCATGAGAGAGCTGCAATTGTCAAAAATTATTCATCAACATTTTCACTGTATATGGCTCTGTTTTATTTATATAAAATTTTCTATGTGTTAGGATGTATGAGCTGTTTGCCTGTAACTTATCATCAACAAATCTCTGGGCAAGCACCAGGATTTGAGTGTCTGTCTTCTTGTGGCCTTACTACAGAGGTGCTGATCTCCTACTGATCTCACTATACTGAGAGCTGTAAGCACTCCCCACCACCAACTGTGAGACCACTGGTCAAGAAAAATGCAGATATACTGGCTTCTTTGTGTCAAAACTGCCAAATTTGCAGTTCCTCAGAATTTGTTGAAAGGCTTTAGGCATGTCTGCTGATCTGTGTCATCTGAATTACAGAACTCTGAGATGATCCTAATGTTTCCATGCCAGCCCAAATCAAACTAAATCAAGCTGTACTAAGCCACCTGAATTTAATTCTATTATGAAATAGAGGGGAAATTCCCAGGTATAATAGCAATAGATGCTTTTCTTTGGAAAAATAGTTACAGAGGATCTGTATTCATAGCATAACCAGAAACAAGAGAGAAAGAGAGAGAGAGAGAGAGAGAGAGAGAAAGAAAGAAAGAAAGAAAGAAAGAAAGAGAGAGAAAGAGAGAAAGAGAGAAAAAGAAAGAAAGAAAGAAAGAAAGAGAAAGAAACTTATAGTAACATTTAAAGTAATATGGTAAAAATAAATATATTATTATATTACATTAATCCCTGTTTCTACCATTTTGTCAAGGTGAAAAAGCCTCACAATAGGAGCAAACATGTGCCAAGTTTACATGAAGGGGTTCAATATACAGGGTAGATGAGCCCTTATTCATCCCAGTCCTCTTCACTGTCTCTGTCTCTGACCTTCCCTTCAGCTCCTCACATCTAAGTTTCTTCACTCTCACCCAAAGAAAGAAAAATGTACAGATGGGTATCATAAATGTGCAAAGAGTTCCTTTGTGAATATTTGGATTTCAGGAGTAAGAAACAAAGTTGAACTTGTTCAGCTTCCAAGGTTCTCAAGAGGTACCTCTTTGACAGAGTTATAGTTGCCCCAAACAAACCTTCCATACATTGTATTAATCAAAAGGGGAAAAACAAAGGAATGGCAAAATCTCTTCAGAGCCTTTTGTATATGAGTGATGATCCTGTTAGTGAGCTGGAGAGCCAATCTCCAAGTCACCCCCTGGAGCATTCCTGACCTGGAATGCAAACTGGGAAGATTATGTGCAATAATAGTCAGGAGGAAAAAAACAAGTCATTCCTGCAAAAGACCACCTATTACCATGTTATATACGTATATATAACATTGTGAATAAATAACTAACTGGATGGTGTTGACAGCTTTGCTGTGTCTAACAGGAATGAATGCACATTTAGACACAAGTTAACTGCTTTTGAAGTGGAAGGGCTTTCATTTACAGTGCTCAGTATGATGGATCAGCACCTGTGGAGGAATCGCAAATCCATGTTTCCATGAACAAATAGCTGCTTCTAAGAGTTTTTTAAGAATGTAAGAACAGAAGGAAAATGGTTGTCTTCCGGGCTGCTCTTCTGCGAATTTCATGTGCAAGGAAATTCTTAGAGTGTAGGTCATCTGGTTTATCAGCAAACAAAGAAGCCTGGAGAGAGGAAGAGGACTGATCGCACATGAGGTGCAAAAAGTCTCTTTAACTGCAGAATCTCAAAGCAATATTATTCTGGATGTTTTCCTCACCATTTCTCAGCTTAAGTTTCTTGTTTAGCCCACAACCTGTTTGCCAATGCTGTTCCAGTGCAATGCACAATGCAGAAATATTTGAAATGGGAAGCAATGAGGGTTACTGTAACAGTAAAACTGAAGTATTTAGAAAGGAGGACATTTTAAAGTCAGAGTAAGGTGAAACCAGCAGTTTCTGTTTCTCAGTTTTTATGTTTTGGAGCTGGCTGACCACACTACAAGCATACGGCACAGTAATAACACCGATGGGGAGCAGCGTTGCCATCTGGGCCCAATGGAGCTATGCTGATTTACCCCACCTGAGAATGCAAAATGTAATCTCTCACAGGTGGATTTGGCCAGAATGAGAAGTAGCAAGATTAGGAAAAATGAAAAGCAATGGTAACACAGTTACCACAGCCTCTTTTGCTTGTAATGAAAAATCACTTTCAGACTTCTGCAGCTTTTTTTCTTCTCCTTTTCTTTTCCCCCCCCTTTTTTTCCATTGTTGTTATCTTTTGCTCTGCTTGTATTTTCTGATTGGGTACTTTGCTCATTCCTGCTCATGTGGTATTGATGCAATCTTTTTGTGGATGCTCAGCCTCCTGATGGACATGGGTCATGGCTGCAGAGCCTCAGTCCACTCTGCCCCTTATTCTGCTGAAAGAAAGCCATTCCTTATAGCTCTCTTCCTCACATATGACGACCAGCCCTGTGGCACCATTACCCACAAACTATCAACATTTAGCCAGTTGAAAGTAGAGAAATTTTCCAGTGATCCAGCCAAGTAAATGCTTATGAGGACACAGAGCATACACAGCGCCTGTATGTATACCCAGAGGAGATGATCTAAAAGTTTCCTGTTACTGTAGTAGAGCTACTAAATGGAAATTGACGGAATGAACATTATCATGGAAACGTCAGCAAGCAGAGTAGCCTGTGGGAAAACATCACAAGAAAAGGAAAAAAGAGATCCCCTCCACATTTGAAAATTTGGATGAAGTGCTAAGCTGCAGGGGTTGGTTCTTGAACTAAATGTCAGTGCTTCGAGGTCAGTGACCTTACCTCTACAGTACTTTATTGGTAGTGTGATAGATAATTTATAGCTTAAAAATAAGGCTGGAAGGACATACTCTTTCATGGAACATATGGTTTGGATTTGTAGTGTGTCCATTATTCTTATTTCTGACAATCTATAACAAGTCTATATAAACTTGTTACCAAATTGCTATTTTCTAATAGATATTCAAAGTTGCCTTTATTGACAATATTATTGTCACAGGGGTACATATGTCAAGCCCAAAAGCTCCTATGAAATGCAGGAGTATGTGCCAGGATTTCATTTGACATACAGACATTAATTTTGAATGCAATCATATAAGCAATAAAGTTTCACTGTTTCAGCTTGAATTCCTTGTAATAATAGCCTTTTGGTTTTTTTCCTTCTTTTAAATAAAATTGACACTGACAGGATATTGGCAAGGCTAAAACAATACTGTTATTACAAGCATTTAATCCCAATAAAAAGGAAATAATGTCTTTTTTTTAATATAATATTCCTTTGAAGCATTACTGCCTGATTACTTCATAATATCTTTATCTCTTAGTTATTCCTTGCCAAGACTGTGCTTCACTCCTCTGTCTGTGAAGAATGTCATTTCTCCCCCAGACAGAAACAGAATTTCTTTCAGTGGCTGCGAAATTCTTTCCTATTTCTGATACTCTTGCAAGGATGTCCAACAGTGATTTATCATGGGACATGGGTTTTAATTACTACCATAATTTGCTTTGACATTGTAACAATATGTAAGCTTGTTTCCGTTGTTTGGCCAAATGTGACTGTTTGCAAAAGCAATAACTTGCCATTTCCTTCATGCTGGGGACACTGAGTTCCTGTGACCTGGAGAAATTGGTGCATCATCTGCTCCTGTATAAGGCAAGATTGGCAGCTTTTTGCCTTCAATTTGCATGGGAAAAGAATAAAGTTCCAGGTAAAAAATTGCTGAATGAGCTGCTTTTTACACCTTTTTCTTTACACAAAGCTAATCCTTTCATGAGGTTCAGGAAAAATCATACAAAACCTTTTGTTTCTTTCATTATACTATCCTAGCAGCCAAGGGTCACTGCTGAAATGTTATGTCTTCTAGAGACTGCCAAGGTTTGTCAGTAAGCACGATCACTTGGGAATGCTCCAAACATTAATACTTTTATATTTGAGATAATGATATTTTCAGTCAAGCAATATGCAATTTTTGCCAAACCCAAGCAATGCAAATGCAACTTCTCTTTGGTCATATTGGCGGGACCTGTATCACATGGCAGGTGTCTTCCACAGCTTTGGTCCCCTGAGAGGTTGCTCTGGGGCCCTTCTGGAACATTTTGAGGTTCCCTCTTCACTTTGAGCCTGGGTTTCCTCTGCAGAACTTGCCAGAATTGTCTGGAAATGATGCACATCTGAGTCTTGTCCCAGCAGGAGAAACACTCCTGGATCTCACACTGTGGAGGAAGAATTTATCATTGCCTATTCCCATTATTCTGCCTCTCTGTTCATTTTATGACAAACCATAACAAAACAACTACCAAATGTTTAGTCTTGCCATTGTTTGTAGTGTATTTTCCAAACATAATTTGTTATTTTCGCTTTTCAAAATTCAAGGTCTGTGACATGGCAATTCTCCTATTTTCATGCCACACGTTAATTATAACTTCACCTGTGCAACAAACACATTGAAACAAATTGAAAACATGATTACTCATCCTACTGCCATTGTGTGGGAAAGAGAAAAGCAGAAATTTCCACAGACACTAATGAGTTTAATTTACAGCTTTGGAACCAGCTTGAGTTGATGTAATGATAAAGGTACACAGACATTAAGCAGAAAAATTATAAACCTAAGTTTCTATAGATAAAGTAAGAATATGCTTTAGGTAAATTAGAAACTGTATTGGGTGATACAGTGCAGGATTTTTACGTGTAATAATGTGATTTTATAGTTGAAGTTAAGAATTTAGATGTTGTAATAGAAGCATATGTGTGTATGTGAGCTAACAAGCTATTGGATGAAGGACAGATGCAATGCAGTAGAAAGTAATAAAGGTGATAGGTTATAAGGTCAAAACAAAACTCCGTGTTAACTATTCATTGGACCAAAAAGTTATATGTTGTCATGTAACTTAGAAGCTCGTTACTATCGTTGTGCACTAGGTGGGTGATATAGTGCCACAACCTTTTGGAAGCATTTGTGTCAGTGGCAAAGAGCAGGGAAGGGTCTTTGCATGGGTTTTCAGAGATGTTTGTTCCAGCTGCCCATCTGGATTGTCCAGGGGCAAAGAAAAGGCTCGTGAGAAGGGATTCAGATTAAGTATGAGATCATAAGGGTAGAGACAACATCAGAGGCCAACCAGCAGGGAGCATGGGGGCAGTACAAGGGTGGTGCAAGGCTATGGGAAGCAATGGAGAAATAGATGGGGGTGGCTGAGGAACAGAGGTCTATGGTAGTGGCGGGAACACTTTGGAACAGGGACGGGGCAACCGAGGGAGCAGAGCAGAGGTACATTAGCATAACAGAACAGGGCATCCTTGAGAGAAGCTTCCTATGTCTCCCTAACTTCAGGAATGTCTCTCAGAATCCTTCCCTCACAAGGGGTTCTTGGGGGACCCTTGTGTGGCAGGCTCGCTGGCCACCACAACTATCTCCTTAGCTATAGACAACTTACTACTCTAAATCCTCTGAGAGTGATGTCTTATCTGATTTATTTCTAAGTAATAAATTGTTTAATAGCCTTTGATAGTCCTATCTCTTGGTTCGGGCTCCGACACCATTGGAGACCAGCAATTCCCCAAGGCAAGCAAGGCAAGCAGACAACAGTAACCACGGCCGCGATCCCAGCAGAGCAGGCCCCAGTGCAGCCTCTCTCGGCCCTCAGGCCTTCCCCTGCGCTGCAGGGACGCTCCCGGCCGGCAGGGGGCGCTGGCGGCTCCCGCTGGGCGGGGCGGGTGCGATGGTTCCCCCGCGCCTGCAGGGGGCGCTGTGGCGGGAGCTCGGCCCTCTTTCTCCACACGGCAATGGCGGGCGCTGCCAGCGGGAGCGATAGCAGAGGGGCTTCCTTTGCAAACCCACGGTGGGCAGCCCGTCTCAGTGCCCCTCTGGGTGATGAAACGGGCTGTAGCAGGAACCTCGGGAGCAGCAAGCTGGAACAGCGGAGGCGACCACACCCAAGGTGGCGAACGAAGTGTAGCAAAAACTCCGAAGCCATGCCAGGAGCCGCGGAGGTCTGGGCGGACATGGGATGTGGGGTTGAAGTGTAGCAAGNTCGGCCCTCTTTCTCCACACGGCAATGGCGGGCGCTGCCAGCGGGAGCGATAGCAGAGGGGCTTCCTTTGCAAACCCACGGTGGGCAGCCCGTCTCAGTGCCCCTCTGGGTGATGAAACGGGCTGTAGCAGGAACCTCGGGAGCAGCAAGCTGGAACAGCGGAGGCGACCACACCCAGGGTGGCGAACGAAGTGTAGCAAAAACTCCGAAGCCATGCCAGGAGCCGCGGAGGTCTGGGCGGACATGGGATGTGGGGTTGAAGTGTAGCAAGAAAAGCCCAAAGCAGCGGCAGAAAACAGTGGGGCTGGGCAGCGGCAGCCGGGCTCCCACACACAGCCGGGAGATGCTCCCTCCCGGATTCCAGAGGGGATTGGGGGTCGGGGTCCCGGGTTTTCCCCTGCGGCACCCAAGCAGTTGGCGAGGGTCCTTCCCAGAAGGTCCCAGTCCAATGGCTGCTCTTATGAGAAAAGGTGCGCCCGTGGTAGGAGAAGCGGCAAAGGACGGAACTCGACAGTGGTAGCCAATTGTCCCCACAGCAGTAGCCCAGCAACAAGACCGTGATCATCTCACCTCTGATCCCAAGAGAGAGAGAGGGAGCTGAGCCCATCCTCTCACCCCCCAGCCAAAATCTTGCAGTATTCCTGCATTTCCCAAGGGGAAAAAAAAAACATTTAAGACTTTGCAGCCAGCTGCAACCCTTTCCCCCATCTTGGCCACATCCTTTGTCTCTCTTAAGTATGCATTGTTCCCATCTCTCAGGCAACAAATGGGAGAAAATTCCCTGAGAGAAAGGAAAAAGAAAGAAAAGAAAAATCCTAACCTCCAACAGACTGCTCCTACATTTGACAAACCTGTATCTTCTATTAGTAGTAAAAATACTTTGCACATATCAACTGCATTTCACACAAAGATCCCTTGCATTACAAAGGTTGAATTATCATCATTCTTGTTAGAAAAATGGCCTGCCAGTGTCATAATGTAAACCATTATATCATGGTTCCTTCAGGTCGATTTTTTTAATCACTAGTGGCCAGGGCTGAACTCAAAATTAAACTTCCATGACATATATCAAACTAGTATTTAACCCTCCTCATTGTCTCCTGGTGGTGTTTCATGTTGTTGAATGCTGCATATTTGTAAGAGAACATCCCTAAGACCAGTGAACACTTCGCTTTGCCAACAGTTTGAGCTGTTCCTGGAGTAAAACAGGACTTACCTAGTTGGGCACCCCTTGGGAAGCTGTAAAACCAAATGGAAGTACAGCTGTAAACATAGGGTGATGTCAAGAGAGAAAGGATGAGTCCACAGCATTTATGATTACAGAGGAGACAATCCTTCCTTTAGGCAAGAAGCTGTTGAGGGAGAGTCTGTAAGTCTTCATGCTGCATGTGCACTTATAGGTTTTGAGATCCTTTCACAGACACAGGACATTACAGTTAATACAAAACTCATCCTTCCAGTCAGGTCATAGAAGGCTAATCTGTGACAAGAGAGCAAGGCAGTACAATTTGCAGCCTGGAAGGCACTGGAAGAGCAGTAGAAGAGAGCAAGAGTGAAGTGCAGAGCAGAGCCAGGGTAAGTCCAGGGGTGAGTGAGATGTCCTTATTGCCTCCCCAGGCCTTGAGAAAGTAGCAGATGCTGGCTCAGCCTGTTTTTAGTCTGCAGGGTACACCTGCTAGTGGAGCCCCTTCTCTGTGCTGATGGGGACAATCCATTCATATGTAACTCTGCTACACACACTCAACAGCAATAAAATTTGGAATACATTTTTTTCAGGGACACTAACATCACATAGGAGTGGAACAGAAACCCCTGAAATAGATCTGACTAGAATTTTTGTCCAAAAGGAGAAAGAGATTGTGAGATCAACATGTCTGACTTCGGCTAGTACATAAGCTAGAGGACGTCACAAACATGTTTCTATTCTTTAGGATCAAAGACTGATTAAACTGGAAAATTTCAGTCTTCAGGTAGCTTAGCAGTCGAAGGTACAAGAAAAGAACAGGGTAGGCTGAGATTCTCAGTATCTAGAGACCCCAGAGATATGGCAAAAGAGCTCCAGCATGAGAAAATTGAGGCAACGCCTCACCTCCCACAGAACCTCTCAAAGTGAGAAGTGGGAATTGCCTCCTAACCCCAATTTGTGGATCAGTATTAATCTGATGAGCAAGAAGTCAGGGTTCAGGCTGAGAAACTTCAATATCATCTTAAAGCATGTGTGTCCCTTCTGCATTCCCATTGCTGGCTGCAGTTGATCTCTCATTCTTTAGGGAAAGGCAAAATGTCTCCATGAGCTCTAAAAAGCATTTAATTACCATTTTGACTCTGAGAGGAAAAATGCCTTTCCCATGTATTTGCAGATTGTGACCTATCTTACACTGAGCTGGAAAAGGCTTGGATAAAATACAAGCAAGACTGAGAAGTCCCAAGCCAGTGCAAAAAAGGGGGTGAGTATGGTTTCACATACTCATTAGCCTGTCACAGGGTAGCTAGACTCCAAGAAGCTATGACAAAACATGTATTTTTCAAAGTCTGTAGTCCCGTGTTGATAGTGCAGCATTAGCTTTGCCTGGACTACTTGTCAGCAATGATGGTGTTATTTTAATGTTACAGGGACAGTCATGGCAAAAGATAATGGAAAGAGAGTTGCCAATTATAAAAAACGTTCTCTACTTTTGCTTTTGCTCCCAACCCTGCGTGCCCGTGCTTGCCTTGTCCTGTGAAACTTCTGTGAAACAGGACAGGCCTCCTTCTCTCTTCAGCAAAAACTTGGCAGTGCTACTATCAGCTTTACCAGAGCACAACAGAGCCACGTGGATGTTTAAGGCAATGGTATTGAATAGAAAAGAAAGTTACAGAAAACATAGATTTTCGCTTCCAGACCTTGTCCAACTTCTGCCAATACCGCCTGTTGGGCAAGTTATCTGTCATTTGTACATGCTGAGCTACTCCTTGGCACCAGTTAAATAGTTTTTAACTTTTCCTAATGACTCTACAAGCCTCTAAAAATATGTATTTTAAGTATTACCCAGGTTTTCCAGTTTACTTGGAATATAGAAGTAACCTCATTAAAAGAGGGTGGACTCTTGCAGTACTGATAGAGACCTGTTGCCCATCTTCCTTCCTCCACATTCATAGGCATTTTTTCATATGCACTTCAATTATAACAATAAAAATATCTATTGAATGTCCGTACATTTCACCAACATGCACAGTGGATGCCCTCCCTCTGGGTCACTGCATGTGATAGTTTTGTCTCCCATGGAATTTGTTCAATTCATTTAAGTCTGAGGAATCACACATATGAATTCTAATAGAAATGTACAATATATGTTCCTAAAAATATTAGTCTCAAGAGGAGAAACCAATTAGAAAACACTGGAAATAATAGGAAAAAATCCTATATTTTGTAAATTCATCAGGATAAGAGATAGGAAGTACATGCATGAAAGTTGTTGCCTTTGACTGTAAAAAATACATTGCAGTGTCTTGTGTGTGATGACAATTTCAGGCTACATGGCTGTTAGTTAATCTACTCTCCACAGCTGTATGAAACTGCCTAATAAGATGTTTATCCCCTTATAAACCCAGAGTTGAGTAATTTAAAATCCTAACACTTTATTTATTGAAGCGCAGCCTAGCAGTTTACTGTTTTAGCCTCAGAGGAGTCAGAGAACAGCTCTCACGGAAGGATACAAAACCCCAAACTAAATTCCCACATTTGCATCCAGCTCATGGGTCTTTATTAAGTGCCTGTCCTTGCATGGGTTTCCACCATCCTTCTGTGGGCAGCCCAGCACAGAGCCCTGCTGCAGGGACACCACGCTGTGTGTGCTGTGGTCAGTCCTCAGAAGGTGCTGTAAGCCATACCCGGCCGCTGGCAGGTGGGAACCAAAGAGTCTCTGTGGATGAGTGAAGCAAATGCTGTGACATGAGCAGAGAAACAATTTCCTTAAACTAACACAGCAAGTGGCTGTTTGAGTAGGGAACAGGGGTAGGTCTTCCGTAGTCTGCCTCCCAACAAGCATCTCCTGCAAGTGTGTGTGCATTTCTCCTGTGTGGAACTCACTTCGTTTTGCTCAATTTTGTTAAAGCTTTTCAGCCTATTCTTACTTTGAATTTGCCTAGCATCAACATCCAGCATTTCTACTCTGCTATGCCTTCATCTTCAAGGCATTCTGTTGCCAGCTTTACTGGCATTCTCCTGGGTATTCTGTATTTTCACCTCCTTTGGGTCCCCAGTAGCTGTTGGACTAGTGAAAAAAAGGAAGTAAAATATTGGCCAAAAATGTAAGTAGGGAAAAGAATGACCAAAATACCTTGGAAATCTGGGTAGAATTATTTCATACACACAAAGGATCTTATTTTGATTTTTCTGTTTTAAACACATCTGGACTTTAGAAGGATGAGAGGTCTGGGTCCTTCTCTGCAAAATCAAGTGAAGTTGCAAAACAGATCCAGATACCAGTGGCTGTGTGGCTCAAGGACTGATAGCTAGAAGCATTGAATTTACATTGAAGTCCTTCCTTGAAGCCTGTTTCTGCCTAGAAATGATCTAATGCCATCATTGTCTGTTGGCTCACAGGCATACTGTCTCTGGAGTGCAGGAAATAAAACCTGGTGATGTTTGTTCAAGTTTTAGAAAGTTGCTCACAGTCACTATTTCATGCCTTTTCAATAACTTAACTCTCTTAAAACTTTTGTTAGGAATTAGAATTTTTTTTCTAAGAATGCTAAAAATGACTGGTTTGATATTTTCTGATTCAATCCTTTCTGACTTTTTTAAAATTAAAAATAGCCCAAAACTTCTAATGCTATGAAACCCAAAATATTTTAGTTACCCAAAACTTTCCTCTCCTCTCAGATTTTTTTTTCATTTCAAAATGAAACCATATTTCAGTATCCTAAGAGGCTCATGAGAATGAGTTTATACTCTCTTCATAATTCTATCACATGTTTAAATTGTCTTATTTTGGTGGATTCACTCCTTCCCGTCTCTGTTTTGCAAAAAATGTAGTACTCAGGTGTTAATAGAAAAATACCTAGGAAATGAAAGTTGAAAGTCACATCCAAGTGTTTCTGGATGGAACAACCTTGATGTGATGGCAAATCTCAAACAAGGAATCCTATTTAACACGTGAATTCATGTTCAATCTACATTGTAAAACAAAGTATTTAAAGAAATTAATAGGAAAATATGAATTCACAAGAAGTTTTAGGTAATGGAATCTCCCTTTCTGTGTTTTTTTCAATCTGTTTTACTTTGTGTCTTACCCATTCATGACATAATATTCCATTCAAGTAAGCTATCTTATCTTTTCCTTAGTATTTCTAAGGCACCTAGTACATCTAACTTTGCCTCATTGCAAAAATGCCGAGAGTTTACAGGATTAAAATATTCAATCAGGTAATTACACAGATATTAAGAATCTTTACAGTTGTGTTACATATATTTTTCTTAATCCTACCAGGTGTAGAAATCCTCACATTTCAAACCAGAAAATGACTCAAAATGAGAAACATATATTTCACTGGATATTTAATACCTTAGCTAGTGATTTCTCAGTTGTCTGAAACATTTTTGGTGATTGACTGGTCTATGCACAAACTTAAATGAGGAATGGGACTAAATGAGACGCCATATTTATTCACCAGTTTTCTTCACTCATGAAACAGACTAAGCATCAGGTAACAGAGAAGAAAAACATCAAATTATTTTCTCTAAAACCAAGATGCTTTGAATTCAATTAACTTCTCACGTAAATACACAGGCTGCTAAAGACCTATTTGCAAGTCAATGCAACATCTAAAAGCTGAGCGCCTATCCTGCCTTGATGCCCCAGCCCTTCTTCAGCCCAGCCTAGGTGACAGATGACCCACATGGTTGGCAGAGGATGCAGAAAGCTCTTCAAGAATGGTAAGAGCTCCAGAAATTATGGGGATGACTCCAAATTTCAGGGTCTTGAGAAACGTCTCCCTCTCTGAGAAAAGTCAGGTGTAGGATTCTGCACCCAGGGAGGAATAACGCCAAGTACAGGCTGGGAGCTGGCCCACTAGGGAGCAGCTCTGCAGAGAAGGATCTGGAAGTCTTGATGGATGACAAGTTGATCAGGTGCCAGCAGCAGCCAGGCCTTGTGTTCAGGAGGGCCAATGGTGTCCTGGAGTGCTGTGTCCAGTTCTGGGCTCCTCAGTACAAGAAAGACAAGGAGCTGCTGGAGAGGGGCAGCAGAGGGGCACAAAGATGATGAGGAGTCTGGAGCATCTCTTTATGAGGAGAGACTGTGGGAGCTGGGCCTGTTTAGAGAAGACTGAGAGGGGATCTCACCAACATCCATAAATACCTCAAAGGCAGGTGCCAAGAGGATGGTGCTAGGCTCTTACCAGTGGTGCCCAGTGACAGGACAAGGAGCAGTGGCCATAAACTAAAATACAAGAAGTTTCATCTCAGCATGAGGAAGAACTTCTTTACATTGAGGGTGGCAGGGCACTGGAACAAACTGCCCAGGGAGATTGTGGACTCTCCCTTTCTGGAGACATTCAAAACCCACATGGACACATTCCAGTGTAAACTAATCTAGATGACCCTGCCTTGGTGGGGAGATTGGACTGGATGATCTCCAGAGGTCCCTTCCAACCCTAACAATTCTGTGATTTTGTGATGACAAAGATGATATTTAGATAACTAAGCACAGTCCCACCCTCATGCCTCTGCACATCATTGTTGTACTTGTTATACTTGTACTTTGTTATATCTCAGTGCTATTCCATCACCCCATGTATACCAGTACTCTGATCCCCACAACTTGCTCTTCTACTAGTGCATTTTGCCAAAATTCTCCCTCCCTTCAAAGAGATCTGGAGTGGTAGCAAACAACTTGGCAGTATCAGATAACCCAAAGACAAGGGACACTTGGTGTTCTAAAGTTGTATCACGTGTATATACAAATTACCTTGAGGCTGCTTTGTTGTTTCTACCAAAGCTGGTCAGCATGCCAGATCACTGTATCAGGTGAAGCTGATAAATGCACAGCTAGAGCACTCTTCCAATTTTTTTCAGGTGATCCTGGTTAGACAGTGCCCAGGCAATGCAGCTCCACCTCGCTGGGCTTCCTATGCAGTCCTCCACCTCACCTTTTTCTATTTGACATGTTCCTGTATCTGTCTCTAAGGGAATTGCAGAACACAGGGGATTGCAGAACAGTGAGAACCATTTCAAATTATATGACTGAAATTTTGCATGCCATAGCTTGTGCTTTGAAAAGTAGCCACTGATCCTGTGCTTGCTGTATAGGTGGCCAAGTTTCAGGTACCAAGAAAGGTTTTCAAGGTTTTCTGTTTTCAGCAAAGTGGTTTCATTTATGTTTCCACAGATAGCATCCAGAATTGGAGAATGATGATACAGTTGATGCTGAGACCAAAGCTGTCCTAACTGGCCTGTCAACCTGCCCAGGCACAGTTTCCCCAGCAAGATTGGGTCCTAGAACATTGCCTCTTCCCACCAAAGTGTGTTTTCACTAAGCTGTGTGCTTTGATCAGAAATTCTTTACCCTGAGGATGGTGAGGCACTGGCACAAATTTCTCAGAAAAGCTGTGGATGCCCTTCCCTGGCAGTGTTCAAGGCTTTGTTGTTTGAACAACCTGGTGTCCTGGAAGGTGTCCCTGCCCGTGGCAGCGGGGTTGGAAACAGATGATCTTTAAAGTCATTTACAACCCAAACCATTCTATGATTCTATTCTGTGAAGGAAAAGACAGCAGCCCCAGATGGGCCACATGAGACACACACCACCCTGAAATAACCCAGGGCCTGACTCACAGACTGTGAAAGCCAGAGGAGAAATCCCAGCAGGGTTTTCTCCTAGGCTCTCTCAGTCTGATTAAGTGCATGCAATTGCAGATGTGTTCTGAAAACATCCAAATAAATATGTAGCACACTTCTGCTTCTTTTCCAACTTTAAACAGGTATAACAGCTTTTGCGCTTTCCCGTTCGTTTTACTTTTTCTTTCTTTCAGACTAAGTCTTAATCAATACAGGAGAGGGAAAAGATGGCACTCGGGTTCATTCCTTTTATTAAATAAACCAGACTGGTGAGGTTTCTGTGGCTGATGGACAAGCACTTGTTTGATCTTAGAATTGCCAGGGTTGGAAGAGACCTTTAAGATCATCCAGTCCAACCATCAAACCAGAAAACTTTGCCCACATCCAGACATCTGGTACATGCCACCACCCCGAGGAGCACAGTCCTACCAACAGCACTTCTCAGCAGTGGTCACTGGTGCATTAGCCTTGAACCATGCCCCAGCAGTGTCCAGGACAGAAATGGACAGATGAACAGGTCAAAAGCGACTCAAGGGTGAATGTAAATAATTAAATTATTCATGTCATTGTGAGTCTGTGTCCTGGTCTGTTTTTATCACAATAGATGCTCTTGCTGCCCTGTATTGTGCTTAATCTGCACTCACACATGGAAGTGGGTTATTTAGTGCTGTGAGGGTATCTCCAATGGTGCTGTGGCTCTGGTGCAGGCCTCAAGGTGGGACCTAGAGACCCCTTGTTCCAGCCCCAGCCATCTTCATGTCCCCCACAGTAGACAATGCAATCCAGCCCCTGCTGCGTGCCTTGCCACTGCATCCCATACCTGTCCAGGCCATTGCCCTTCCAAGATCACAAGTGGCATTATTTTATTTCTCTTAGACTTTGTCGGCCTGTTGTGAAACGGCAGAGTCAAGCTGAGACACCACCTGAAGGAATTTGGACTATTTCTGCTGTGTATTTGGGCACAGAAATTTTATTTGCCTGTAATAAGAAACATTACCTTCTCCTCCCCCCAATAAAATGATTCCTCTAATATTTAAGTTTCACGACCATACACTGTGTTTATAACCCTAGGGCCCTGAAGTAAAATAAGATTGAGTTTCCCTCAGGTAAGTACTTCCAGACACTTTATCTGCTATATCATTACAACTATACCCTATTTGTTACTGTACTGTGTAACACAATACTTGCATTATATTCCACATGAAAAGCTGTTTCTGCAGCATCTTGTCATCATTTCACGAACGCAGCTTTGAAGCCGTTTTGAATTCTGAATTCAGTGCATAACAGCGAAGGCTCAAGTGCACAACACCGTATTATTTACTCAGATGGGGTTAATTGCTGAATAAAAGAATGGTTCCTTTCAGTTTACCTTTTTACAATCTCACTCACACTGGATATGGAAGACAGGTAAGTCTGTGATAAATATCAAACTTTCTAATCAGAAACGAGCCCAGTCGTATTTGAAATCTTGAACTTAATCCAGAATCAGGAAATGCAGCCACTTGTGTTACTGTTGCTGAAAGAAGAAAATGACCTTTTTATTGTAGCTTACATTCACTATTGTACTTGTGAACCATGGGGAATGAAGCAGAAGAAATGCAAGGGCTTAAGGAGACCTTCTTTTAACAAGAAAACTGAAATTGGGTGCAATAAAAATACATAGCCAATATAAAGGCTGTGATTCTCCAGGGGAAATCTGTGACTTTGACATGGATTCACTCCTAACAAATTATTCCTGCTTCCTAGCTACCATTAATATTTGCTTTCAGGCACTCATTGCCTTAAAATTTATTTGCTTTAGCCTCAGCGAGGGCTCATTTGAATGTAGAAAAATTAATAATCTGCACCTCTAACACGAATATATAAAGTGAAATTATACTATAAATTACTAAGTGGAGATTGACTTTCAGCAAACTTTTTTATTTCTCAGTGATATTCCAGGGCAAATGCCTGCAAATGCCTGCAGGATTATTTCATTACGACTCTCTGGTGATGACTAATTTACAGCTGAACTGGAATCCTGGACCAACATAAGTAACAGAGTGCCATAACTCAGTGGTATGCTCTTGGTAGGCAGCATTGGACCAGAAGAGATGAGAATCATAAAACTATACACAATTTTTTTGTGACGTGGAACTCAGATGGAATTTATACTTTACCTAAACTAAGTTTTTTTACATGATCAGTTTATTGTGATGCCCTCCTGTGTAAATATTGCAGCAGGGGCTAGCTTTGCCAAGCAGTCATAATAATGTGTAGGCATTTAAATTAAATGGATGGATTTTAAAACAGTTTTAAACTTTTTCAAATGTTTTAGAAATACTGAGAGCCTTACACATTCCCTAGGGCTGTCTGATCCTTTTTTTTCTTGGAAATCAGTTAACTTAATTATCTAGAGAAATCAGAGCCTAGCTATGAGTGAAAGTTTAAGTTGATGGGTCAGGCAGTGGAAAGATGTGAGAGCTTTCTGTGCATTTTCACAAAGTCTCAGTATCTTGTAAAAGAGACTCAGCCTTGTCTTCTGATCCCTAGATCTCATTTTTCACTCTCTCTGATTTTGCAGATACGGTTATTTTTGTCCTTTTCATTGTTTCTACTATAAAATTGTCCAGAAGATACTTAAAATGAGATCAAAATTTAAAAAAAAAAGAAAAAAAAGAAAAACTCTTAGGAATTTCCTTAAGCTTGTGTTATTGAATGTGATAGTGACTTCAACTGAAAGGGTAAACTCATACTTTTCTGGAATAAGGTCTTGTGAATGTTTTCTAATCAGCTCACCGACTCTTATAGGTCACTGTGAAAATTTTAGCACAATTTTCAGTTGGAACAAATGCAGGCCTTACCTAGGTGTTTTCTTGGCTGTGACATGCAAGGATCATCCAAAGCCAGCAGTAGCAGTGCTAGTACCAGAAGATGGGAAAGCTGCTGAATAAATCCCACTCTGCCAGCAGTGCTGTGTGATTCCTCAGTGTCCCACCTCAGCAATGGTGGTTATACTGTGCCTCCTGAGTAATGCTGTGTTCCCAAATCCCATTAATGTGTGGAGTGGAAGCTCTCTGAGAATGGTCATTCTCAGGGTAGGAAGCAATTCTGTAGTCCCACTTTGCTGCTGTGGAGATTTTAATTTTTCTCTCTTTTTTTTTTTTTCATTTATTCAAGAAGAGGGAAAATAAGACCTTCTGAACAGAAAAAGAGCAATGGAAAGCAAGAAAATACCTAAAACCACAACACTCGGTCCTATAGCGAGGTTGAACTTGAAATCTGGGAGAATGACCTCCATGTCACTACTTTAAGTCACTTAGAGTAATGGAGGACAGAAGGGGACATAACTGGCTGGAAAAGCTGCTATGAAAGGCATCCACCTCTCAAAATGATCTCTGTAAACCCACTAATCTGAATATTTCCCTAACTTGAGCACATAGCATTGACTAAAAAGCACATTTACTGAAATATAAAACTAGACCAGCAATCTGCCTCTCTTTTTCTATGTGAATGTCTGTTCAAAAGTACCTGTTACAGAGAAATTTCCACTCATTTCCACCCAATATCTATATGCATACAGTGTACTCCTACTTGCTATTGCATGAACAGTGTCCTCCAACACAAAGTCTTTCCCTAATGTTCCTAAGATGTATTTTTATGGATTAGTTATGTCTTTTCTCATTCTTAGTTCTGCTGAGCTGAGGAGGCTGAACTGCCCAAATGTCTTCACACAAGAAACTCTCTCTTCCAGCCATCTCATCCCTTCTGGATGAAGAGGACTCACACACAGTCTTTCCAGGAAGCTTTGTCAGTAGCATTGACCTTTCCCTCCCTCTACTGGCACCTCCTAAGATCAAATAAGCCTGTTTCACATGTATCGTGCTGAGGAATCACAGACCCTATAGCAGACCAGTACCCCCTGATCTTCCTTCTCTTCTGTTGTTTCATAGTAATGAACTAGCAAAACAAAAAATCTTGCATTTTTTTTACATAAAAGCATGGCTTTACCACAATTACTGTTATTTTAACCTCATGATCCTGTTTCAGACCTCCTCTGAGCTGATGATGCTTCCCAGTTTGATATCATCAGCAAGTGCCACTAATACACTTATTTCCCTGTGTGTTAAAGCAATTCATGAAAATATTTTGTGAGGTCAGTTCAAAACTATCTTTAATGCACTCCATCAATAACCTCTTCCAAGTCAATTTTAATACGACTGCCAAGTACCATCTCTGTTTGAATATTTTTTTTCAGTATCAGCAGAAAAATTGTGCACAACTTATTTGTACAAAAAAAAAAAAATCTCAGTCCTTGTGGTTTTGTAGCAGATAACAAGCATTCTGCAAGATTTTTCCTTATTCCAAATATGTGTTATGTCACAGAAGAAGGTGTCACCTTAAGTCGGTTTGATCCACTTCATTATATCCATTTTGTACTCTATTCTATTTTTTGTCCCCCCCTTGTTTTCTTTTTATTCTTCTTTTCAAGTTTTTCTCTAAAGCCTCACACACTGTTGAAACACACCCAAGCAACCTGGGTTTTCTAGAATCTTCTTTCCTCCTTTTTTCAAACTTCTTCACCTCCACCTTGGAGGTGGACCCTTGCTGCTGGACACCAGAAAATTAACCTCTAGAACTGCAGGATGGGGGTGTTGCACAACTCAGTTTAAATCAGGAAACTCCTGACCTGAGCATCCATCTAAGCTCAGAGCTCAGGGAGCATTTGTCCCTCCTTCCCTGACTATGCCGGATTCACTGTCAATGCAACTTTTCGGCTAACAAGCAGGGGAGAATGGCTGTTAACTTTCTGGTGTGGCATTTGGAAACATAGCATGCTGAATTCCTTTAGTCTAGCTCCAGTTGTGATTTAACGATGACTTTGTGATGACACAAGAAAGAGTTAACAGAACAAAAACCCAAGTTATGCTTCAAGTATTTTTACAACTTTCTTTATGCCACAGAGCTGTGGAGAAAAACATCTCAAGGGCTGCTCTTTTTTTCCATTAGGTTGTCTGCTTTTACAGGTGTTGAGTTGCTGTAAGATCTGAAAATCTCCATACATGAAAATGTGATGGTGAGATGGTCTGGAACTGAAACACTCAACCTGCCTGACCCAATGCTTATGGGTTTATAACACAGTCACTTGCTAAACTGACACTAACAGTCTGGAGTATGAACACCTAATACTATGAAAGCCAGAGATACAGTTTTCTCCCTGATAGCTGGTTCACCTTGTCCTGGAGCAGCATATATGAACTCTCTTCCTCAGTCCTTGGGAGAAGAGTCCAGTGGTCACAGTATCTACCCACCAATCAAGAGCTGAATTTCACTTGTAATCTCTGTAATTAGAGAAACAGATCCAACCAATTGTTTCCTACCATTTTTTTTTCCTGTAAGGATTTGCAAGATATCTTTAAAATTGAATTACTTGTGTACCATTATTCTGCCAGAAAGCTGAATCCAGATGAATATTCGGAGTCAGACTGAAGAGAACAGACATTTTTGTTGAATCTTCTCATGGCCATCTGATTCCACCAGACTGCTGTCTTGTTCATAGCATTACTGGACAGTTCAGGTATGAAGGGACCTCACAGGGCTTTTGACTGAGGATGTTGCTCCAAGAATAGTCAGCTGTTGGGTCATCCCAGAGAGCTCAGGAATTTATTCAGTCAGTTCTTGACAACCTCCAAGGATGGACATTGTACAATCTCTTTGGGTAAATTGCTCTCCTGCTTGATTGGCCACATGGGAAAAGGTTTCTCCTTTTACTCCATTGAAAACCCACTTTATTTAATTTCAGTGTTGCCTTGTCCCTTCCAGGTTTCCTGAACTCTTTACGTGCAGAGCTCTTCCCATGGGATCCCATCTACCCATTTCCTGAATGAATCAAAGCCTGGTTTCCTATATCCCGGGATCTGTACCCAGCTATTCCCCCTCCCCACTCCCCTCAGGAGCTTCAAGTCCAGTGGCTGATGGGCACTAAAATAGCAGTAGTTGATACTGCTTTTCACATTGACAACTGTTGGAGTCAAAAAAAGCTTGGGAGCTTTTCCTGCTCCTCTGGCTCTTTGCTTTACTCTCAGAGCTCCACAAAAAAGGCTTAGCCTGTGAACCAAGCTCATGAGAGCATTTGCCTCCACTTCTGAATGAGCTGAGAACACCAAAGAAATGAGGAGATGGTTGTTTAGTATACCACAGAATGTGTAGTTGTAGTTTTTAGGTTTTGCTATATATATTATATGGAGCCAACATGGAGATTTTAGGGTGTTGGCTGTTTCTTGTTCATCTTCTTTTCTCTTCTCCTTCTCTTCCTTTTTCCCTCTGACATGAGTTCCTGTGACTTGTTAATTGGTAGATAGAATTCAGTGTAAAGGAGACATGTCAATAAGGTTGATATTCACTGGTTTTGGGAACAAAATAAGATACGTAAAGTTTTCTAACTGGTTGATAATAGATATAAAAGCTACCTGCTTTTGGTAGCCATTGGCCATTCTGTCCTCGTGTTCCTGGAGGTCACAGCACAGTCTGTGCCTCTGAAACTCTGATAAGAACTAGAAATAAACAAGCTCTGAAATAGCTGAAAGAAGCCTCATCTCATCTTTTTGGGACATGGGACACTGAAATAAGGAACACAGCCGGGCCAGATGTCAGGGGAAGAACACCTGCCCCCCTGGCAACAACCATTTCTTCCTTGCAAATAGCAGATCTAGCCTTGCATCATTCCTGATAGGACTATTGAGTACTTCTCACAAGAGAGGGCAAACTCTGGCCTGTTTAGGAGACAGGTTGAGACAGTGTATATTTTTTTCCTTATGCAAAGTCACCCCTTTCTATGGAGTTCACAGAACTCATTGCATTATTGTCCTAAAGTGCCAGCCATGCAGAATAAGGGCATGTATCACCACAGAGAAAGCACAAGGGAAAGGAAGGTGGACAAAGGTAAATAAGATCATGATTATGCAAAATATTAATCCATTTCATTTTTTCTGATCTCAAAGAAGACGTTAATCTATGAGGAGGAACCTGAATGAACGAAGAAGAAGATGATAATATATGTCCTTCAAAGAACTAATAAAAATAATGTGTCTGTTGTCTGTTTTGCACTTCCCAACATACCATTTCTGTTATTAGAATGTAGAATCTGTCCTTATTTCTAACCACTGAAACTAACCACAGCATGAAGTGAACACTGGAAGATGTCCACAGATGACCAAGGGGATTTTAGTAAAGTGACTGATTTATACTGCCAGACAACACAACATGGGCAGGCTGATGGAGTAAGAGTTTCAATAGAAATGCTTGAGGCATAAGTAGAATTATTCCCAGTCCCAAATTCGAAATTTTGGGTCAATGGAACCTGATCTGTTGCAATGTCGGAGTTGTTCAGCATGACTTGCTTCTGTATCATCCTGCCATATGCATTAGGAAAAATAATTAGCTTTTTTTTTTTTTTAATATTTTTCTTTATTGATGCTAATTCCTTCTGATCAAGAAACACCAAGAAGTCAAAGGTCACTCAAGACTAGCTACAATCTTTCGAGACAGAGTCATCAGACAGACAGAACTGCTTTTCATGCAATTTATTGGCAGCAAAAATGAATGGAAGAGACCTGAAGAAATGGCCTGTTAAAAAAAAGGTTGTTCTAGATTGTATCTGATCTGGAATTTCACATCTGGAAAGGTGGAAAGTCAAAAGGCTCAGTTTTGCCCTTTAGGTGTGGAAAAGTGAGTATGTTTTATAAATAACATGTTCTTTCACTTGAACAAAAAATAATAGCATGCTGTACATGACATTCCTTCTCTGAATAGGTGAGAGTGACATGGGGGCAGCAACATCTGAACTGAAGAGGGAGGTTAATCAAATTCTAACTCTTCTTACCTACCACAAAAACTGCAACTAGAGAGGTACAAATCAATAAGGACAGAATAACAGCCCTTTTCCAATATGTAGGCATGTCCATACTAGTGAATTAAAGATGGGAAAAGGAACTTCTGTTCATTTCTTGTTTCTTTCAATTTTATTTCTAGGGTCTTAAGATTTTGGGTTAATTTGGTTCAGATTTTTGAATAAATCCTTTGCTTTTTTTTTTTTTGACATTAGATGTTCATTTTTCAGCCAGGCTAGAAGATGTAGTGACTGGGTTTTTTAGTGAGGTGGTGTTTCTACTGCAGATTTTTTTGCAAGACAAGGATTTCAAGCTAACTAAAATGGTTTTTATAGGATTTTAACTTCCATTTAGTTTCCCTTTTAACAACTTGCAGAGAAGAAAACTTTATTGAAAGCCTAAGAGCCAAACCATTTTAATTATTACAAATCACAGTAAACACTGCTTGTACTTTCCAGCAATTCTCCAAAGAGCAAGACAATGCCAGGCATTTCTTTTTACTCATTATTTTAATAATATATGTAAGTGTAGAAGAAGAAAGTCTGCTAACATACAACTTGCATGTCACATAAAACTGAAAAGCGCAAATACAATTTTAAAAAGGAACATGACTAAAGAAAATAAGTTTATAGAGTGAAGTCCTCTGGGAAGTAATAGCAGTGATGCCAGCCAAGTTCTATGTGAATAAGTGCAACCTCTAGGGTAGATATCCAGACAATTCCAGTGGTTTATTGAATATGACTATAGAATGCACTTTTTTTTCAGTTTTTTCAAAGATACTTGTATCGGACAGATACATTTACCAGATACAGATTTTGGACCTGCCCATTTTTTGCTTTTCAGAGGTGGTTTGGTTTTGTGTAAATTGCTTTTCTATATCATTCCATTACATTCTATAACATTATGTTCTTTAAAGATTCCTGGTTCTATTAGCTAGGTCAGAAAAGTACTGTTGGTGGCCCATCAGACAGTCTGGCAATACCAGGCAGCTCTGCTCAGTCCACTGTCTATTTTCGGACCCTGACTGGAGCTGTGAGTAATAGAAAACAAAACCAGTCCAACATACAGATCCTAGTGCCAACAGAACCAGATCCAACATCTCCTCACATGCTCTCCCCCACCTAGTATTTAAAGCATAGACTTCCATAAGTGAAACCTGACACATAATCTCCCAGCTCTTGAATAGCTGGATGAGCTTGTGATAAACCAATTAGATTCTGAAGGTCTCCTCTAGGAGTGTTTTTAGCATACACTGGATCTTTAATGACATAATTCAATGAACCAAAATCTCAGATTTTCTTGAGCCTTTGGTGTTATTCTGTCCTTCTTCCCAGTCTTGAGAGGACAACGTACACAGATTTCCCTATGGTGTTATTGGTGTGAATATCACTAGAATCAACCGATTCAATATGGGCTGACAACAATTAAAAATATTACTTACACGTTATTTTTAGCTGTACATATCTTGTGGATAAATGAAGTGCCCAATAAAAGGAGACTTTCTGCATCTTTTATAGCTCATTTGGGAGAAAGGAAGGCTCATCTTCTCCAGTCTGGTTCTGTAAGACAGACTGAGCTCTGAGCTTGTGGATGATCATGCCTGGGAGAATGTGAGAGTCAATTTCCCATCAGAAATGGCAGTTTGGCTACCCACGTGGATGTTTCAGCATCCCTGATGGTGCAGAACTAGAAAAATTACTCACCTGTGATTTCTGTGGCCTTCTTCCAGCAGCAATTTACAGCATCTGATTGTGAGGCATATTTTAGCTATTCCTAATGGATATAAACAGCCCAAGCTTGAGTCATTATATGTTCTTTTGCATGCATCAGCCTCAGATACATCTTAGCTGTCTTGGAAATTCCAAGTTTCACTGCTTTTTAAAGTCTATAGTGTAAAAAAAACATTTTACAATGATTTATTTAAGGTTCTTGCCTCGATTCACGTGGGTAAGTCTCTGCATATTGTTGATGACTATCAGAGTGTCTGTTCAGTAGGGTCAAAAAATGTGTGCATATCCAAAGAGAGGAAAAATTGAGACATTTCCTAACAGTGAGGAGTTTGAAATTTTATTCTTTTAGGCCCATGTAAAGAAATTTTCCAAAAATCCCACAACCAGTGTATTTTCTGCCTTTTTATTTCTTATTGCAATACACTGATGTAAGTGAGAAGAGAAATACTCTTGTTTTCTTCTTGATTCTGTTTGGTCCCCCCTCTCCCTCTCCAGGAGGACAGAAGAGATTGCTGGAGACCAGGACATCATCTGACACAGCCTACACAGCAAGGACACAAAGGTGCTTCAAGTGCTATGTTGCAGAGAAGGTATTGCTGTCTGTATGACAGGCAGATTTCAGCTCAGAAAGCTAAAAGTTGGGTTACTTTGGTCTCCAAATTCCACTGTTTGGAAAATTCCGGTTTGACATAGAGGTTTGACACAAAGCTGGGACTGCTCCTTTCCTATATTGACGTGCTTACATTCCTATACTGCCATGCAGGTGTGGGGCAGACAGGGCACAAGGTGAGAAAGGATGATGGTAGTACCCAGAGGGGTGCTGCCAAGCAGGGGTCCTTACAACATGGAGATCTTCCTCAAATGCAGGCTGTGGGAGCTATTACCGTGCAGGACACACCACAACTCAGGCATACCAGCAGTGTTTCATGGAGTTGGAAGGAGGCCATGATACTGTGCTGCAAATGGGTCAGGCATGGACTGACCACCAGGGAAGAGAGACAGAGGAATGAGTCTGCCCCAAAATCAGCTTCAAGATGTGCCTGTCAGCAGAGTGTCCCAGTTTGAGACAAATTCAGAGGAGGATATCCCCTGATGGAAAGCAGGTCGTAGGTACCTGCGTACCCCTCCCCCCCACCAGGTTCGGGAAAAAAAAAGACCCGGACGAAAGTAAAGAGGAAAAAAAGAGGAAAAAAACCTATTTATGTAACAAAACTCACAGGAAAAGGACAATAATGCTAAACAAATAAATCGTTATCTGTGAGAGAAAAACCTGGGGAAAAGAAAAAGTCCTCCTGGGTGTAGCCTCTCTCCTCCCGGAGCTGAAACAGCATCGGGGAAATCCCCCTGCAAACCGGTGAAAAACCTCCCAGTGAGGCTCCGATGTTCTGATGCCCCAAGTCCAGAAGAGGAAAAGGAAGAAACCAAAGTCCCAGAAGAAAAAAAAAAGAAGAAAAACTCCGTCTCTCGTCTCTCGAAGAAAACAGAGCTGAGAGATGGCAGGGAAAAGCCAAAAAAGGTGCTTCCTCCTCCTCCCCTCTCTCTGACCCAGCCGCTATCACTTCCCAAGCAGCGGCAGAACAACAAAGAGCCGTGACCCCGAAGTACAGAAGCACAGAACTGCCTGTTTGGGTTTTTTTTCCTCCTCTCCCCTCTCAGGCTCAGTTTAAAGACATAGAAAGGCATGAAATTCATTTTCCGGGCATAGGCAGATGATATAGGATAAACCATAAAGTCATTTCAAGACACAGAGAAAGCACTCTTAGCAGTTCAAGCACTGTGCGGCCAATCACAGCTCTCATCCACCATGCAATTCTTGCACCTGAAATTGGAGTCATGGCTCAAGAAAGGCTGAGCAAATGCTGAAGGAGCTCACTGTGAACTCCTGACCAGGGACCAGATTAACTTTTCTGCTACTTTATAATCACAGCTCCACGCTGCACACACAGCAGGACCTGCAGTGGTCATGGTTTTGCACACGTAGCCAGCTTTGGTGGCACTAAATTCTTCTGCACGAGGTCCTCTGGTGCCTCAGTCAACTGCCAGCACCACATGGAAATTGGAGGCAGTTTGATATGTCTTCTAAGCAGCTCATTGCAGGAATCTGACTGCTGGTGTCATCCCAGGAATCCTGCTGGCCCTGGGGCCATCATCACCCCTCAAGAGGAGGAAAGGAGCAGGTTCTGCAGCCAAGCCTGCAGCCTGCACACAGCACAGCGTGGGCTTGCATTCCTCCAGCACAGCTGTATCATGTTGCTTGCGTGGTGCTTTGCATGGTGTGAGGACAGTGCCACTGGCAGGCCTGAGAGCTCCTGTCTGCTTCGTCACAAAACAGCATTTAGGGCCAGTTTCAGCTCCAAATTCGCAGTTCTGCCATCTGCACTAAGTTGCAAGGAGGAGCAGGTGTATTGGGGTGGGAACCCAGTCCCTGCAACTAGCTCTGGAGCTGAGGGAACACTGTGAAATATAACATTGCCTAGTCTGCAGGGGGAAAAACCTGGAATCTCTGAATGAGCTTTAAATGGATTACTTACAGCCCATCAAACTTGTGGGCATTTTATTATTCAGAATTAAAGTGACCTGATTTCAGCATAGCTTAATTCCACTCACAATGCAGTTAAGCTATATCTGAAAATTAAGAAGGAGCTCCTGGTAAATCCTCTGGTAAATCCTCTCTGCATCTCTGGTTAATTTGGATTAACTTTCTGAAGAGACCTTCCATGCCTTAACCATACTGGTGTTCAACTCAGTCATAGCATCTGTCACTCCTTTCTGCTAAGAATGCCAGGAGAAAAACGTGCTGAGACAGAGTGCTCCTCACTGCAGGCTGAAGGAGCAGGAGAGGGTCAGCCACCAGAGACTACTCCCCACGCAAGTCAACACTTAAAACACTTCTCTCCAGAGCTTTATGGCCAGGTGCCTCCTTAGGCAGGTACCGCATTGTTTTGATGCCAGGGCAGCAACACAGGAGGGGAGACTGCCTCCCTGGAACAGGAGATCCTGTCACTGCCGCTGCTGTGAGAAACAGCAAGGTCCCTGCCCAAGGGGACCAAAGCTGCCCTGGCAGTATCTGGTTTTCTCAGCTGAGAGAGGAAGAGAAGGAGGTGCACCTGAGTGTCTTCCTCTTTAGCCTTTTCAAGGTGAATGGCTTTGAGATGCTCTCTTGGCTAGGCTTCCCCACTTGCAGGGCTCCTTCTGCAGACCACTACTTGCCAAGTCCTTGCACAGGAGAGTTGATATTTCCTAAAGATGGTGAGTCTGATGGTCAAGATGACAACCTTGTGTATCCAAGTGTATCCAGGGCTCAGCAGCTGAGTGGTCATTCCTAGTTTAGGAATCATGTTAGGCTAAATCCTCACAGATCTGTCACAGCCACTGGGCTTTTCTGCCTCTCTGGTGTGCATGCATATCTGTTCTTTCCAAAGTGATCAGAAAGGCTGTGGTCCTGCCTGAATCTGAACATTATTCACTTCATGAATATTTGTCTAAGATGTCTGGTTGTTAAGGCCAAATGAAGCCTTCACTTCCTCTACAAATATTTGTGCAATGACCTATAACTACCGGCCAACATGCCTGCCAGCAGTCCATTAGATGACATCCCATTTTACAATTAACTATTATCATTTGATAACCTCTTGAGGTTAAGAATACAGATGTAAGGTCTCCAAGATTCCTAATGGGAATACTTCATATCAGAAATATGTTTCCCTTGAGGATGACATCACCACAGGGACACATATTTCAAATATTTTGGCCATCATATTTTGAAAGCTTCTTTGGAAATACAAAAATGCTTTTTGAGCCCTGAAAGAGCTTTTCTATTAGTCTCAAGTACACATACTACCATTTAACTCTTTGGAAAGCCTTGAGCAATAACAACACGTGTCACATGAAAAAAAAATAAAGAATTATAGTGTAGCTAAAAAAAGAATGTATTCGGTGTATAGTGCTGATATTACCTGAAAGCAGTTCTTTGCTGGATACTACATCAGATTTTTTGTAATGAGGTGGTTCAAATGGAGCCTGAGCCACAATTTCAGAGCAGGATCCTGACTACTGGGGAGTTGAATACTAATTTCAAATCTAACAAATGGTCAGTGTGCACAGTATGTCATTAGCTAAACTGAAACCCTTAGCCTGAATCCTCCCACCTGTTGAGCTCTAGAGAAAGTTGTAAGTAGCTGTAGTCTTACCTTAAGTTACAGACAGGACTTTCACCAGTGCCTGGGTGCTGAAGCTAAATCACTGGCTATTAATTTTAATAGAAAAAGGTTATGCATATGTGTGTATGCACATACATATACACAAATATACACATGTATATGTTTGAGTACATGTATATAATTTGGATATACAGTTACATGAATAATTTATTAGTCATTTTGCTTTGGGTTTTTTTTTCATTCTTTTTTCTTTCACTGTCTTCTCCACTTCTATTTCTGACCTTCTTTATGTGTCCCAGGTTATGCATCTTAGGAAAGCAGACTATGAAATGAGCAACGTTTACTATACTTTGAACAGCTGAAGGCTCCTTTCACTCATAAATATAAGTAAAGTTCAGTGTGTTTAAGGATGTTATCCTACTGAGGGAAAGCACAGTGCATGGAGGCAATGCATATTAAAGAGTCACTTTCCTTATTTGAGGGAGTGAAATTGATTTCAGTAATGTACTTGGGGATAGGGAAAGGAAAATTCAGATTCCTTTTTGGCAGAAGAAGAAGGACCCAATTCAGTGTGGGCCCCCTTATAGTTGTTGCAAAGGCCAACTATATTCCACCATCAAGGCCATTACCTATGAGGTATGGCACTTATTAAATGTGGAATGGCACTTATTAAATGCACTTTAATTACCTCAAGTTTTTCTTGTCACTGATGAACAGTTCAATAACTGCTCTAAGATGTTCTTGTATTTTCCATATCCATACTAGATTAATTACAAATCATGTAATGTTCATGAAACATTAAACTATCATTCAAAAGGTAGCCACGAATGAATTAGTATTCTCTTTATAAACCCTCATTTATTTATTAATTTGACAATATGGCATGCAAAATCATCCACGTGACATTCCAGTGACAATATTTAAATAAAAAATGAATATTTAAATCTTCATTTAGTAAAATAAGACTGGTTTAGGTGTCAAACCTAATAAATGTTTTTTTGAAGGCAGCATCGTAAAATTGCTTCCATTCTCAGACTTCAGAGAACTCCTAATAATTTGATAGGCAATCCCTAAAGATTTGTTAAATAGGGATGATAGTAGGAAATAATAATTTAAAAAATTTATTTTAACTGAAATCTTAGTGTAGAATTAACACTATTTGTCTTAGTGCTATAGTTTGAAAACAAATGGTGTATTTGAAAACATGGATAATTTATCTGAAGCTTTAAGAAGGAAAACGTACTCAGTTCTGCATTTAACAAGCTGTATTAATACCTATGTATATAGAGATGTCTATTTATACTGTGAGACATATTAATTAAATTAATTTTTAATAAAGTTGTTAAGGCAGCCTGTAGCTCACTTCCAGCAGTTCAGACAGCCAGCAGTTTGGATGCTTTGATAATGCACCTTGGACACCTGCTCCTCCTTCCACAGATGTCCAGAATCAGACTTAGCACAACTGGAAGGCAGACTTTGAGAAAGCAAATTGCATCATGTTCACATGAAAACAAAATACCTGTTTTTTTAAAAAACGACAGTCAAAAAGCTGTCAGCTAAACTTCCACTAAAAAATGGTCCATTCATTTTGCAGCTTATTGAGAAATCTGGACATAGGCTTCATCTTAGTCTTTCTAGAATGGTTACAAAAAAACAGATGTGCTTTCTGGACTGAAAAGCTGAGACAGAGGAAAATATACATCTATCATATGGGATTTACATTTTATACTGCTGTGGAACTGTCCCCTTGGCTGTCTTTCTTGTCCTGCAAGATAACAATATTTTCTGTAGGGGGACCACCTGCTATTCTGATTTCAGTGAAACACCTCCCAAAATAAAGCATACACAGAATGGGACAAACACTCCCTCTGGTTTTTTTTTCTGTCACGCTCCAGTCTCATTCTGTTTAGGCTTTTACATCACCCTTAGCAATTGAGTTTTTCTGTACATCAGCCTGATTGTAGACTGGGACAAAGGGAAGTAGAAGACCATCTGACCCTACTAGGCGACGTGGCTCTTGCCTGCACCTTTTTATCATGTTAAATATGATCACAACACCACTGTTAAGATTGCATTAGATCTGTTACTCAGAAAAATACCCTCACTACCCATAACTAACAAACAAGCAATTTGATGCAGAAATACTATATTATAAAATTTGCCTAAGATACAGAGACTGGGTCAGCATGGCTACCACAAATCAATCTTTTTAATACGAGCACCAGTGTAAGAAAACAAAAGAGAAAAAGAGATTGGCAGGAATTGAGCTTTCAGTTGATAGACACATGAAAGTGCATAAACTACGCATTTGCTGACCTAACAACCCATGAGAGAATGTTACCCCAAGAAGAAATATTTGAAAAATACAGTGAAGCTCACAGAGTGATACCAAATTAAATAGATTTCATTTTTATTTTTTGACATCACCAGACAATGGACTTCACAAATCACTAACACACACTGATTCTAACGTGACCTAAAAATTATAGAAACTTAGGAGAAGGAATAAAACTCCCTCAAATTCAGTTTAAAAGTACAGATGTCTTTGTTTTTTCACTGGCAACTTCAACACTATTGCCTTTGGACATTTTATTTTTAAGAAACATCTGTCCAATTTGGATCTGTCATACTGCAACTGTGATTAGTTAGAGATGTTACAAAAAGTGAAATTACTTATGCAAGTCAAGTCTACAAAGTTAGTATATCATGAACACAAACTAATGAACTTCCTGAAAACAACAATCTGAATTTCTCTGTTGCCTTTTACCCATCAACCCCAAACCACCTGAAAAGCATTATTTAATTACATATTGCTCAACCTAGAGACAGGATGTATACCAAAAATTCAGTAAGTCTCCTCTGAGATGGAAAACAGCACATATTCAGAAGAAAAGTAATGCCTTAACTTAGGAGCATGTGAAAAGTCAGTGAAAATTTAAGAGCACGTAAGTAGGGAGCCTTAAATTATTTATGTTATATTTGACTGAAGTATCATCTTTTACAATTAAGCTTTTTGGGTTGTAATCCATGATGCTTACAACCACTGGTAGACAGTGGGGGTTTTTTCCCCTAAAATATGGCAGTGGTAACTGTTCCATTCTAAATCTCATTTATGAGAACTTTCAGATAAATTTTAGATCTGGACAAAAATTTTTAGACAAATAGTTTACTCAACAAAAAATGAAGGACAACTGAAGCTGTTTGAAAGTTTGGACTGAATTCAGCAAATTGTTTCAGCTAAACAATGTGGGGGTGGAAAGTGGAATTCTGAAAATGTGAAACATTCTGTTCTGACATTATCAAAATTACAAAATTTGTCCTTTATTTTCTTCTTTTTAGTTAAAGCAATAGAAAAAGTGGACAATACAACCAAAAAGGAAGAAAAGAGAGAGTGACACACCACAAGAAGAACCTGGAGTGTGTCACACTTGGAAGCTTTTTAGTCTGACTATTCCCAGTTTGTGCAAAAAAGCCTCCAAACAAGAATGAGCTTTACCACAGAGGATAAGGATACATGCACATTCCACATATTTCTCCTGTGAGTTAGAGCAAAGATGCACCAATTGAAAGCTGGAATATGCTATTAGTAAAGTCTACCAGTTTGATGTCTTTGTTCATCTCACATAATGTGCTCGATGGAAAGCAATTTAGATTGCTTTTCATGAACTCTTTTTGACTGAACTATTTTTGCACAGGTCATCTTCTGCCTTTTAGTGGTTTAAAATATTGATCAGGCAAAATATTTGTACTCCTGAATTTAAAAGTCCTTTTAGATAAATGCTTCTCTTCAGCAAACTATTGTTGCCTGGAGCTGACAAGTGCAGGACAAAGTTAAAGTTGCCCTACCTACTCACAGGAAGACTATCACAGCAGAAGAGACACTACCTAGTGACTGAGAAACCAACTTTAAGCAATGAATTTCCCACTTGGCAAAGGATTGAGATGTAACTTGCTTGAACTCTGGAATACCCCTTGAATATAGTACACGTTACTGAAAATGATGACACTATGGCACATGTTGGACCAGCATTCACTTGAACTTGTACAAAGAGCCACCAGAAAACAGCCTGCTTGATTATAGGCAGGAGCAGAACCTTTACTCAAAAGCATGAGTGAGGCTCAAATGTCTCATGCATCATTCTTTTTACTGTAGGAAGCTGGCAGAGACACAAAAGATTAAAAGACCTACAAAGATGCACATTTCAGGGATCTGCCAGAGGCTCTGACCCATTTCTTGATGGATATTTGAGCCTTCACTCAGGGGCAGATTGAACAATCACCCACAACACAAACCGCCAGGACCCAGCAGTTCACCTCAGGCTTCAAAATCTCTAGTCTCACCCCAACCTGTTCCTCATGAAGTCTGGACAGATTGGGCAGCCTTCAACTAACTACTGGCAGAAATCCCAGGCTCAACTGTACTGTGGCTCTTTGGCTTCTCTCACCCTCTAATAGCTCATTAAGCTCTCTTGCAAGGGAAGAACCTGGCATCCAGAACTGCAGCTACTAAACTCCATCCACTGTCATCTGCATACAATTTGCTGTGTGGAGCTGAGGCACCACACTGTTGTGAAAGGAAAAAGTGATGTGGAGGAAAAAAACCACTCACTCATACACCATCCAAACCTTGTTTGTATATTTTTATAGGTTTGCTCACTTTTGCAGTGAGCAGAAAATGGGAGCGGATAAACCTTTGAATATGTATATGGCAAAATCACCTGTGATGCACCTGGGCACTGATGTGAATTTGGCTCAGCTTAGCAGTGGCTATATATAGACTCATATGAGTGAGCAACCTGTCTCACCTGTGCTTGTTTAGCTGTTGATTTCTGGTTAGAGGGTCTTCTCAGGGCCCAGTTGTTGTTTTCCAGTATCAGTGTGTGGGAAAATACAGTCCACTTACATAGTGAAGGCCTTTATCTACCAAGATAACAGAGAAGAGGGTTTGAAATGACCAAAAATGCTACACTGCTAATCAGAGAGAGTCAGAACACAATATGAAATAGATTAGCTTGCTCAGATCTTGCCTTTGGCAGTTTTGGGTGTAAATAATCTCTTACCCATAGAGCACAACTGCTCGTTTTCCTGCCTGCTTCTACAGAAGCTACCCAACCACCACTTGTTTCAGTGTGCTTTTCTTTACCTAGTTCCCACTTGGGGAAAAAAAACCAAAACAAACCAACCAACCAACCAAACACAAAAACCCCCTAAACCCCACCCCCACCAAAACCCTATAGTAGAATCTGTTATGGAGTGTAAAAGGTTTTCCATCTCCTTTCCTTTGTCCTTCTCAAGTCTGCCAAATGATCTACTCACAAGAACACTGTCTCATCTGATTGATCCAGATTATCAAACATTAATACTTAGAGTATTTTAGGTAATCTGTCTGATTTGGACAGGCACAGGGTAGCAAACATTATGAAGCAGCTACCAAAACAAACCAAATGGAGCAAATCCAGCAGCAAATCCAATGGTATCTGTGGGAATGGGGTGATGAACAGGTAGAGTTGGAAGGGGAAGTAAGCAGGAGCCTTTCTGCCCACCAGGCTGAGTTTCATTTGTGAGATCCATCCTCAGGAGTGGTAAAACTTCTTGGGACCAGGAAAGGTTTAGGGCTGTGAGCCAGAAGGAAAACTCTCAAGCTTAAAAAACCTACTTTGGACAAATTGCACTAAGCAACATTTCTTACATGAACACAAATATTAACAGCTCAATCCTTATATAACCAAAAGAAATAAAATATGGGGAGAAGGAATAAAAAAGAATCTGAAGTTCAAAAGAAATACCTGAATTATGAATTTCACCATTATTTTTTATTCAAGTCGGAAAAGCAGGCCTGCTTTTTACTGAGAGAAAATGTGTTTTTCCTTGATCTTTGTGGGAGATAGTAAAGCAAGGAATAAAAGAGAGAATTCACAGTCTTTGCCATTTCCAGAGCCCCGTTCTAACTCAATCATTAAGCCAGAGCAGTAGTATAATCACACCTAAACATGATCAGTTATCATTCCTCCTTCTCTTTCAACATATGTTCAATTTTATAAAGTGCTGAGGAAGAGGAAATTGAGATTACACCACTTACAGATGTCCTGAGAATGCTGGAAATTGTTGATGGAATAAACTACATTGAGAGATCACCTTTCCTTCATTTCAAAGCATGTGATCTTTAATTTGGCTGATACTGAGAGATGTTTTCTTCATGGGGCTTTCTGTGTCTTCCACTTTGGCAAGCAATGGAAGAAGATGATATAAGAGAAACTGGTCCAAATTCAAACACATACAATCTAAACTTTAATTCAGGTAAGGAGAGCTTTTAAATTATATAAACAAATCACAACCTTTGCAAAATCTTTTCTATGGTTCCTTGACTGTGGCAGTCAATAAAAAATAACACTTCTATCATGCATAACCTGTGAAAACTGTGCCTTTATAATGAAAAAGGATTACAGCGATGCTATTTTCATTCTTTGCCCATTTTTTTTAGCTAAAATATAATGGCTTAATTTCATTTTCTTTTCAATGTGAAATTAGTGCTGATGAAAAATACCATCTTAGCAACTTAAGAAACTGAAGCATGTTACTTATCCAGCGTGTGAGAAAAACACAGGTAAATGTAGTGTAGGATACCACCAAAACCAATCAAAACTGGTGTAGATGGGAAAGCTATTTCAAGAAATAAATTGTTCCCCCACAAGATATATACATTTCTTAGTCTCCATGAGGACTTTGTCAACGGCAGACAAAGCAAATATGACTCAGAGTATATGAGCGTAGTCATTAGGTGATTTAAATTAAAATATAGAAGGTACCTCAAAGTTTAGTCACTGTTGAGTATGAACGGAGATATATTTTTGATGAGATATGCTAAGATTTTAGCTTATGTGTGCTTTTCTTTAGATCTCTCTTTTCTTCTAAAGTGGTAAATGGATGTCTTCAGGATATCAAAGAAATATATGTTGATAATTAAATTTATGATAAATTTATCAGTAACATCAATAATGAGAAAAGTGTCATTAATTACACTGTTGATAATGAGATACCTGTTGACATACATACATTAGTATGGCACATGCAAATGCTTAGTCTTTGGCTAAGCTGTGGGCTTGTCTGTAACCCATGCCCATCTTGGCTCCAGTCGTGGAAGGAAATCACATTCTGAACTGTCCTCTTCACATCAGGATCACCTTGGGTCAGGACCATGGTCCCAAAAATACATCAGAAAGGCCAGTTAATAATTAGTTATCACTTAGCAATGGTCAGGAGCAAATGAGTACAGAAGCAAAAAAAAAAAAAAAAAGAGAAACCTAATTTGAACTTATGCTCCTCTGTTAGCTGCTCTTCTTGCACCAGTCATCTCTCTCAGCCCCTTGGTGGTGGGTTACTAACTTAAGGCTTCCTTAAATTCCTTAAATGCAGCCTTGGATGGCTAGGTTCAGGATTCATGCAAAAAGCTAGGAGATTTAAACTGTGGCTGGTTGATGTGAGCCTGAGTGCATCTCAGTGAACATAAATGAAAACTAAATCTGAGGGAAGCTAGTCCAGCCAGATGCACTCCTGGGATGAGAGGAGGCGGAAGAAGGTGTAAAATACACCAGCTCAGACTCCCTCCAGAATTGGAGAACTCAGATTCACATCTGAATTTGGCTCCCATTGCCTGACTCAGAAAGGCGAACTCTTTCCAAGTCTGGAGACACCAGTACATTCTGTGCAAAACCCTTACCGAGATACTGTTCAGCTTGTCTAGCCCACAAATTAACTTAGCCTGACATATCTTCTGTTTTCCTCTGGAGGCACAGGCTGCATTCAGAGAACAGCAGAAATGAGAACAACACCGTGTACTGCTTTGTGACATGCTGCTGTGTGCTGGGCATGTGCCTGGGCACGACCCCTGTGTGATGCCACAGGCATTAAAGCCAGGGCTGCATGCCCCTTCTGTTTTCTTCGGTGAAATAAAATGAGAGTGAAATAATCTACTGTAAGGAAAATACATTGCAGAGGAGCCTCCAGGATCCTTGAAGCAAGAAAGTACACGACAAAGTAGGGGCTGCTTGGCTTTTAGATATGTTGTAGTCATGTGAGCTGCAAGGAGGAAACATCTATGGGTCAGGACCTGTCAAGCAAAAGACAAAGCAAGTACCAATGCTGGCAGCCAGTGTGGAATTTTAAATCCAGAGTCAGATCTAGGAGAAGATGCTTTGT
This sequence comes from Vireo altiloquus, assembly GCA_013396875.1. Lineage (NCBI taxonomy): Eukaryota > Metazoa > Chordata > Aves > Passeriformes > Vireonidae > Vireo > Vireo altiloquus. Next base: position 407,528 of record VZRF01009225.1, on the reverse strand, counting down.
AGCAAAGTCTGCATGTCCCACAGAAGGGTTAGGATTTTCCTGCCTCCATGAAGACCACCACTGCTCAGACTTAGACCAGGGACAAGCAGCATGACGTTCACGGTTTGGCTGAAGGAAAACTCCTACCTTTCTCTAGAACTGCACTGGAAAGCAGCGGAGGCCTTCAGGGATTGCCACCTCCTTATCTTCTGCTATCTCTGAAAAAGCAATAGAGTAAATTATGTTTTCTTTCATTCACACGGAAATATAGAGAGATGACTGGAACCCACTGCTTGGGGAGGATACAAGCCACAGTTCAGTCAATGGTGTTATCATGGCTGTTAAGAATACCAGGAATTTCACATCTGAGAAAATCTGGGGAAAACACTTTAATCTCTCTTCTACCATGAAAAATGTGGCTTAATTATGGAAAAATTGCAAAAGAAGATAAAATTGGGGACTTGCAAAATTTTTAAAAATCTGGCTTATTTCTAGTCATGACATTAGAACTTTTTTTAGTCTGGATCACCAGATAAAAAATACTTATATTAGAAAAGGGGTGCCTTGAAAAGTGGACACATGAAACTAGAATTCCGTTCTCCCTCATATAGTAGCACTACTAATGGATGACCTAAAATCGTAGAAGTGTTAATCCGGTACTTGGCGCTACTTTGAACTCCATTTTCTGCTTTATGAGGAGCAGCCTCCAGGATCTCCCCAAATCCAAGCTGCACATTGATGCAACAGGATGCATGCCCGCCGGGAGCCACCTGCACATGGGGCATGGGAGTGGCTGGGCACAGGAGCCCAACAGTCCATCCTGCTGATGCCAAGGAAGGGCAGGGGGAAAAGCACAGCAATTACTGTGCTGGTTTAGCCCAACAAGGGAAGGCAAGGTGGAAACACAGCAAGGAGGTGAGCGGTGTCGGCAGCCTGAGGCTACATGAAGTGTCTGTGAGAGAGAGCAGCAGCCCCAGCACAGCTGTGTCCCAGAGACCAAATTTGTAATGACTCGGCAAAGCATATGCCAGAAAGCCTGCCTACCCCTGCAACCATAGAAGTTGTGAGTGGATGCTTGGGGCCAAATTAATCCCTGTTGGAAGCTCAGGAAAATCCAGGGGAGGTAGAGGCACAGAAAAATGTGGCCCTTTATTAGCATCATAGCTTGAAAGCCAATTTTTGTACATCAAGAAGTGATAAGCAATGAAAATAATGTCAAAGCAGAAGAGGACTTTTCTTTCTAAGAACTTCTGACTCCAGTGTTACTCATTGTTGTTTCCACCATCCATTCTCTCAAATTGCTGGTGGGAAATCTATTCATTATCCCTCACTAGAAAAACAGAATAAATACCTCTTTAAAAAAGGGGTCTGTGATTTGGTCAGCTTCATGGATATGGGCCAAGAGATTAGCACTAGATCCTGCAAGCAGGATCAGCCTGCTGCAAGCCCACACTGTGTGCAGGGAAAAGTTTTCCAGACGTAGGAATTACACCTGAAAACTCTGCACTGTAACATGATAGAGCAGGTAGCATCTGCCAGGATGTGAGAAATGTTAAATACACAAACATATGTTTGGGCAACCTCATGCAGACTTCTGTAGCTCGTAAAGAAGACACCTAAGGGGGTATGCTTTCAAGAGCTGAGGTTGATATTTTTCAGTGGGGTGATTAATATTGGCTGGAAAGTGAGCAGTAATAGTGGTGAAAACTGGGAAAAGTAAACTTCAATAAAAGTCTCTGCAAAACGGAGAAGTTCCCAGAAAATGTTTAGACCAAAGCCAATTTTCCTTCGAGAAAAAGCACTAGAAGAAGGCCACCAGCCCAAAAACTGACTAAGTGTTTTGATTCCTGCCAGGCAATTTGAGGTGCAGATACACAGGTTTCCAGCTTAGAACCAGGCTGCAGGTGCAGGTCTGATGGTGATTCAGCAAGAGGAATAAACAAAGCAAGTATCAGTGTGCAAACTGCAACCACATAAGGACAATTATTCATGTGCTTTTCAAATGTTATACACAGTTCAGTTTAATCTATGTCACGACTGACCACATAGAGTTAAATCAAAACAGGCTGTTAGAGGAAACAAAGAGGAAATGAAACAATGGCAAAGATATGTTCAAGCTGAAAATACCAAGTAGTCTTTGAGGAAACAATAGGGATGCTATTAATTGTAAAATACCCTGTAGGCTCCAAGCAGGTTGGCAGCATTCACTTTTCCAAGCCTGAGGCCAGAATAAAAGAGGACACTAAATCCTGAAAGCCTAGGAAAGCAGAAGAGCTGAGTGTGCTGCTGAGGGTTATGGAGAGGGTGTCAGTGAGTGCTGTTGGCTACACAAGGCACCCAGATGGAGACCCAAAGACGATGCTGCAGTTTAGCAGTCTGTTACCAACCCAGTGATGGAGGTAACGGGACTAAAGAGGAAATCATACTTGCAGGGGAAGATTGAATTCATGCCTCACATTACCCTAGGTGAGGGAGAGGTCGTGGTACTGAGATAGTTGCTCAGAATTAGACCTATTATCTATGATTTACTAGGTAAAACCCAATATGGATTTCAATGCAAAATCTTTAAGCATGCTCAGGAAACAGAAGCATGGCATAAGGAAAAGAGCAAGGAACAGGACATATCATCATCCTGTGCTGGAGTGTGGCTCAGATGTGAAAGCCCTGGCACTGACACACAAGGAAATGCATCCTAGCCCTGTTATGATCAGATTGCTCAAAGGTGCTGCTCCCAGTCCCAGGACTAGCACAGTGTGTGCCACCTCAAACACTGCTGCAGGGGCAGGTCTGTCCTGAGGAACCATGTGTCATCCCACAGGAACCTGCTCCTGGGACAGGACTCAGCTTCTGCCAAGCACATGGGCAGTCTTGAGAGGCCATGGTCCAGGGATACTCCTGTGCTCAGCACAAGGTAGTTCCCACCCCCGACTGGTGTGGTGCTCTTAGGAAGAGCCTCCTGCTCCTCACCACTCAGAGAGTGCTGACATCTGACACCACAACATTTTCAGATGTTGGCAAACTTAAGATGGGCAGCAAAAGGGACTTCAAGGTCTTTTCCTTAGGTAAGGATTCACATGCTTGGATGCCACAGGCTTGTTGCATGCTCCCTCATGGGCTACAGTTCTTTCAGCCACTTGGATTTAAGTGAAGATTATCCTATTTGGGACTATATCAAATAATTGCATAGCTAGATATAATAACTACTATTAACTCTTAAATTATTACTGCTAAAAACATCTGGTTTAAAATAACAACTATAACTCAGTCATGTGTAGTTCTATATTATTTGGTGATTGCCAACAATACATACAAATATCTGTACAGAGACATTTCAACAAGAAGAGGTACATAAAATAAACAAAATTAAACAAGTTAATGCTTAAATCAATGCCTATTCATGTTCTAGTTAGTCTTGCATAAAGTATTCAAGGTTTCTTTTTAAAAACTGTAAAAATTGTTTTGGATTAAAGCTGCTTGAAAACAAGTGCAGTTTTAACATGAATTGTTTTGATTGCACTTTAGTTTTGAATACATTTTAAAATAAAGTAAAATAAAACAGCAAAATGTTGCATTCAGAGTGATTAACAGAAACTTTGACTTTTTTCAACTAAAACAGTTTATCAAATCTAAATACAATGCACAATGCTTTGCTGAAACTTTCATTGGCATAAAAATATGTCAGATTTTTCTGTCAAGAAAACAAGTGATCATATATTTAGGAAATCAAGGAAAACTTCTAGGACATAATGTCATAAAATAAGGATGAAAAAGCATCATAAGACAAGCCCTAAGAAAGTTCCCATAGCTATAAATAAAGGACTAATGTGCAGCCAGATAGGCTCATTGCCCATATTGTTTATATCCTATATTGTTCCTGTATTGTCACTATGTAGACTGGTTGGTACCTTCTGCCCAGCTCTTTGATGGCACCCTGGGTTTCATCAGGGAAGTCCACCAGGAACAGCAGGCAGAGCCAGGAGCACCCACCTCTCTTTGAGGTCACCACACACCACAAAGTCCCAGGCAGTGCTGTGGTCAGTGGTGGTCACTCCACGTGCGTGTCTGTGGGTCACACAAGGCACTGCTGTGGCAGGCACCCACAGAAACACATCCCTGACCTTCACCCTGCACTTTCCTCCCACACTGCCAATCCCGTCCAGGTAATCAAACTATGCCCAGCATCCACCCACTCAGGAACGAGTCTGGGTGACTGCAGATGCTCCTCAAATGCTGCCTCTTTTGGCAGCTAATGGGCAAGGTCCTTGCAAGAGCCTGTAGGGTTGTATTTCCTCCCCCCTTCTCCCCAAAAGTGAGGACTCAGGGCAGTCTGTACCATGTTACTGAACAGGCAATGGTGCAGACCCAGCCAGCCCATGGCCATGTGCCGCAGTCAGGAACAGACAGATGTGACCTTTTTTTGCATGGAAAACATTTTCTCTGTGACACCAGCTTCTGCTTCAGGATGCCTGTTGCCTCCACAGGTCCCTGTGCTCTGCTCTGGGGCACTGCAGACCAACATGGTGAAGAGCAGAGATGAGTGTTCCCCCAGCAGAGCTGGCCAGCCTTCCATGAGCATGCAGCAGAAGCATGCTCAGGGTGATGTGGGCTGCCCCAGATTGCCTCCACCTGCAGGGAGGAGGGGATGACACTGACCTGAACATCTTTCTGATTCTCTTCTTTCTCTTCCTGCCACCACCTACACACTTCTTGCTCCTGCCACCTGCCTCTTGCTATAAGGCAGCTAGATAATCTCCAATCTGATTCTGATTCTGATTTAGTCCTTTCAAATTATATTTAAATAAGTAGGTTAAATAATTTCAAGGCCCATTCTTACTAACTCATCACTATTTTGAGGGACAGCAAATTTACCGGGATGGACAAGTTGGCCTCGATACTGGAGAACATGCCATGCTGTGTTTACTTTTCCATACAGATGTGACCATGAGGACCAGGAAATATCATGCAGAATTAAATAAATACATAAAAGAGAATATTTTCCAATATCTACAAGGAAATTTTGGAGGAGATGACTGATGCCAAATATTTTTTTACACTTGATGTGTCAGCAGGGTTTTGGCAGGTGCCCCTAGTAAAAAGCAAGAACATATTTGTGCACATTCAACACCCTCTTTGGGAGATGCTGTTTCCTTAAACTGCCATATGGGTTGTATTCAGTATCCAAGGTGTTTTACAGGAAAATAAAACAATTTTTTATCATATACAGATGCCTAAACAGATGAGGGGAAAAAGTAAAATATCATGATAAAAGGCTCCAAGCAGCTTTGAAATAAAATAGATCTTCTACAAAGAAGTTAAACAAACAGTAAGTGTAATCTAAATGCTATATAATGGAAGTAACACACTTGGAAGAGAAGTTTCAACAGCCCAACCCAACATACAGACAGTTTTCAGTATATGCAGGCTGTCACTAACATGCTTGCCCCGATTAGCAGAAGATAGACAGGTTTCTCGTAACAGTGAATTCTGGGAGGAAATGTATGACTATAAAACCTTGTCAAGCAGCCAGGAACACAGATATTTTTTAAAGGGGTGCAGTTCTGAGTCAGCCCCACACCAAACATTTGGCAGATTACTAGTGCCTCTAAACATACTACCAGCATAGTGCCCTCGCAACAGGTGTACTGGGAAGTGACCAGTGGTCAGCAGTGACCACCACTAAAACCCGCAGCTGTCCTTTCCCCCAAGCTTCAGGGTGTCAGTTGCTTCAGGAAGTGCAGCACTAAGATTTAGAGTCAAGCAAGAACAGTGTATTGCTGTTACAAATCATGCCCTGTCAGGTCCTTCACCAAGAACACAAAGATTGGGATCCTTCAGCTTTCAAACATTGTTTTGCAGTTGAATACAGAAATAGTCTGGAGCATGTGACAGAACTATGAAGGTCTTCCATCTAAAACAGCTAATGTGTAATCCAGATGGCTAAGTCAATGCCTTGACTGGTTTCAGAGAGACCACGATGGTCAGAACTGCTGCAGAAGGCAGCTCTGATACACAGGGCTGGAAGGACATGTCCTGAGCCCTGCTGAGGGTATCAACATGACCTTCCTTCCCTGGCAGATAGCACTGTTTACAGGTAGCATTACATCCTTGGATACCTGCTGTTCAGGAGCAGGTGAGCTATTCTGAGAAAGAAGAACTGCAGTTGAGGTACAGGGGAGACCATCAGCAGTCTCATCTGAGTAAGTCTTGTATGTGTAACAGTAAAATTGAATTCAGACAGCCATGTCCTGTGACAGCACAGTGCTCTCCATCCAACAGCACAGTCACTAAGGATTAGCTACACCGTGCCACTTGGTAGGCTGCCTGATATTTTGCATTATCTACATTTTGCTCATTGTTATTTTTTATAGTATCTGGAGAAAGAGAATGTCTGTCTACCTTTACTGAACACTTCCAGAAGTCAGTCCAAATTTCATCTTGGGCACGACCTCATTTCACACTCACTATCAGTGAGCATCAAGGTTCTTCATGAGGGGAGTGACTCACTGGAGCCAAGACACTCTGTCTGGCCATGGACATCTGCACCCAGACATGCCTCAGACACGAACTAGCCCATGCCTCCTCTCAGCATGCCAAAAGAGACAAGGGTCCATGAGCACAGTGGCATAACATATATAGAGATTCTTAGAGAGGAAAAAACGCTGAGGTTCATCTTGATAGAGAAAAGGCAAAAGCAAAAGGAGCTGACTGGTTAAAACATGAGATAATCAGAACACAATGACCTGCTGTTTAAATCAAGACTGATAATACAGAGGGAGAAGAAGTTAATCAAATACTGACACAACTATTCCATTTTAAAAAGTCAGACATTTCCTTTTATAAATAAGTGGTATAAAACAATAGATAGTGGAGTGAAAGGACTGAAGAATATATTGTTTTCACCAAACAATGTTGTATTTGGGAGTAGAGGAACCAGTAATTATGATATTTTAGCAAAGCTTGTTTTTGGCAGGTTTTTCAGCATTCACATGCAAAGTGAAATGTCAGTTCCAAATATCAAATTAACAGTAAATCTAGTTCTCCCATTTCTTCTGAGCTTCATTCCATTGACTTTCAAATCACTGAGTGATTTAGAATACCAGGGTGTTTCAGAAATAAAATATACTTGGTGGCATTTCAAGTCTAACATTATGCTCATATGAGTATTGTACAATTCAGCAGATTGTTTAAGAGAAAGCAGCTACAAGGGTCAACAGACCTGACTCAGCTATGAAGTTACTGGAAAAATTGAAGTTGGTAGATTTTTGAAAATCTAAAATGAACCACATGATTTGGCTTCAAGATTTAAATTAATTTAACAAAATTATCTGATTATAATTAAAAACAAAGAAACAAACAAAAAATCCCACCAAAATCAGTATCAGAAGAAAAAGAAGCAGAGAAATCAAAATCCCTTTCTAGTAACTTCAGTGCCTGCTTGATTGTGGGGATAAATTAGCATGTTAACAATGACAGTGAAATTCCTCCAATTTTATGTAGAAAGCATATTGCATTAAATAGACTTTATTCTACAGATCCCTTGATCATTAAAACTCTCCATAATCACAACAGGGTCAAAAGGCAAACAAATGAAATGAAATCCAGTGATTACAAAAATAAACAACTGAGCAGTAAATGGTAATTTTATGAAGCATATGCAGTAGTTCATATCACAAGGGTGGAAGGACTGGGAAAAAACACTGGTTTTGGAAAAAAATATATTTGTCTGAAAATGATCTCTTAATTTTTTGGCTACTCTTTCATCCACCACAATTGTGTGGTCTGTTTTTCAGAGAAAGAAGAAGCCAACTGAACTTCCTTTGGCCAGAGTTTTTTTGTCTCAGGAGTGGAATCAGGTTTCTCTTAAATAACTGAAGGCAAGATGATTGTCTTATATTATATGTGTTGTTACCAAAGCTATTGTGGATGAAGACCATACCCAAACCATTGCAGACTGTACCAAGTCCAGAGAAATATGTTGCTTCCTTCACAAGAAGAAAAAAATGTTTTCCATTGTATGACTGAGAAAACATCTGTTGCTAATCCATGCAGTTTTAAAAGACTGACTGGTAGCTGTGTTCCTCTGGAGAGGAACTTAGCAAGCAATAGATCAGCTCTAAGAAAAAAATCTTCATTGGTGCCTCGATGTCCTCCCTGCACTATGAACATACCAACTCCAGGGTAGAGAGTGTACCAGACTCCAGAAAAAGATGACACAAAGTTGAGCTGGAGGCATCCCTAATTATCTAAGAACACAACCTTGAGTTTACCTGAAGGACTCTGGGGTTTTTTTTCTTATCTTCTCATGCTATTTTTAAACATTTCACATGCAGAACACACATACAAAGTGGTGGTGATAAGAAAAGGAAATTAAAAGAAGTCTGTCTGAGAAGTATCCATAGACCATGAGCACCAGGGAACACACTTAGCATGTAACCTTAAGATCTCAAACCTGTGATAATTGTCACCTGTCCTTACATTATGTGAGAAGCTGACACCTTTGGTATTTGAGTATCCCTTCAGAGATCCTGTTTTCATCTCTGTCACTGCCTCAAGGAGAGTGCAAGATGAATTGCACAAGGCAAAGCAGGGTCAGGAGCAGTGTTTGTCAAGGCAGCCAGACCTCTGCCCTCTTGAACCAGGAGCCTATCTGCACAATATTCCCTAAAGAATGTCAGGTGATGCTTTTTGATTGTAACTAATGAGTAGCAGGGAATGTATCTCTATACATGATTTGACTTGAATCTTAGACCAGTATCAGAATACTTTCGTTCCTGGAATTGTATTGCTTTCCAAACTCGTCCCCTTTCTGTTCTTTTTCTCCTTTTCTCTCCCAGCATTTTAGTCCAGCAGTGCCATAGTGCAGCATGGGATGAGGCATCTCCTGCTCACAGTACCTCACAGCATTCATACCCCATTTGATATATACTCACAGTCTCTCTGCTCTACGTAAAACACTACGATCTTTGCTTCAACTTTTCAAGAGGAGACCTCAGTAAGCTCTGTTGGTCCTCATACAGATCCTAAACTGTCTTTCCTCCCCCCTCCCATAACATAGTCCCTTCCATACTAATTTTCACTAGTAAAAGTCTTGTTAGGAAGGTAAGACAATGGTGTCTTAGCATTTTAATGCCCTCCAGTATAGTATTTCATACCCAGGTATCTGTAAAGAATGTGTCAGATGAAGTAAAGCTCTATATTCTGGGATCTCACAAACTGTGGTAGATAAACTGAAGACAAATCAGTTATTCCTGGATGTTTTTTAGTCTCATTGAGGGCTTAAATGAAATACACTATCCTGTAGGATTTTGAACATAGCATCCCAGAAACTATAGTCAACTTGATGAAACTTCACAAGTGCAATTTTCAATTGTGTTCTATGAAGTTCAGCACTCCAATAAAAATATCCTAGCATGGGCATGAAAGGAGGTCACCCTCTGTCAAAAGAGGCTTTTTTACTCCTGCAGAAAGCTGGTACTCAAGACATGTGAATTTCAGTCTTGAAAATGGAGAGAAAAAGTGGTTGATTTTTTCCACTTTACTCAAGTGGATTTTTCTATCTATGAGAAGTAACTGATGGCAGTTCTACATCTTGTAAAGCTTTGTTTGTGATGGAGGCATGTTGTTGATTCAAGACCTTGACAAGTCACTGTGAGTTGTAAAATACTTGTTTCGGGTTCAGGTTTGCCCTGTCTCAGCATGTATGTTATAGGGATGTTTGAAACTGATGTTTCTGAACAGGGGCAGATTTGGGAGAAGTTGCTGACAAGAGTCTGACAGTGAAGTAAACTGTGAGGTTTAAGGGAAAGGTGAAGAGAGAATTTAATTAATGGTCAAGATCAGTGGGAAGGCAGAAGCTAGGACAGAAAGGGAATATTGCTTCACTGTTGACTCTGAAGCCTCAGAGTCTCATAAAAAGGAAAATGCTATTCCACTGTCTTCCATAGAACACAATCTTCTACAAAAGTTCTCTTTGGGCTTCATAGGAGTTTGAGAAAGTAAATGTAGAAGAATATTTTAAATTATTTTTCCTGGAATATTGTAGAAAATCCCCAAACTATAATGAATACTTCCAAGAAGACAAACCTGTTCTTTTCATTTGCTTTTGCACATTAGCCAGAGAATGCACTTTGAGCAGTAGTCATCAGCATGCTAAATTACATTACTATTTTTTTCATTTAGCAATGAAAGTTTCACAGAAAATCTTTGCTTTTGCTGGTGCGGTCCTGAGTTTTCATGGTTAAAACAGAAGTGGTTTTTGGCTCTTACAGGAGTAACTTACTCTTCATCCAAGAGGTGAACTTCTGCAAGCAAAATCAGTGGGAGTTGTCCTGGGTTGAAGTATATTCTATCACCATCATGAACTGTTGAAATCAGGTGATGCAGTGCTCTCTGCCTCCCCCACTCTGGATTATCTCCTGTTAATGGCCCATCAGGCCTTATCACATGACTCACCATCCCATTGTGAGATGCTCTGCCCAGAGGGAGGAACCAAGCACTCCAGCCTGGATATAAGCTGAGACTCTGAACACCAGAGCAGTGCTTACCTACTCGACTCCCAGAGGACAAGAGCTACTGCTGGATCTTCAGACCCATTTTGCTACAGGATCACTGCTTCAACAGAATCACTCTGCTTGGACTGCAACCACCATATGGTGTCAGGTTGTATTCTGTTTTTGTCAGTGTTCTTGTACTACTGCATTTATTTATTTATTTTATTTTTTTTCCCCTGTTAAATTATAATTCTGACTTGTGATCTCCCACTGGTTTGATTTCAAACTAGTACAGAGTCTTGCTATCAACCTCCATGGAAACAGGATTCAGATGTAATGACTTTCCTGGGATGTGCTGTGGTCTGGTGGATTACCAATGAGCCTACTATGTATTTTCTGCTCTATAAGCTAAAGCAACTTGTTTTTAAGGAGGTCTGGTTATTTTGATTCTGTCTAAATGAGCTTTCAAAGGATTTTTATGTTGTGAAACATTTCGGTTCTCAATTGCTGAAGTTAAAAAAAAAAGGTAGTCATTTTATACTGCTTCAGCATTTTCAATGCATTCTGGTCTGTTGACATTACAAAACAGACCTTTTTCCAAGTCATCCCAGATTTATTCTGCTTTCCCAGCAGCAACACTTTCCATTACAAAAGTTTTTAACTCAGGTGGCCCAGGCTCTCTCCCCTCCACATTACAGGTCTGCCTTGGCCAGACTACATTCCCTGCAATGGGAAAGTTCCCCTTCCAACCACGTCTTGTGGTGACCCCTGGGAGCCAATAAACCCCAGAGCCAAGCACAAAGGACCACAAGGAAACTTGCTCAGCCACCTGTAGCCACAGTAGCAAACATTGGCCTGCAACACCCAAGCTACAGTGCTCTCCTAATCATCTGGAGATGTACATGGATTTTAACTGGGATGGTTTGGGCAGTTAAACAAAGCACAGAGGTTTCACTTCGGAACATGAAAAGTGAAATATGCTGACTGAAAACATCAAGATGAAGCATTTTCTTGTCTCAAGCCATACCTCTGTATGTGCCATGAACTTCCAGTTTCATGAAAGACTCTCCACATGAATGAAAGATGCAGTTTTCAGCCCCTAACCCTTGTCTCTATCTTGGATGGTATTTATAGGATGAATTGCTCTTCTGGCTGATGTTATGGTCCCTGAGAACGTACCTCATCCATCCTTGAGACCAAGGCTCGAATTTTCCTGGCCTTAGACTAGATCCTGGATTGCCTGAATTTCCAACACCATTTCACAAGCTCCTTTTACGCTGAACAGTCACTTCTCTGGAAGATTTGTTGCAGAGATTAATCCTTTAGAGCAAAAGATTAAAAGATTTTGAAAGCATCAGGTTTAATACACCTATGTTACCTAGAAGTTTGTCACCTTTCAACAGAGAACTTCGGTGACATTTCTTTATTAGTTTTCCCTGAATGTCTGTTTCTTTAAAACCCATTCCTTTCCTCCTTCAGAAGTTGTTTGACTCAGTATGCTGGAGTTTTGGTTCTCCTCCACTTCCTGCTTGGGACACGTTGTTCCCAGGTGGGCAGAGTTTGCTAAACCCCACAGCTGCACAGATGTAGGACATCAAAGCAGATGGCATTTGCAGCATATCCTAAATGCAATTATATTCTTCCTTGCCCATGGACAGTCAACACCTCCTAGGAGCAAACATATTTCCATACTGTAAATCCCTCACGGTCTTCAAAGACACTTATAAACATATGGAATTCATAAATTATTCGAGAGCAGTCCAACATCCTTCAAGTTTTTTTCCTGAAGCTAAATATTCTACAGAAATGCAAGTTATTATTATTATCATGTCATGCAGCCAATAGCAGCTGGGAGTAGTGAAGAGATTACTGCCGCTTTCTCTTTGCACTGTACTGGCCTAATATGTGTTTAAAGTTTGCTGGACAATTACAGTTTAAAATAACCCATTGTGTAACAACATTTTTCTATGAGCAAAGAGATGGAATTCAGAACATATTGAGCAGAAGTAAAAAAGCCCAGTGCTAATAATCTTAAAATTACTGAGCTAATTAAGTTAGGACAAGCAAATCACATTCTCTAGATTTCCATTAGATTCAAAATAAGGGGAGTTTGAAGAAAATGGATTCAGCTGTTACTGACTTATATATGTACACAATTTTCCATTGGAATGTCGGGCAAATTGTACTGCCACAAGCACAGGAACAGCTGGATGTATTTTGATGAAGCAATAAAAAAAGGGGGGGAAAGGTAGTTTCAGAGGGCAGTTTGATATAAAAAGGATTTTGTCTGAGATAGTTTTGGTACATTAGATTAATGCCTGACTGAAAGAGACTTGAAGCCAAAGATTTCCTCCCAGCTTTGATGGGCTTTGGATGAAACCATGCAGCAGGTCATAATACGAGCTGCACTCCATGCTTAGCTATTGCAGGTGTTACTGTTCCAGCTACAAATCGCTGTCAAATAACAAATACTGAGCAACTTTAAGAATTTCTGCCAGATGATGCTGGTCTGGTCTTCAAACAAAGGCTCCTTGCTTCTGATTGATGACTATTTGGTGAGTTTTCAGTACATTGTGATTACCCTGACCTGCAGCTTTCTGCAACCACTCAGTGTTTGTTCTACTGCTATACTTGGACCATAGGGCCAAAGGTCTCTTTCATGGTGAAAACTGTAATGTCAGAGGGGTTCTCTGTCTGGGCTTTGTGCATAAGCCTGTAAACCAAACAGCTCTTTGTTGCACAGGTTTAGGGCTGTGAGAACAGTACACTGAAAACATATTAGGGGAGAGGTGAGACAGGGCCAGAGGAGGCCAGTGGAGAATAGTTCTCATTTCTGCAAGATACAAAGCTCTTCCAGTTCTCTCTGTTCCAGAAGGTGGAGTAGTCCCAAGATAGCCTAACACTGGCTTTTCTTCACTCCTTGTCTCAGCAGCCACTTCCTCCATGGAGCTTCTCCAGCCAGAGGAGAGAAAAAGAACATTGTTTTGATCAAGGATAATCTTATCTTCTTTCTGGAATGCTGTTTCAGCTAGAAACTGACTCAGAAATAAGAGTAGTTGAGGGAGTTCAGGGATTCCTATTTAGGTGAAAGATGAGATGTTGATCTATTCCAGCCAACTAGAAACACTGTGGAACAGAAGCTTTTTTTTTTTTTTTTTTTTTAAATTTCCTATAAACTATCTACTTTGAATAACAATAAAATAACTCACCCTGTTATAATACCGTAATAGCACTGTCTATCTGGCAGACCCACTTTTGCTTTACGAGGCACTGATTAAATGCAATTAGACACAGACAACTGGACAACAACCTTGACTTTTCTTCATTAGCCTTATTAACAGTACAGTAAGTGGGCAAGGAGATCACGGTCTGTGTCCCAGAGAAAGCAGCAGAGCTCTTTTGCTGCATGTGACACTGTAGGGGGTATCACTCAGATTCTGTCCAGGTGCCATGCTTCCAGCAGATCTCTCACTCTGCAGAAAGCTGATGCATATCCCCGATGACATCCATAAGCTGTATGGATGAAGAACTTACTTGAGCTGTGTGTGGTTCTGAACATACCATCAAGACCAATTATTATCAATACCCCAATCTAACTGCTATTGTAACAGGGTGGCCCTTTACTTTGTGGGATTGTTCTGAAGAGGCACTAGCATAATACAGATCATCCAGTTTGTAGACACTATAACCTTCTGGGCCACCCCCAAATTGTTCCAGTAACATCTAGACCCAAACTGAATTATCTTCTGTGGGCTCAGCATTACTCTTGTGTGATCAGTTAACCCCCAAAAGGTCTCTCTGACCCCTCATGTGCATCATGCAGAGCACCACCCCAGTGCCTTCTACAAGAAACTTGACGAGTAATGCCATCAGCATCTCTCAGAATAAGGCAGGTAGCAATTAGTGATGCTGTTTAAGAGTCTGAACAGGGATTTCTGGCTTTCCACCTTTCTTATTGGTCCAAGTCTAGCCCAAAATCTCACCAAGCTTCTGGAGTCCCTGCAAAATTCAATGTACAAGGAAGAGAAGGTCCCTTTCTTGCCTTATGTGTGTGTGCTGAGTGAATTTGGGAGGAAAAATTATTCCCTGGGGCAGCAAGTTCACCATGTTTTTCATAAGATGCCACATGCTTCATCCTTGACTGCTGTTCAATACAAAACTCTTTATGTCTCTACCACATGACATGGGCTTGAGGAGAGAGGACAGACCTTGTGGGTCAACAACTGGTTCCACAGCAGGTGTTGACAGTAGAGATTTGCTTTTTACAGCCATGTGACAGTCGAGGAATGCTACAATCACACATGGGATCCACCTGACAAAGCTTAATCAACAAAACAGGGAGGCCATCTCCAACATATGCTCATAAACAAGGAAGTGCCTTCTGGACAGTATTATTGGGAAAGCTCTCATGTCTTTCCTGGGGAATCAGCCTGACTGGGTGCCTCTCTGGAGGGCACTAATTAATTGCACTAATGCAAGCAGTGTGGGGAACAAACAGGAGGAACGAGAGCTCTGTGTGCAGTTGCAGGGCTGTAATATCAGTGGGATCACAGAGCTGTGGTGGAACAGCTCCCACAACAGCTGCACTGCTGTGCATGGTTGCTGGCTCTCTAGGAATGACTGGCTCACCCAGGGAGGGTGAGGAGGAGGAGTTGCCCTTTGTGTGAGAGCAGCACGATCATCTGGACCTTGGCCTGGGGCTGGACACCCCCAGCTGGGAGGCTGTGGGTCAGGATTACAAGGCAGACCAACGCAGACTGCATTGTGGTGAGTGCCTACTACTGATGTCCTGGTCAGGGAGAAATAAATAAAGCCTTTTTAACCACTCCAATATTTTCTTCAGGGACAATACATCAGGGCACAAGAAATCCAGGCTTCTGGAGCACACAGATGACAACTTTCTGACACAGTTGATCAAGATGATCACACAGGAGAGAGATGTTCTGGATGTCATATTTACAGTAAGGCAGAACTGATCAGGGATGTGAAAGTACAGCACGGCCTGTGAGCTCGATGAAATGATGGAGGTCAGGATCCCAAGAGGAGGGCAAAGCAAGCAGAAGAGTCAAAGCCCTGGAGTTCAGGAGAGTCAACTTAGACTCTTAATGTATCTGCTTGAAAGAATCCCAGGGAAGACGGGCTGGGATAGAAGAGGGGAATGTGGTGGCCAGGAGGCCTGTTAGCCAAGGGACTATGAGAGCCCCCTGCAGGGAAGACCCTGAGAGACACTCCTCAGGTTAGGGTGGCAGAAGGAGGCTTCTCCCAGGATACCCAGTTCTACTGTGTTAATGTACCCCAGTCCTGCTTCCCCAGTCAGCCCCGTTGTCTCCCCTGCTCCTATCCACCATATCTGTCCCTGCTCCAGAATGTTCTCCCCTCCCTGCTCACCCACTGCCCCTTATCACTCCCCCACTGGCTCCCATACCCTAACCCCATCTGTGCACTGCCCCTGCCCTCAAACCATTGGTCCCTGATGCTCTCTCCACCCCTACCAACCCCATACTTAAACCTGGACACTCTGTTGTTCTTGGCTTTTCGTTCCTGGACCCCTTCACGTGCATGTCTGCAATAAAACACCACGTGGAATACCACACGAAAGCCCTTCCTGCCTCTTAGCCATCGACTCATGTTTGGAGCTATCCGGTGTGAGAGTGTGTGTGTGTGGCATTGCTGAGTGGTTTTCCTGCAGAGACGCTCTTGGAAGGTAGCAGCATCACACCACCCCACCCCCTGGCTATAGAACTCCTCCTCTAAGCTCCTCTAAGCTCCAGGATGGTCATTCTGAGGCTAAGGAAATTAAGCAAAGGCAGCCGGAGGCCTTCATGGATGACATAGGGAATCAAGATGCTCCTGACAAAACAGAAATAGAACAGGTAAGCAAAGATGGAGCTAAAGGCAGGTTATCCAAAGAGAAGATAGACATATTGTTGATGTGTGCAGAGAAGGAGTAGGAAGCTCATCTAGTCCTTTGGGCCTCTGCATGATGTGAAATAAGAAGGGTTTCTACAGGTAGATCAGCAGCAAAAGGAAAACTAGGGAAAATATGGCCCTACTTCTGAATGGGACAGGGGACCTACTGACAGGTCACTAGCATCTGGAAGGACATGGAAAAGACTGGGGTATTTAATGTTTCTTCTGCCTCAGTCTTTACTGGTAAAACCAGCCTTTAGGAATCCAAGGCCCCCGAGACCCATGGTAAAGCCTGGAGAAGAGAAGACTTACCCTTTGTAAAGAACAGGGAACATTTAAACAGTTTGGACGTACAGATGTTCATGGGCTAGTGGTGGTTCACCCGTGGGTACTGATGGAGTTGGCTGGTGTTGTGGCAAGGCCACTCTGTTATCTCTGAAAGATCATGGGGATCAGAGGACTTTTGTGAGGACTAGAATAGAACAACTGTCACTCCTTTCTTCATGATGTCATGGTTTTTAATCTTGCCTTAGAACTACAGGCCAGTCAATCTCATGTCCCTTGGCACATGGTAGAGCCAATAGTGCTAGAAGCCATTTTTAAACACAAAAGACAAGACGCTGATTGAGAATGATCAGCATGGATTTACTAAGAAGAAATCATGCCTGACAAACCTGACAGCCTCACGTGATGATTGGTTCAGCAGATGAGAGGAGAACAATGGTTGTTGTTAGTCTTGATTTCAGCAAGGTTTTCACTGTCTCCCATAACATCCTCATAGATAAACTGCTAATGTGGAGGTCAGATAAATGGCCAGAGAGGTGACTGGAAACTGGCTGAACTGCCACCCCAAAGGCCTATTATCTGTCACATAAAAACCAGATGGAGGCAGGTCACTAGAGGTGTGCCCCAGGAAATTATACTGATTCCAGGCCCATTTAGCATCTTCATTAATGGCCTGGGTAGTGGGGCAGAGTGAACTCTGAGCAAATTTGCAGAATATACAAAACTATGAGGACTAGCTGCTATCCCAACTGGTTGTGTTTCTGTTCAAGGGGACTTTGGAAGGCAGGAAAAATGGGCCAACAAATTCAAGAAAGGGAAGTGCAAAGTCCTGCACCTGGGGAAGAAGAAACCCTGTGTACCTGGACATGCTAGACGCTAATCCTCTGAAAGTAGCTTTGCAGGAAAGGCTTTTGTGGCTGATGGTGGACAAGCTGAACATGAGCCAGCAGTGTGTCTTTGTGACAAAGAAGACCAACAGCCCATTAGGAATCATGTCACTCACAGATCAAGAGAGGTGATCCTTCCCCTTTTCTCAGCACTCGTGAGACACATCTGGGTGCTGTGCCCCAGTCTGGGCTCCCCAATAGAAGAGAGACACAAACATATGGGAGATATTCATCAAAGGGCCACAATGTGATTGAGGGACTGGAGAATTTAACATACAAGGAGAAGCTAAGAGGGTTGGGACTGCTCACACTGCGAAAGAAAAGACTATGAGGGATCTTAACTATGTGTAAAAACACCTGATGGATCATGTAAACAAGGTGGCATCTGACTTGGCTCAGTAGTTCCCACTGATAGACAAAAGACAACAGACACAAAATGAGATACAGAAAAGGCTGCTTAAACTTAGGAGAACCTGCTTTACCATGAGCATAGTTGAACACTGGCTCAGGTTTCCCAGACAGGTCATGGAGTCTCCAGTCTTGGAGATATTCAAACCTGACTGGAGATTACCTTGAGCCACCTGCTGCAGCTGACTCTGCTTGAAGCACAGGGCTGGACCAGAGGTTGGTGCCTTCCAGCCTCAGCTATTTCATCATACTGTGATTCATCATACAGCTGAACCAGCTTTTGCTTCCTACACAGAGGACTGCAGTCCTGGCTACAGCCTCATCTTTCAGGATCTTCCCTCTCATGGCTGAGATGCTGGCAGGAAAGGGATTCAAATGCAGAGGAATCTTTCTCCTCTCTTCAGATCACTCATGGCTTCATGTTAACACTGCTGAGGGCTATGATCTGCTATCACATTAAAGCCCACTGTTTCATTTGCAACAGATAAATGGCAGACAGCAGGAAGGGGAAGCACTATACGAGGTTCAATTTTTCTATGAAATTTACCTAAAAAACATATCTGAAAATCTGGGTAAGGTGGAGGCAGGGAGGAATCAACAGCTGGAAGGAGGAAGGGAGAAGGAAATTATGAGTTTTATTTTAAACATATGTACTAATCATGGCACAAAAGAGAAATAAGGGTGGGAAACTGCAGCTGGGAGGGGGAGGGCAGGCAGAGGCGCTGATGATTATTGTAGATATATTTATTAAATCATTGCTCCAAGCAGGGAACCAGGGTGGGAATATGCAGCTGGAAGGTGGAGGGCAAGGGTAAAACAGCAATTTTATATTCAATGTTTGCAATGAGCATGGCTCAGAATGGGGACTAGGGGCACAGCCTTGCAGCTGGAGGTGGGAGTGCCACAGGAGAACGCTGGTTCTTAAACCTGTCACATTAAAATATGCACATCTTGCCTCCAAGAAACCCTGGTGCAAAGGCTTTGCAAAGCTTGTGGAATTGGAGAGCTTTTATTTTAAAAGAGTGAGGGGGAAAACTTGTTCACCTGCTGGGTTTTTGCTAAGCTCTTGCAGCTCTATTACAAAATTACTCCATAAACTTTAACAGCTGGCCCCATGCCAGCAAAATGTCATTATTAATACTGCTATGGAAAGTGCCAACAGAAGTGAAATACTCATGGGGAGACACTGCAAAAGACATACAAACCTGCAGACTTTCGGAGAATCAGAAGAAGGGAAGGGGGAAGGGAGAGAGAAAACTGCCATATGGACCCTGTATGAACTAACTGAGCTTATACCAGAACAGAGGTCAGTCTTCAAGACTGGTCAGTGCCAGCAGGTTTCCAGCTTGTAAATGCATCAACTCTGGTCAACAGGAGTAGCATAGGGATGTGATTAAGGGTGGGGAAAGGGACAATTGTGTGCTTTGGATGGTTCACAGTGATAAGAATGAAAGTGCAAAAAGCAAGCTATGGAGGGGAATGTTATCCTGTCTAGAGCTGAATGTTTTCTTCCTTCAGAGCAGTTGTGGTAGCAGCAGCTACTCAGAAATCCATGGAGTCTGAATCTCAGCTGTGTCATCTCCTCCTGCCTCGGCGATGCTAAAGATCTGTGTCACAAGGCCTTTCATCCTGTGGCAGAATCTGCTGAAGAGCTGCTTTGACCTCGTTAGAATCATAGATCATGGAATGGATTGGGTTGGAAGGGACCTGAAAGATCATCTCATTCCAACCTCCATGCCATGTGCACAGACCCCATCCACTAAATCAGGTTGCTCAAAGCTTCATCCAACCTTGCCTTAAACACATCCAGGGATGGGATATCCACAGCTTTTCTGAGAAACCTGTGTTGAGCAGTGTCTCATCACCTTCACAGTAAAGAATTTCTTTTTAATATCTAATCTAACCAAATCTCTTTCAGTGTAAAGCCATTCCCCCTTGTCCTGTCACTACATGCTCTTGTAAATAGCCTCTCTGCATCTTTCTTGTAGGCCCCCTTCAGGTACCAGAATGCTACAATTAGGTCATGCTGAAATCTTCGTTTCTCCTGGCTGAACAATCCCAATTCTTTTAGCTTTTCTACATATGAGAGGTTCTCCATCCCTCTAATCTTGGCCCCACCTTGGTGGCCCTCCTCTGCAACAAGTCGATGTTCTTCCTGTGCTGGACCCCAGAGGTGAGTGCAGTACTCAAGGTGGGGTCTCACCAGGGCAGGGCAGAGCAGAGGGGCAGAATCCCCTCCCTCACTCTACTGCTCATTCTGCTTTTGATGCAGCCCAGGACATGTTTGGCTTTCTGGGGTGAAGTGCACATTGCTGGGTCATGTCCAGCCTCTCACCCACCAGCATCCACAAGTCCTTGGCAGGGCTGGTCTGGATCTGTGCACCTCCAGCCTGTGTTGATTCCACAACCCCAACTCCAATCCAGGTCCAGCACTTTGTACTTGGTCTTGTTAAACCTCAGGAGATTCCCATGGACTCTCTTCTCAAGCTTGTCCAGGTCCCTCTGGATGGCATTGCCTCCTTCAGGTGTGTCAGCCACACCACTCAGCTTGGAGTCATCTGCAAATGTGCTGAGGCTGCACTTGATCCCTTTACCTACATTTTATTGAAGATATTAATGACACTTGTACCAGTACGGACTCCTGAGGGTCACCACTTGTCACTGATATCCATTGGGACTGTGAGCCATAGACCACTACCCTCTGGATGCAACCATATAACCATTTCCTTACCCACCTATCAGTCCATCAAATACATCTCTCTCCGATTTAGAGAGAAGGACATTGTGGTAGACCATGTCAAAGACCTTACACAAGTCCAGACAGATGACATCCATAGCCATTCCCTTGTCCACTGATGGAGTCACCCCATCACAGAAGGCCACTAGTTTGGTCAGGCAGGACTTTCCCTTGGTGAAGCCATGCTGGATGTCCCGAATCACCTCCCTGTTCTCTGTGTGCCTTAGCACAGTGCCTAAGAGGATCTGTCCCA
Source organism: Vireo altiloquus (assembly GCA_013396875.1). NCBI lineage: Eukaryota > Metazoa > Chordata > Aves > Passeriformes > Vireonidae > Vireo > Vireo altiloquus. The sequence continues at coordinate 386,579 of VZRF01009225.1, read as the reverse complement.
TGATCTTCCCAGGCACAGAGATGAGGCTGACAGGTTGGTAGTTTCCAGAATTTTTTAGTCTTTTTAAAGATGAGTGCAATATTTCCCTTTTTCCAGTCACCTGGGACTTCACTTGACTGGAATGGGAAGGGGAAATTGTCCCATACCTGTGACAATGCTGCCAAAAGTGTCAGAGCTGCAAAGAAAGAATCTATATGCCTTTTTGCAAAAGTTATATGGATGTAAATATAGCTGCATACACAGGTTCTGGAGTCACAATCATGGTGCTCAGAAGTGAGTGTTGTCATCCAGCTCTTGAGTTTGGACACATAGGACCAACACAAAGTAAGAAACTGGCATCATGTGTCACTTGGACGTTGATCTGCTGTCTCAGGAAAAGACACAAGCTGGAGATCTAGAAATGGATGAGGAGAAATAATTGCCAAACTTGGAATAATCTGACCTGAAGTTAGTCTGATACTCAGAACAGTTTGTAAGTAATGGAAAAATCAGATCTATAAAAGCTCATACATTCACTCAGGCCCCCAGTTAATCTGGTTTCAATTCCTCCCTGGATAATCTGAGGGAAGCTGACTGTCAGTCAGAGATATCACATTAAAGCATATGTTTTTAGATCTTTTCAATACTGAAAAATTGTCATGTTCTCATCCGCAGGTTGTTGGGATATTCTCTGGTTTAACTGCTTTCCTGAACAGGATTGCTTTATTGAATCAGGGCCACAGAAAACATCTGTCTCTGTAGCACAGAGGAAGATCTTCACAAAGCTCATCATCAGGAAGTCCTTCATGAATAAAGCATTAAACCAACATTTAGAAAATTTTTTTTGCTATCAATTAGAGAATGAAATTAAATAAATGAAATAAAACAATGAAATAAAACCAGACCTGTGTCATTATCTTGTAGCTATTCATGATTGCTGTCTTCTGTGCCCTTTGGGTAGCAAAACTTCTCAAAATAATAGAATTAGTCATTAGAAAATAAAAAGTCAACTTGCCCTTTCCTTGCAAGTGAAAGATTGTTTCTTGTACTTTCTAATGTCTCATTTAGATTAACTTTAAAAGACAAAAGGATTCATCACTTCTCATGTTTTTCCTTGGGCAAAAAACTCCAAAAAGATCAAAATAAGGAATATTTCTAAAGCTTAGTTTAAATCTCCTCCTTTCTACCTAGAGAGTGGCTTGAAGTTGTGCTCTTATGACCTGATAATATATGAGTTTACCCTTTTAATATCAGAAACTAAAACTTCTAAGTAAAAAAAATAAATTATATTACTTATGAACAACTATGAACTGCTGCCATTGATGGTCTCTGGATGTGTTGAAATTAAGAACACCATAGTATTGGGTTGATTCTGGTTTACTCTTGTCTTTATAGAAAATATAACATTGAAATTAGTGCATTTATATGAACAAAAAATCTGAATTTAGAAGTTAAAAGATTAATAGATACCATTTTTATAGAAAAATGAAGTCCATTATGCTTGATAAGTTTTCCTCATACAATCAGAAATTGCTTATGCTGTGTTATGTTATAAGTGTTTACTGGAATTTTATATCCCTTGTGATATGATTTCAAGATAACAAATAATTCCAACAATGTATAAAGAACTTTCAGTCTATGATTCCACCCATGAAACCATTCCATAGACAGGAAAACTGAAGGAAGTCTCAACTTCTTCTCTCAGATCAGGTAGTCATGGCTGTATGGCGTGCTCTCAGAGTAAGTGTGCCTCTCACACTGGTTTCCTGTGTGAAGCAGCCTTGAGCTGCTGGATGTGGTCACGGTGCTGATGTGTGGACCCTTCCCACATGGCTGCAAATCTGTGCCTGGAGGAGAGTGAGCCATGCAGCCTGTGCAGTGACATGACCCTGAGCCAGCCAAAAATAATGAAAAGGTCTCCACGGACCTCAGGTCTCAAGACATATCTCAAATTTTACATTTTCATTGCGCACCCAGAGCCAGTTACGTTACAACTTGTTTGTCCACCTTACTTAGATGAAAATAGACCTGAAGACTGAATATGGCTGAGAGAAGGAACTGATTCAGATGTCTTACAGAGTATCATAAAGTACAAACAAATATACTAATTCTGAGTTATTTGATGCTTACCATGGTGTTGTGATCAAAATTTATACTCCCCAGTGAGTTCGGTCACTTGGGTCTAACCTAATGCATGTGGTACCAACATGTTATTTCAAAGCTTTAGTGTGAAGACTTTGTTCAAACTGTATAGATAGCAATTCTTAATCTTACACTTTTTCTAAAATCATATTTTAAAAAATGTGACCCACCACATTGCACATTTTATGTGTAGGGTCTTGGAGTGTTTTGGGATTGGTTTTTTTTGGGAGGGGTGGAGATTATGTGCATCAGGAAAAGACTTCTCTTACCTTGACAAGACAACAGACAGGATATTTCTCCAATTTACATTAAACATATAACCACCTAAGAATAACAACATCAGTGAAGTCTCTATTGCTTTGTCAGGTGGAAGCAAAAGGAGAGTCAGATAATTTTTTATTTCTTTTTTGCTGTTTTTCTATCCAGCCAGACAGGTGTGCTGGCCACATTTTGTTACCATATGTCTGGAGAAATTGTTTTTAAAATAGTTAATACTATATTTGAGAAAATTTCATGTAGCATATGCCATTTAATATATACAAATGTTGTCCATACAATTATACAATTGGGTAAAATATACAAAATCAAGTTGTATTTAGGAGGATTTTTGGTTATAAGCCAATGCAAATATTATTTTCCCATGATTCCAGGAAGAGATTAAGTGTAGAGTGGTAACTTGTGCAGTGTCTGCCAATTGCTGAATAATTGCATGCCCATCATTATTGCATCCATATATACAATGTGTGTAAAAATTCAGACCAGAGCCACACTGCACAGCATACTTCAAATAGCAGTGGTCATTTTGAGGCAAATTATTATATATATTATTTTCAGTGTTAATTTCACTCAGCTATTTTAGTGTCCTCAGGGACTTAGAGCATCACAGCACTGGAAACAAAGTACTGGACATGTGTCTAATATAAATAAAAAGGCAGAGACTAATACATGTGCACAGACTGCACAACTTTTTCAAATTTATTTCTCAACAAAGTATAAAATTAAGATAAAACTACACTACACTACTCTCTATGTATCCTGTCTATCAGTGAATGGTTTAAAAGACAGGATCCTGGGAATGTTGTACATTATCACGGGGGAAAATAATTAGAGCAACCACAATATATATACAGCCAGAGAGACATCTTGGAAAAACATTTCCTATAATTGCACTGTGACAAAATGTGCAGTTAAATACTATACACCTGGTAAAAATTACACCACAATTAATGGCATGCCTCTAACATAGTTAATTCTTAATGTTTTTAGTAGTTTAGGAAAAAGCCCGATTACTGTGTGCTGCTTCATGTGATAATGTTGTTAGACAAAAACTCTCAACAATTTTCATAAGCCATGCAGTGTTGATGGTGGCAAAAAATTTCTGCCTACATTCAAAATACCTCTCCCTGATCTCATTTTAAGTTGCACGTTAAAACTGAGATGTTAAGGCAACAGATTAAGAACACTCTCCAAATTAATTGACTCATTTTGCTGAAAAATATGTCTGTATTTAGAGAAATGGAGGTTGATTTCCCCTCTTTGCTATATTTGGTATCCTTTTGCATGAAAACTGTGTTGTTGCGTGTCCCTTTAATCATTATGAATGGATTCTTTTTAGAGTAGTGTGTGCTATCCCCCAAAACAGAACATTTGCAATTGCTAATTGAAAGACAAGCTGTGTGATTTGGTTTCTTCCACATCTGGGATGGCCAGGGACAGTCAGATGCAGCAGTTGTCACCCAAGTGAACGCTAAACCAGCATCTCAACACTGGGTTAATAGTTGCTGTTCAAAAGGACATATCCCTTGAACCTGAGTGAGTATTACGATTTGAATGTCCCAGTAACTTATAATCTCCTCCACCACTTAAAGACCTACTGATATTCGCAGCCATTAAATGCCTCTTCCATGTCCTGACCACACACGGCAAGGCTAATTACTCTTGGGGAACTTAAATTCCCACTTCAATTTCAACAGGACTGCACTTAATTTCTGTTCAAATCTCTTATACAGCAACAGTGTTTGCTGCAGAGGATATCTGAACACAGGGCTCCGAGGAACTTTCTGGGCCATTAAGTCAATTCCCCTGTTACTGCAAGCAAACACATTGTATAATTTCTTTCATACACTCCAACATAAAAGTTGTTGGGTTTTGGCCTCTGTTACTCAACTGGAGACTATTCCAAAATGCACTTGCTCTACGAGTGAGGATTTGCCTTCTAGTTTCAAACTTAGACTTGTTTTTTCTCAGTTTACACCCACTATACATGTGAAAATGTTTTAATTTGGTTTAAATTACTTTTCCCCCTGCTGCTTTCCCTTGTGCCCTCCCCCACACCTCATTTCACCAGTGTGACCAAGACCATCTCTTCAATCCTCTCATCTGCTAGTCTTTCAAATGGCTTTTCTAAAAACAGAAGTTGAGAAGAGGTCTAGCCAAAGCCCTATAGGGTGATGCTAGTATTTTTTGTCCTCCCTGGCAGTAATTTGACAAACAAATTCTGGAACTGCATTTGTCTTTTTGTGGTTACATCACATTGATGGCTCTTAGTCAAACCTTGATCAACAAGTAAAATTCTTTTATGAACAGATGAGCCCTGAGTTTCTAGCAGATTTTTTAATATTGTTTTTATTATTATATTTTATCCCATTCCCATTTGGGCTCTTAGACTTTGCTCTCTCCGAAAGATGTGTATTGGCAATGTCTCTAAACCTTGCATATCAGTACATTTTGTCAGGACCCTATTCATATTTGCATCAAGTCACTGAGAAAGTGTTAAACAAAATCGAAATTGGTTCCCAGTCTGGTTTCATCCCTTTCCTTTCCACAGACTGCTGCTGTCCACATTCATGTCTCCTGTTACCCACTTTGCAATGCCACTCCTGATTCCTCTCATCATGACAAGTGAAGGTTGCCCATTTGATTCCAAAGCATGTTTTCCTGAAGTTTTGATAGATGATATTTAACACATTATTTTTGTGGGAAATGTAAAAGTTCAGTGTCATCTATCTCTGTTAAATTATTATTTGTCACTTTCTATGTTTAATTTATCTCCTAGTGCTCTTGCAGGATCTCTTTCAAAGCCTGCTGTAGTACCTTACATCCAGTTTAGGTTGGACTTTTATGTCCATGGCTGTACATCCCTTTTCCTGTACTGAAGTACAGCTGTTTTCCTTGCCACTCTCCTGTCTGTGGTGACAATGCTCACTCTACCCAAAGGTGCTATGAAGCAGTTCTCAGCAGCACACCTTCCAGCCTCTTGGGATGGAGACAGGTGATATCTCCCACTCAAGACGAACTTTCAAGCTGAAATTTGCACTTGGATGCCACATTCCCAATGATCCCTTCCCGTTTGTCCTCATGGCCAGTATTGTCATCCCTCCTGAACACTGGGACAAAAGACACATTAGAGAGTTCTCATACTGTTCTCACTGGTTTTGACTTTTGCAACAAGGATTTCCTCTAGACCAGTCCTTTTTTCAGCTCCTATAGGTTCCCTGCTTATTCTCAGTATTCTTCCTGAGGCAATGTTCCTTCTGCCAGGTCTGAAACACATCCCTATGTGATTTTCCCCATGACACTTTTATGTATTCCTCGGCATCCTTGACCTGAAGCATTTCCAAACCTTTCCCACTTTGAAGACCCTGAGCAACCCAGCCCCAGCTGTCTCTCTTAACCAATCCTTATAATTTTTCAAAGTTTGCTTCAGCAAAATCTGAAATCTTAATTAGAGAACTATTTTTTTGTTTATCCTTCCCTTTAAACTGCGTCAGCTCAAGACCACTCATGTTAAACAACTGCCAAGTCCCATCCAAAAAGTGACTGAACTTTATTAGTGGATGAAGTGATTGCTGCCTGTAGTGCATGGAGCCAAATCCTGACACCTTTCCTCTGCCCTCTTTACTCTGGCATAAGTCTGCTGAAATCACTTGGAGTTTTGTTTATGTAACTAAAGGATTGAGCCTACAGTTTGTAGTTTTCTTTGAATTCCCTTAATATGAAAGGTGCTACACAAATACATTATTATTTTACTTTCTTTTTATAAAGCCCAAAATATTATTGCCCATTGAAAGTTTATGGAAACTTGAAGCAATAGCAGTTGGCATTGACCTTTTCCCCAGTATAGGAGTCCCTAGGATAACACAGATGTCATGTGCAATGAAATTAATGTTGTGAGCACAGCTGTTTAGTAAAACAGAGCAAGATAAAAAGAAACAATTACCTAATTTGATATGGGATCTTTTTAAAGTTTTTTCTTTATCTTATGATACAGTGTGCAACTTATTGACTTATCCAGTGCCAGGTAGGCTTTTTTCCTTCTGTAAAACCAGTTTTCACTTACATTTACTGCTGGGAAGCATTATTTGAAATGATGAAGTGTAGGAAGTAGAGCCAACAAGAACATTTTACATAGTTAGCAAGTATACCCAGACTTCTCTTCTGCAATTTACTTATAGACTTAACTTGATTGTTCTCAGGCTAATACGCACAATTTTGAAAACTGAAATAGCCTTCTATAATGTTCAAACACAATCCCATAAACTGAATCAGTTGTGAAAGTAAGTTTTACCTCAAGACCCCACAATGAGGTATCTATTACCAGGAGCTCTAAGCAAATGTTCTTTTAATTAGCTACATTTATCTTTAATGCCTGTTTTGACAGAAACTCTAACATAAACATACATTACAAATACAGAAAATCCAGCTCAAAGTATGGTTAATTTTTATGCTTGACAGAGCCATTTGGAAAAAATAACTGTGACCTTTTTGGAGCCTGGCAAAAAAAAATCTTAATGTGATGTCATTATAACACAGTTTCAGAAACCAAGAAGAAACAGTGGCATCTGTAGCTAAAGTACAATAACAATTCTTAAACTATTCTTTAAAAGTGGCAATAAAACTCTAAAAAGACCTTTGGGCCTTATGCTGAGGCAGCTGAAAAGTCATGTTAAATAATTTCTGTAAGGACAACAGTAATTGTAAACCTCATTAAAGTTTACCTACATTTCATTCCTAGAGTGTCCGAAACAAGGACTGTGAAACCAGATGGTTACAGAGCACACATGATGGATATAGTCCATCAAGCACGTCCATTGCCATGGAAACAACAGGAATAACATTATCTTCAGTGTCTATTTCTTCACAAAACTTTTCATTTAAGTGTTGCTGCCAGTCTAAGCAAAGTCCATACGAATACCTATCAACACAACAACCAGGTTTGCTGTTTACCCCGCAGTAAGTGTGATGGACGTTGTTGAGTGTTGTAGGAATGACAGCAGCCTGTGTCCTCTCCTTGGTCCAAGCTGTACTCAGATGCTTCTCAACAGACTTTCTTTGGGTTCGTTGGGGGTTTTTGCCTTTTTTTTTTCCCATTTGTTTTTAGGTTATTTGATTAGAGTTACCATTTTGAGCTGTCCTATTCAAACAATTCAATTGTTATTTGAATGAATAAACAAACCAGGTGATAAAAATGCCTTCCTTTCTCATTTTCTTTCTCAATGAAAGGAACCAGAGACAGAGCAGAAGACAGAGAGTTTGAAAAAGACATGAGACAATACAGATGTGTTTTATGGGTCATCATAACCTTGAAAGTGAGCATGTGGATTACAAAACCATAAATCTGAAGCAGAATGAGGGAATGTATGCACATAGAGACAGCAGACAGCATTGGCACCATACTAACCTGTCTTCATCCTCTCTGTTATGGATATTTCAAGAAAATTAATTCTGTCCTGTCCTTAGCTTTTCCCTCTTATCCTATTTCATAAAAATAAACAGGAGATTTTGCTATATGTAACAATCCATACCCAGCCCTCCAAAAGCCAGGAAATTGCCTATTTTCTGGTTTACTCTCAAAAATATATGTGACACATCAATGGTCTGAAACTACTTTATGAGTCCTGTGATAGTGGAAGTTAATGGCCACTCAAAAGAATCTCCAGTATTTTATCTGCTTGTTCAAGTCTGTCCAATAAAAGAATTCATGGGGTAAAGGCTCTACTTGCCCTTAGGAAAGTACATGGCAAAAATCCTATTGGTACCAGTGGGGAGTGGTTAATCTAATTCCCTCTCCCTCACAGAGTACACCTAGCAGGTCCATCCCATGGCACATATACACAGGTTAAAGCACTTTAGCCAAAAATTGTCTCACCATGTGTTCCCACAGCCAGCAAGCTCAATGATGTGTTATGCCACACAGCCACTAGATCAAGAGTTGTTGCCAAAACTTGTGAAAACATTCCTGGAACCATGTGAATATGATCTGTGCCTTTGTTCCATGCAATATACACACCTATGAAAAAATTACCTCTAACAAAAAACTGAGGATTTGAAGATGTCATGCTGAGTAAGACCATCTGCTTAAGAATTTCTCACATTGGGAAGCCAGTGTGGAATATGCATCATGGTCCCTGTGGCTTGTGGAGGGAGGGCTGTGATGCAGAGACACATACCAACATGAGCTGGAAGTAAAACAGCCACAGCTGCATGCTTTACAGCTTGGATTGCCATAAGAACATACCCAAAATACTTGTGCCTTGTTGCCATCAGCATATCAGAAACACAGCTTTATACAGGTAGTAGCAGGGACTGCTCCCTCAAGTTCATTGGTTCACTCAGGGGCTCCGAGTCTGTGGCAGGGGCACAAGGGCCACAGACAGCTGAAATTTCTGCTGAGCTGCAGATATTCTCACCTGAGGGATATCACATTACTTCAGCGCTTTCCATTTTCACATTCAAAGCTCTGCATACCTGTGCCCTGACCCCTACTTAAGTCCAGTGTCTTATCATATTCCCTCTCCATCCTCCACTGAGGCCAGTGTTTTTAGGCTATTTCCCTTACACTCTGCACTTCATGGAGAGCATTTTATTTTTACTGGTCAATATTTGGGTGCCCTGGTTTTACGAAGAGGATGTTTTTCCTGGTATGAGAGCTGCCCAGTGTTATTAAAACAAAGCACAGCATACTATGCAAAATGTGGAGTGGTAGTGTTGTCCTTACTGCACAAATTAACACATAGTGCATTTTCTCAGGTATAGTATGGTGACCAACCATCTTAGAGCTGGCCAGAGACTCCCACAAAAACACCTTTGTTTTGCTGCTACAAAAGAAGTTGTCATAATGCCCAGTTGTCTCAGGATTTGTAACTGGCCTATTGGACAACCAAAAAATCTATACATTTTTTTCCAGGACAGGATCTTCTTATTTTAATTAGAAAAAATGTCCATGAAGGTCTCACTGCTTCTGTCACATTACTCTCATTTCTGTGTTGCTGAATAAGCAGGTTTGTTCACCTGCTGCCTCGTACACAGAAATTGTCTTCATATGCCTGGGTGAGAGAGGCTGCAGAACAACTTTTAATATAGAACATACACTCCCTCAAAAACTGGCTTTGCTTTCTGAAACATCTGTAACCTGGGGCCCAATTGCCCTAAACAGGACAGGAACAGCCACTGCTAAAGCCAAGCCTAGCTCAGCCACCACCTTACTTCACCTTTCACATACTTGCATTGCCCCACACTGTTTTGTTTTGCCTCTGACACAAATTTGTCTTTCAGTTGGGGTTCTCACTCCTCAGCCTCCCAGGGGGTCACCACGAGCCTGGCAGAGGTGCGTGGCCATTTCAGGCAAGCAGCATGCACACATGGCACAGAGTTCTTTACCTTCTCCCCTCTTCAGCTCCCCAGAAAGCAGAAACCCAGCGAAATTGCTTTCCAACGTGCTTATGTAGTTTTTAATTCCGTATTTGCCGTTTTCTGCTCTTATTGGAAAAACAGTTCAAAGAAATGAACCTTTCCTTGGACCAGAAAGTTGTACTGCAAACAGCTAGGGAAAATTTAGGTCCCAATAAATATGTCGTGCAGCCATTAAGGGGAGGTAAATAGACCAGACAGAAAAGGACTGGAAACAAGACTGGAGCAGCTGCATGCATTGCATTAAAACGTTTATCATCTGGCCTAGTTGGAGTTGTATTTTACATTGTGAATTTATTATATTTTGGCTTAATAAATGTGAATTCTCACATTCTTCCAAAGTTTTAAGTAAGTCCAGATACGCTTTCCACACACTTCTTCATGATCTCAAGTTGTGTTTTTAACTACTACATCAATGATTAATTTCAAGAAATGTATGAACAAATTAAGCTTTGTCAGGTGCATTTATCATATCAAAGTCCCTTTCCTCAGACAAGATGTATAAATAGGCCTCTAAGTTTGAAAATAAGCTTCATTCTCACTGGTAAATATTGAATGCCATGAAAAAGAACCACAAATTAAATGGAAGGAAGGAAGGAAGGAAGGAAGGAAGGAAGGAATACAAGGTGCCCCCTTCCCCAGCCACTGCTGCAAAACTGCTGAATTCCTCTCATCTTTATCCATATGGATATCCACTTGGACTATAAATATTTAGAAAGGTCAGACTCTAATGGGTGACTGTGAGTAGGGAGACTGTGCACACCAGAATTCAACCTCACCTGGTTCTTTTTTTTCTGCTATAATAAAAACAGGTAATTGTAACATTATTTTTCTAAAGGCAAAATCCTGCTCAGCAGAGCAGAAGTATTTGTGATATTCTTTCTATAACTGTTAACAGAAATGATTTTTAAAGTTAGACATCAATTTTTCTACAAGCCTTAGTGTGTTTGAAATTACCTTGAAGTTGTTTAATATAATTAGCTTTCAGACATTATTTCTGAATGTTAAAAATGTACTATGAAGAGATAGAAACCTGAGAACACACTGAAGTGGAGTGGGCTTGAAGAATTAAATGAATGTAGTCAGAGAGGATTATGTATTACCAGAAGGAAAGGTCCCCAGATCTGGGAACCAGTTTACTGATTCTTGTCAACTGAAATGAGTGAAATGAGATCTATTTTCCTTTTTTCCCCCCTTCTTTCCTTTTTTTTTTTTAAACTTCCCAGGGAAGGAATTGTGAACCTGAGCTATTTGTTGAAGAAGGTGATTCAGTGAAAGGAGATGAAGTAGGTGTCTCAAAATCTATGCTATTTTATAAGTAAACCCATTAGAATTCTCCAAAGAGAAAAAAATAACATTATAGAATTACTGAAATGCAGAATCACCCATGTTAAGAAATGATGAAGCTCTTTCCAAAACCTGATCTGACCAGCCAGGTTGTTTGCCAAGGGTCAATTTACAACTGCCACACAAAGATCATTTTAATTAAACTGTCCAGACAAGCCTCAAAAGCCCTATTTTCCTATTTGTTTATCTGAGAGAGTGTCACATAAATTGGCTGATCACTGTTTTCCTCAGCCATTTCCAAAGAGCCCATGGGGAAGAAGGGGAGAAGGGAAAAGGGAAAGCTGTCAATGCCTCACTCCTGAAAAGACGTGGAGGCATGAAGACAGCTGGATGTTCCTTGAAGAGGGGATGACGGAAAAGGGGTGCAATGCAGCTGGAACCGCTGTGTTGCTCTGGGTCAGGTGGGGTGGTGGGATGGCCAGCTCCAGCAGCAGTGCACAGGGGGGACAGGGAGAGGGATGGGGGCACGGTGGGAGGCTGCCTTGGCACAGCAGCACAGCTCTGACCACGACCCTGCTCCCTCCACCTGCCCGGGGCTGGGCCGAGCACGCCCTGCGCTTCTGCACTTCTGCGCGGCGGCCACCCAGCTCTGCTCAGGCAAATGAGAGGAAGCAGGTTTTCCAGAGGGGTGATCCCATTTACATGCACCTTATGCTGCATTATACGGGAATAAGTTTGACTCTCTGATTTCCTGATTGTAAATTTTCCTCCTGATGACAGAAAGAGTAATTGCTGTGACCAGAATCAAACTGATTGCTTAAAATGTTGAAGCTGACTTTTGTTCCACTTCTACAATGTATACATTTCTGAAAAATGAGGTTTAGAGGGATAGATATGGTATTGGTGTTTACCAGAAGTATCTTTGAAATGCTTTGTAGTGCCAAAGTATATAGAGGGCTCATTTACTGTGTTGGAAGACTAAATGCAACGGGGCTGTTTCTGCAGAAATAAAATATATGTATGTTTTTATTTCCTGTTCTCTTACATAATCTTGTTATTAGTTTGAAACTCTCCAGGCATTCTGTAGGTGATAAAAAGAGATGAAAAGTTATTTCTAGAAAGCTGAGAAGTTCTTATTTCTTCTGGTTTTAAACTAAACATGCCAGCTTAAGCAGAAAGGTGTAACCACACTCCGCTTCAGGGACAGGATAGCAGCGAGGCCAACAAATGAAAATAAAGGTCAAAGCAATTTCCATAAGGAGATGCAGCTGAAGGCCACCAGTCTGTTCCCAGAGACACTCGCCGTGCTGTATCAGAGGGGATAGCAAGGAGGGCTGATGTTGTGAAGGGAAGAGCAGTCCCCTGAAGAAATCAGATGATGGGCTGTTCTCCAGTTTGCCTTGCATGCCTCTCCTGTGGGTTTAATCACACCCTTCCAAATCTTCTCCCACACTAAGTCATATGGGAGCAGGGAGGCAGCCTCGTGCTCTCAGCTGTTCCCTGTCCATGCAGATACCCACATGGTTTGCTCCCAGTCCTTCCCTGTTCCTCTGTCCACTGACACTACTGTTAATATATCCTCTGGTGCAAATCAGCACTGCATACTCCACACATACTATCTGAATTTGAGTAAACTCACTGAAAGATGGAGCCTTCGGGGGTTAATCAACCGCTCAAGTGAAAAAGGTTATTTTGATTAGGGTTTGGTAGGCTGAGTTCAGATGAATATTGTTGTAGATGCAGAGAAATGGGGTAATAATCCCCTGTGCATTCAAATACTTCATTTCCCTAGGTCTGTCCCTTGTCTAGCTGGCCATCCTTCCCCATCCCTTCCCACACTGCACATATTGCACAGATATATCACCACTTTAGATGATAAGGAGGAAGACTGTCACACAGCAGTTTCTTCTTCCAGCCTCTTTCCCAGAAACTGTGTCAGCTGAATAAACATTTCTCACTGCTCAAGAAATGAGGAATGAGCTCACATCAGGGCTGATAAGGGTGAAATCCTCCTCCGAAACCCAAACCAGAGGTGGGGGGGCAGACCCCTGCTCCTGAAGTCCTTCAGCCTTCTTCTATCCCTCCCCATGCCCATCTCCAGTCATACAGCACGAAGAGCCGTCGGCAAGCTAATTTCCTATACTCAGCCGCGTATCACCTGGCCCTGGCTTTATTTAAAGTGCCTGAAGAGCAGTTCTGATATATAATAACCTTATTCAAGCACTTACTCAGCCCACCTTACTCAAGCACTGTTATCTCATAGTTATCCTATACAATATTTATTATAATTACAATTAAATCACTGTAAATTTTATGGTGTTTTGGATTTGCACCCTTAAGAACATTAGGAAGGATTAGTAAGAAATTTAGACCAGTATTAAGGACTCCTGGAAGTCTTACTACTCCATTTTTCAGAGCAACCCAAAAGAAAGCTATGTCTAATAGTATTTGGGGAGTTTCTTATGGAAAAATGTGAAAGTATCTGAATAATTTAATATTTACAATGACCCTCTGAAAACCTTTAAAAATAGCTCACTTGGTGGACTAAATCTAAATGGCATTACACAGCCTTATAAAAACAGATAGAGCATCACTTCATGGGAATGTATAAACAGAAAACTAATTTCTCTCTTTCTGTAGGGAACACTGGCAAAAGGGAAAGCTGTTGCAAAATTCCTGCATGGCTGAGGAAACTGGTGTTACCACAAGGACTGAGATTAATGGGCACAAGCAAGGGGACAACATGGGTAAGCAGTGAGCTGCAGAGATGGGAGATCTCTCCACAGCCACAGCTGCTCCAGGGGAGACAGATGCTGCAAGAAGACTGGGTCTTGCTTAGAAAATATCCTTTGCAGCATTCCCTCTGTGAGACTGAAGCCTATTCTACTAGCCTGCATCATTGTATTGTAGACATGCAATGCCATTCCTTCCTCCCTATTTACCAGCCCCTCGGAGCAGTCACCTGTGGTGATTGCTTTTTGAGTTCCAAACATTGCTTCCACAAAAGACATGCCCTTGTACAGTCTTCACATAATTAATATTCTGCTGTGCTTCTCTGTATTGCTGATGCTGTGAAAGCCTGTGTGCAGAGCTGCTCCACCTGCAGAGGCTGGAAATGCGGGACAAAAGGCAGCTACCTTTATTCTGAAATGGACATCTATAGTGTTTAAGCCACCTCTACACCACTTTTAGTTTCACAAGTACACCACCAAAGTCTAGTTCAAATGAAGAACTGTGCAGAACTGTTTTAACAGGCTTAAACTCTGACGTCCCCAAGCCTATTTTATTAACTCTCCAGAGGCTTATAATGATGCCACTCAAGGGAACATAGCCTATAAGAGAAAGGTATGTTAATTTGTTTTATTTTTATACAGAGAAATTAAAATACATGGATTATTACACTTGCCTCATAACTGTGCATGCTACATGCAAAAAATGACAATAAAAATGAAGTCATGCTTTTTATAATGTGACTACTAGAATAATTTTATGTGAGTAACTACTATTTGGGATACATTTAAAATACTACAAAATTCTTAGATGGCTGTTTCAGCATACTGTATTAATCAACTCAGGCGTAATTGTATGATGGCCCAAAAGTCAAACTTTTCCTTAAGTTTCCTGACCTTGACCTGAAAAAAATGTTATAACAAAATTTCAGATTGGGTTTCTTTAAGGCAACAGTTCCTCTTACCTAAACATACCTTTGAAATGGAGAGAAAGAGCTTGCTGATAAATGTTTCAACACCATACTTTATTAAAACAAGTTATTTCTGTTGTTTACTATGTGGTTAGGCCATGATGAAAAGCAGATCTTCACCAATACATTTTTGTGCAAATTCCTTACCTTTCTGTTTACAAAAGAAAGTGAAGTACCTTTCAGTGGTATTTGTCACAGAGCACTAGCAGCCAACAATGCATACTGTCAACTGCTTAAGGTTTCACTTCCTAATTAACTTTCCTAGAAGCAAAAGAACTGTCTGAAAACACAAAGCTCTCACATTTACCCTCCTGCCACTCCATCCTATTCATCCCTGGCCCCATGGCTGTGGCCACCAAGAGCAACAAAGTCCTGAAGGAGGGTCCCCACGGCCCAGAACATCAAGGGGGTAACCTGAGCAGCCTGTCTACAGAGCAAATTAGTTATCTGCCTTAGTGGGGGCTTTTTAAGAGATTATGACTCAACTGCAATTCCACCACAGGCTCCTTGATATTAGTGCTTTTTTAAAACAAGCCATTTCTCTTTTTCTTTTTGCTTTACATAAAATCGCATTCAAATTCCATGGTTTCTTTCTAGGCTTCCTGAGTGAATGTACTTTCCTCAGGTACAGATCATCTTTTATTCAAGCAAAAAGCAAAAATACAAAACATAGCTGAAATTGTTATGGAGGGTGTTAAGAGCTATTTACATGTGATCAAGAGAAAAACAGTATTCTATGGACCAGATCAAAAGAATTGTTACACTTTTCACTTAGAAAGCTGGTTTGATTTGAACAGTTCAAAATGCAGTCCAATACAAAAGTAGATATGAATTCTGTCCGTTTCAAACACAGTCCCCTCTTTCTGCCCATGGTTGCTTACGGATAAACTTTTGAGTATCAGTATGTCTTTTAGAATATGATTGGTTTTGCTGAAGCAAAGTTCTGCCATAATTATCAAGGCACAAACCAGCTGAAAAATGCTGAACACAGATGTTGAACACAAATATTATTTCACCAAGTTTCTACAAATAAGCTTTGGCTAAATCTCCTCCTAACAATGTGCCCCATCTTCTGCTGTGCATTGACCCTGAGGTTGGACCAGGCTTTTATTACTCTAACCATTATTTAAAAGCAACGTTCACGAGTCTCAAAGGCACAGAAAACCAACATGTTTTGACTTTTCTACTGTAAGTTACTTTCATGTCAGGTTGATGGTGAATTATTAATTGCATTATACCTTGAATGTCTCCAGATGACTGCAGATTGTGAAGATCTTCTAAACACGGGTTTGCAAACTGATTGACCTAGCACACATTCTGGTAGCTAAATAGCAAAATGACAGATTCATCAACTGAATGAGCTGCTATCAGATAATATTAGCTGGCAGATGTCTCAAAAGAAATAGTCGACGTCTGCAGAGCTCTGGCAATTAACTGTTTACAGGTCCAACACCTGCTTCAGTGATAGTATTTATTTCACAAATCATTTTAATGGCCATTTTCTCCAGCGCACAAAATACTTAGCCTTGAAGGTAAAAAGTTCAGCGCCAGCCACCTCTGCGCTGCAGCGCACAAAGCAGCGGGGAAGGCAGGGAGACAAAGCGCTGCAGAGCCGGGTGCTGAGTGATGTCCCTGCCTCCGCCGCCACCCAGGTGAGCCGCAGGGAGGGGGACAGCCGGGCCGCGGGCCCCAGCACCGCCGGGAGAGGGGCTCCTCGGTGTCCGCCGGCGTCACACGCCGGGAGCAGAGGCCAGCGGTGGCACGGGGCTGTGCCCATGGCAGGTCGCAGCTCCCCTCGCCCCGCGGCAGTGCCCGGGCGGTGCTGCTCAGCCGCTCATAACAGAGCCACTTTTACAGTAGAAGAGGCAATGACACTAATAACCGCTAATCCTCTCAAAGGCTTTCTGGTCTCTTGCCAGGTCAGCTTTAATCAACCGTGACTATAAAAAAGTAAAAAAACTTTGGAGGACTGGGTTACATAACACGGCAAACATTACAAACGCATCAGATCCAGTCCCCTAAAACCAGGCAGGATAGCTGCTTAAAAAGCTGCTTGCTCACGGATAGCACGGACCATCTGCTTAGGAAAACATGACTAGCAAGTGATCACACAAGTAGCAATCTGATTTCTTGTGTGTTTATCTCACTAAATGGTTCAAGTCACCAAACCCACAAGCACTATATTTCAATGGTAAGCCAGAAGGACTTAGATTCCCAGTGATGTCAAATACAAGGTGGATAGATAGACTGTGCTCTAAGCTCCATTTCTCCTGCAGACTCATGAGAAACATATTAATGGCCATAAGCCACTCAAATGCAATGCTTTCATGCCACTAAATAGCATGCTCTGGGCTTAGGTACCTCAAGTAATCAATAGTCTAGACACATAGTGGAGATTAATAACATGATTCCTTTCTATAATTAAACAATATTTATATAAGAAAATACAATAAATGTGTTAAGAGCAGGAAATCACATTTTTACTTGGATAAGTCCAGATGTTGCTTCCTAACTGCAAATTATAAAATGTGAAATGCAGTGGGTACCACTGAAATCAAGCTATCTAAATTAAATTAATGAAGGCATTTCCTGGTCTGAGAGTTTGAAAAAAAGAAGACAGCTGTTAGAGTAAGCAGGAAAAATTACAGAAGTGAGAACCTTACCAGGTAGTCCACTGAACAAACATCTTACACTTTCTATTGAGGAACTTTCAATGCATTTTTAAACAAGGAACTTAAACATTTCCATACCTACAGGATAATTGTTTTGAGAGCACATGAGTCATCTGAGAGTGCATGAAGTAAAGTATGTCTCCTGTCATGGTAAATGGCCCAATAAATACCCATGAGCCCCTCAAACTCAACTGTTGTGCTTAATCCTCTCAGCAAATTTGAGGGGTTTCTTTCTTTGCCTACCAGACCAATTCTCACAGAGGTACAGTTCACATCTGCTTACACAGCAGTTGCATGCAGACAATGTCCCCACCAAGTAACCCTTCTCCCTCAAAGGCAGCAAGTGACACTGCTGCAGTGCCAGGATACAGACATGTAACACCGTGCTATGATTTCACAAGGAAAAATTTGGTGTAAAGAAGCTATGCCTGGCAAAACAAGTATTACAGATTTGTAACAGCTCGCAGGACATCACAGTCCACACAGAAAAAAGATTATCCTTGCTCATATGAGCTTTAAACAGGCAACCTGGCAGAGGAGGACTGTTTTGTGTCCTGCAACACCTTGCTTTCCTTCCCTCATTCCAGCCTGCCACTGGTGTTTTCCAAACCTCTGACTAAACCTGGCAGGTATAGATATCTCTTTGAAAAATTCCAGGTGTTCAGCAAAAAGATGCAAAGAACTTAGTTTCATTGGCTATGAAATTCACAAAATGTTCGAATTAGGGAATGCAGCTCTATTTCTATAGAAGAGTTGCAGCACCAGAGTCTGACATCCATTTACTCATCTGAAGATCAGGCTACACCTCTCATGTGCCTCTCCTCACAGGACCCTTCTTCCAGGCAGCAGCTAGACAAAGAGAGGGAATTTCCATTTTGTAGGATACTGAGTTCCAGCTGAAATATAAAATGCATATTTAGAATTTCTGACATTTTTTTCCATCTATAATGAAACAGAGCAGCTCACTGCATCAATCCTGGACTATCTGAGCCCTGGCATGGTTCAGGACCAGGGTCAAGCCAGGGGTTCAAGTAGGTCCCAGGTTACCAAGAGATGGGCACCCTTGGCAGGTGCCTCCATAACCCCTGGCACTGCTACTCCATCCCTCCAAAGACAGATGGGCAGCAGAATCACAGTTCTCCACCAGCTGCATCCCAGCTGCTGCTGGACATTCAGTGCCCTCTTGCTTTTTTCTCATTACATATTGTGGCTTTTGAGTTATCTTAGTTTTTTCCATTAATGTTTTTGTATTTCCTAGAGAGTGCTGGGGAGACAGAGGGAGAGTGAGAATACCCAGATGCTCGTATGAACTTTTCAAGACACAGTCTTTAGAGCTTGGGTTTTGCACTGGTGGAAGGGAAACCAAACCCCAATATTCTGTTACTGTCGTAAACTCCTCGAATTCTCCCACTTTCAATACTTCTAAAATTAGGGTCATGCACCATTGCCTCACTATATCCTTTTCACTCTGCTCTTTATAGATATTCTATATGAGGCAAGTCTACAGTTTCTGTCATCATTAGAGGATTTCATGACAAATGGGCTATAAGCCTGAACCTTTAATCCTTCCTATTCATGCGAGCATAGAGACCCCAGGGAGCGCTCGCATCGTGTTCTCATTGATGAGATTCTCTCAGTGTGAATCTCTTTCCTCTGAGGATATTCAACATCCACCTCATCAATGGTAGCTTTCTGAAGGGAGGTCTCTAAAGCACCTCCATGTGAATCTTCGCACTAATGAAGTAGTTATGGATAAAAAATGCATCCAGGCAAAATCCCTGCACACATGGAAGACAAATAGCAAAACTCCTGTTGCCATTAGGCCACACTGAGCAGATTACATTGTACAAATGCTACACATGAAAATACTGTCAGTGCATCCCTGTTTAAAAATATAATATCCATCTTGGTATTATTCCTATTATTTCCTGGTCGATAACATCCTTATCCAAGAAATCCTGAATTTCAGCTTTCCTAGAAAGCATTTTAATAAGCCTAATGCTCCTCCCATCATATCCCTTGAGAGCAGAGAGATTAGGCTGAATTCTCAGATAAAACAGTCATCTGGAGAAAAATTAAAATATCAACAATGAATATCATAGATAGAAAACTAAAAAAAAAAACCTGGTTAAGATTGTATTTAGAAAAAAAAAGTCAAATTCATTCAGTAAGAAATGCATGGACAAGACCCTTAAGCACTCTACATAATAAGGTGTAATAATGTGACTAAATAATCATGCAGTTATGATAAAATTATTTTATTGGACTGGTTCCAGATAAGATTCAAGTTATTTTTAAAGATACTTTATGCATTTTTTTTTACCTGCTGATGCTCCTAAAGATATAGTTAATGTTCTGCTCAACTGTAAAAGTTCTCATTTAAAACTTTTTTGGCTTAATTTCTCTCTTACAAACAGGTTTACTACTGCATTAAAGGCACACAAAACTGCCAGACCCAGCCAAGTCATTGATGTGCCTTTGAATTAGATTGGTCATGCTTGAAGAGCCCAAAGTGTCTGGAACTTGCTGCTATTTCTGACCTTTATAGTCATCTGTGCAGTGTGTGTTTGGATGGAGAGCCCTGAATCAGTGTCTGAACTTCTGACTGTGCTCGTGCATCATTTCTCTGAACACAGTGGGATCGTATGGGCCAAGCAAGAGAAACATCAGGCACCATCCCTCTCATAAGCACTATATACACATTACCTCTAGGTGAAAGGCTGTCAGTGGCAGAGTCACCTGTAAGACCATGAGGATTTTGTAGCTTAACTTATCCTTACATGCACGCTGCTCCAGTGGCAACAGAATCAATGAGTCTGGTTTTCTACAGCCTCGTGTCCTTTGTCCCCTATTTACTGCTCCTCCCTGCGAGCTCAGCCTATCTCTGAGGGACAGCCCAGAGAGCAAGAAATAGCAGGGCTGGTGATGTGGGCAGGTTGCATCTGCCCTTTGGGCAGCCTGGGTCTTCCAGGCTTTCCTGCAAAACAGCTGCACTGATCCCAGTCATTCATCTCAATGAAATGCTCTCTGGTAACTTGTAAGATTTCTCCTAAATCTGGTTAACTTTGCTAAAAAAGTAGTGAAGCATTCAACAGTTGGGAAACATTGACATGCATTTTGCCTGCATAACTAACATTTAATGAGCATTTTACTGTGTTTGTTAGATATGGGTATTTAAGTGCAGGGTCCCTATCCTTTTCAATTCACAGAGCAAATGTTATAGAAATTGATATGAATTATGAAAGGAAGACTCTTCCCTTCTTTAAAAGACTCTTTCCTTCCTTGAAGACATTAAATTTTATGTCATTAAAATAAAAAAGAGTACAGTCTTGAAACAAAAGCCATATTTACAGTCCTGATACCAGAGCCTGGTGGGACTCTGAATGAAGGATGAGGTTTTTCCAAAATGTCAAAAACATGAAGAAGCAAATATTTAATAAACTGATTTCTTAAAGCTGAAAAAATTGAATAAGAACTTTCCCAAAACAACATTTCCCCTGCAGGATGCAAGTAATCTTCACTTGGGTGAAAAGAAAAACCATGAAAAAGTAGCCAAAGTTTAGCAAAATTTTCTGAGAACAAGATTGAAAATATGTAGCATCAGCAAAACTGCGTGTAATAGGAGTTAAAAACAACACTGCATAAAAATTTAATCATAAACTACTTCTTCAAATGTATCCTGTGCAAAATATCATTTTGCACAATGCATTGCAGCTGAACTTTTTTAAGCTAGAGCATAAAACAGACATAAATGTTAAAATTGTCCAAGGATCACATCTTTAGCTACAGATCCAATTTAAATCTAATTTTAGCTTAGAAACTGGTTGGAAGATTTACTTGTGAAATGCCAGAAAACTTGTCCAATGTGAAGTATGGTAAATTGCTAAGGACTGGCTTCACTTTTCATAAAAACCTAGAGATTTAATCCCTTCAGAGCAAATCCTAGTCTTAAAAATGTCATCACACTTGGGCCTTCCAGCATGCTTTATAATTTACTATTATTTATTGATTCCTACATATGCAAACTCTGCTAGCAGAAGAGAATCCTCAGTACCATAAACTAGATGAGTATAGAAAGAGGTAGAAGGACTAATTCCCAACGTTATCAGCTATTGTTAATTAGTTCTTCCCTGATCAAATGCACTTGCTTTAAAACTTCTTAATTATTAAATGGTGGTTGCTAGTTCAAACTAATCCCAAATAAGAAAAAAAAATGTTTAGTTGTGCAGCAGAGATTAAAGGGCTTCAATGTGCTCACTGTTAACAGGAAGTAAAGAAAAGACTTTCTTCATCAAATCATTTTCACAAAGCCTCATATATTTCATCAAAAATGGCCATTAGTGTTATTTCAAAGACGTGCCTGTGGTTTCTGCTAACTACTTATTACACAGCCATCATTTTATAATATAAACCAATGACTTGGTGATAAAGTGCACCAGTTGGAAACATAAACAGATGCATTATGGATAACTGAAGTACTGCTTTCTCTTCTACAAATTTATTCTATGTCACTTAAAAGGAAAAATCAAAGGAACCTTATGTTTAATAATATTTAGATATTCAGGATATGCCTAAACTTAGCAAATTAAGCAGTTCCAATATTCTCTGTTGCAGAGAATTCAGAATACTGAATTCCAGATTCAAAAATCAAATGAGATGGAAAATGCTTATGATCCCTTGATAAGCATAGCTAGGAATGAATTGGCATATGGAGGAAACAGAAAAGCCAAAAACAGCAAGAGTTGTGCTGTGCAGGGCTTTTGTAATGACTTTGCAGCCCTATTTCCCAGATTATGTTTCCAGTTTTTGAAAATCAGACAGGCAAGGAAGAACATTTTGAAAAATCAAATTCTTCTGCAGAACCATCAGCATGTTTTTATAACTATCCCATGGTAATGCAGACCCAATCCTAAAACACATAAAAAACATGTAACCTCACCAGCAAGATAATGTCCTTGCCCCTAGCAGTGCCTTCAAGGAAAATAACACTCCAGCTGTGCAGCAGAGTTTGCCTGTTTGATGGTATGGACAATCTCCTGTTCAGGTAATTTAAGAAGTTTAGACCTTTACTCCTGAATGCTTTAAAAGAAACACAAAAATTTATCATCCTTGGCCTTGTAGCAAGGGATGAGTTGATTGAACTACTCTCAGAAGGGAATTTCTATGTATCATCTCATATTTTAAAAGAAAAATAACAAGAAACCAGCAGACAAAATGCCATTTCTCTGAACAGTCTTCATTAGCTCTCTTACGAATTGTCCCTTTAAATGTAGCCCCAAGAACAGCACACTTCCCATGAGTAATTTCCCAGTGGAGGAAAGGCTTCCTTTAGCAACACTTTCAACATGGCCTCCTGCAGCATCCCTATATCGAAGCTAAGTCTTCACAATCCTGATGGCTGGACTACAAGATGGAGAAAAAACTGTTTGAATTGTCCATTTCAAAGGGTAGTTGTTACTGAGTAGTACCCTCTGTAGTGGCTGGTGAGGAGCTCCTCAAGGATCTATCTTGGGACATGTCAGGAAGATTAGAGACACCAGATATAAATTGATAAAAGAGGGATTCAACCTGAATGTAAAAAAAAAAATTAAAATCTACTAGCAGGTAATTTAGCACTGTAATAGGTTGCCCACTGACAAAATCACATGTTGCCTGAAGCCTATGAGGGGATCCTGGGCAACCCTGTTTTCCAGAGATATCCATAATTTTGGCAGTCCATTTCAAGTGCCTGCAACATGAACAGCCATTTGTGTCCTAACTGTGTCTTTGGCCAGGCACAAAAAAGACAAAGCAAAACCTGCTATGTCTGGCTAAGACCAATGCAGTGTGTCATCAAGAGCTGTAAAGAACCTCGTGGATCTTGGCACCAGCTTTATACACAGCTTGGGGAAGTGAAATGGAAAAAATTTTTCACACAAGTTACCCAGGCCTCAAACAAACAAGAAATTAAATTAACCAGCAAAGTTCATAAGGGTCACTGTTCAAGAGAGAGAGAAGCCGCTAAAATACACCTTTAATTGAACCAATAGCAAGTGAAGAAATACTTTATAGCTTCTGAGACATCCCAAACTTGCACAACAGTTAACAGGACCACAAGTGAACAAGAACATTTCCACTAATCTGATGTTGACAGTTTTCGCAATTTCTACTTTTTATTTCTTTCCTTTAATCTATGAGGATTTTCATATTATAAACAGTTTATCTTGTCTGTATGTGATGTTCTGTACAATGATCTAAGGCCACTTTGTATCAACAAAACCCCAAGACAAAACAAGTCCCAAATTTGTTTCACATGAAATTCTTATTTTTTTTCCCAGCATGTTTTACAGAAACAAACAGACAAACAAATACAAACAACTAAAACAACTCCAACACTTCCTTTTTAGCAAAACCTGTAAATCTTGCGATTGCTTTTTCTGTGATGGGAATTCTGGAAGACATTTTCTTTTGAGAAAACTGAAAATGTCGTATTTTGTTCAGAATATTTCAAGTAATAGATAAATAAACAATAATTTGCAAAACTGGCATAGCCAATTGACTTTCAACTTCACTGTTTCTGTTTCCTCTACTGCATCCTGTAGTGTGACGAAGCAGTAAGGAGAGGAGGGATGGACCAGGGCAGTGTTTGGTACCAAACACTGAAAGTACATGACAGTGTGCATAGGTGTAATACAGCTGGTTAACTTTTAAATCAAAGAAAGAAATAAAGGGGGGAAAAAGGTTAAATTAAAGCAACATTAATTGCTTAATGAAGACTGACAAGAGTCTATGTAGCAGGGTCATTTTATATTAAGAATAAACAGTGCCCTCTGTGGTTTAACAGAAAATGTGGTGTTGGTTTCTTTTGTATTGTATTTTTAAACACAGAAGCTAAGAGCACCCAAAATTGCCCTATTTAGTATAATCACTTAGCTCGATGAAAATCCTCAGTCATTTTAGCATGCTTGCCTCAGGAATGCAGATTACAAGTAGCAAACAGAAAGTAATCCACAAATAGCTTTAGAATCCTGTTTGAAAAATTGGTCTGTGAGCTATGTAGGTCTAAAAGCCAAGTGAGTACATTATGATCCAAAAAAGTGAACGATTTTTTTAAATGATTTATGTAAACTAGGAAAGAAAAACTCACTTTAAAACAAACTTGAGCACGTATTGTTGATACGATCACATTTTAGAATACACTAAGTGTTCCAAATGGCCCTCAGATCAATTTTGGGAAGTAAACAAAGCTCAGCTTTCAATGAGATTTAGGTTTTAAAACACAAGAAATTAGGTATAGGTTAATTCAAACATTCATTAAATCCAGACTGCCATGAGTTATATTCCATGGTCTAAAACGATGACTAATGCAGATAACAAGCATGCTTATGCAATCTGTTACAGATAATATGTTAAGTAAAATAGTTTGCACAAACTCTAAAATAAAGGATCTTTCTAGTTAACAAAAAAGTCAAAATTAAAACATAATTTGAAACACGCATTTTGTTCTATATTTGAAATCAGAGGCTGTGTCCACATTTTATACACACACATACAATCGCGCAAACACACACGCTCACACGCACACACACACACGCTCACACACATTATTTTAATAGATGCCAGATGAGAAAAGTGCTTGACATCCAGTTTACTTTCAGCAGCGAGTGCGGTGGCCTCGCCATCGTGCTCGCGAGGGAGCACAGCCCCCGCTGGGCCAGTGGCACTGTGGCCCCAGGACCTGGTGTGACAAACTTGGTCATGGAGCAGCAATGCCACCCAGGACACATCCTGGGAGCACCTATCGACCTGGGGAGGAGGAAGCAGCCAAAATCAGTTCCCATCCCTTGCGAGAAGACAAGCGCGCTGATGGAAGGAGGACAGAGCCGAGGGACCTCAGCAATGTCAGCCTCTCCCTTTGCAAGGGAACTTTTGGAGGATTGAAAGGTTGTTGGGCATTTCCCACATGGTTTGTTTCTCCCCTCATCCAGCCAACCTTTGACTCCCCCTCCATGGTTTGGGCGATAGCAACGGGGCACACCTCTATAGACCCAGGGCAGGGATGATGGTGAACAGCTGAGCCCCAGTGTGGGGTCCAAACCCCTCTGTGTAAGGTACTGCAATTTTTCCCACCGTTAGCATCTAGGAAAGTTATCCTTGATGATAATTTATAGTAACTTGTGTTTACGCTCCAACAAGCTCCAAACTGTGCACCAGGACCACTCTGGACACTCTGTCAAGCTGAAAGATGTTGTCTGGCACCCAAAGAACTTGCAGTCCAAGGACAGGTGACAGCAGAAGGAGGTGGACCCCCTTGAGTACATGGCATCTGACCATGCTGAGCGCACATCTGCTTTCCAAAATTTTGGTATATAGTGTCTAATCTGCCTTTGGGGGAGATACAGGGAAAACCATAACTTCCTACAGCCGTTTCAGGGGTTTGTCATCTGAAGCATTGATGTGTTGTTGTCACAGGCAGCAGGATGAGACCTGCTGGAGCAGCTGGAGGAATGGCAAAGCAGGTTTGGAATACAGTAAAGCTATTACCATACTTCATTCATGGCTGCTCATAAAAGACTCTGAAGTTGTAAAGGGTAATATAAGCACTGAGTGATATTGTTAGTGTTTCAAAAGCTACTTTGGCTTTTGGGTTTCATGCATTTACAGCATGCAAAAAAGGCTTAATACTGTCCCATAGCTGGAAAGACATCAGTGGACAGAGAGCGCAAAATGAACTCACAAGTATCTATCAAAACAATTATATTAATTTAGAATAGTTGTATTTGTAAAGTATTATAGTGTAAAGTATTATTAGAGTTAGCTGGATGTCTGAGATGTATATGGGAAGATGAAGAAATTAAATATTTATTTTACTACCCTGGATGTCACTTTTGTTATGATATCTGGGTGTAGAGTGCTTTTCTGGCTGGGCCTTTCTATAAACTCAGCAGCACAGGGCACAGCACAGACCTGTCTAAATAATCTCCAAAGGCAGTTTCACTTTGCTGATTGATGTTGATGTAGGTGCATGTATATAGAACCTCCTGTTGTATTGTCCCAGCACCTCTTTATTCCCTGGCATGAAACTTCAGCACCTCAGCCTTGTGGCACCTGGTAGCATTTCCCAGTTCCGAAGAAGTGGTTGCTTTGCCTGAACATTCCAGGGAAAACATTTTAAAATTATTATTCTGGGCTTGTAGTTTTGTCACAAAGAGCAGGTTCTACCATTCAGTGCTTTCAGTATTACCTTGACTTTCACCAATAGGAAACTAATTTCAGTGGAATATCCCAGGGTTGTGACTCAATTAACACTTACAGAAAAGGGGCACTTTAAACACAAAAGAAAGAATTAGAAAAAGAGGGTGGGCAAGTGGACCCTCCATCAAAACAAAAAAATTAATAAGCATATAAAATACAAAATACATATATTAAAAAAAAGTTTGAGCTGCTATAGCAGAGTCTCATGGGAGCTGTGGGCAAATAATTTCCTGTCTCCACTTTCATCCATAACTGCATTTCTTGGCAAGACCTCATATCCTAGGGTTCCAGAAAGACTCCTAGGATACACTGTCATATCCTCACTGGGAATAGGATGCACTGATAATATCTGTGAAAGATACAGGGAAGGAAAAAACAACTCTTAATTGGAGAAAAACAGAATATTCTAAAATTATTGTTCATAAAACAGCTAAGATATAGAAATACTTAATCAATATATTTAGAATTGTTTGGTTAATAATTTGGATAGTATATCACAGAAGAAGTAAAGGGACACAATAAATCTTTTATTCATGGGATTAGATTATCATTTTGTTGAAACCTCAGGCATCCTAGTGAAAAGCAATTCTGTAGGCCAGCTGGGAGTATAAAGGCACCTTGATTCTTATAGAGAGCCTGAGGCTTCTCTTTTTCTCATTAATAAATATCTAAATATATGTCCCTATCAGTTTATTTCAAATTTTCTCGTGAGCTGTTGTCATGGTTTAATCCCAGCCAGCAGCTCAACCCCACGCAGCTGTTCTCTCACTTCCCCACAGTGGGATAGAAAAGAGAATCAGAAGAGTAAAAGTGAGAAAACTCATGGGCAGGGATAAAGACAGTTTAATGGGTAAAGCAAAAGCTGTGCACGTAAGCAAAGGAAAACAAGGAATTAATTCACTTCTTCCCATGGGCAGGCAGGTGTTCAGACATCCTCAGGACAGCAGGGCTCCAACACGTGTAACAGTAACTTGGGAAGACAAACGCCATCACTCCAAACATCCCCCCTTTCCTTCTTCTCCCAGTTTTATACACTGAGTATGACACCATGTGGTCTGGAATATCCCTTTGGTTGGTTGGGGTTAGCAGTCTCAACTGTGCCCCCTTCCAACTCCTCATGTACCCCATTCTACTTATTTGGGAGTAGTATGAGAAGGAGAAAAAGCCTTGGATCTGTGAAAGCCCTGCTAAGAAATGATGAAAACATCCCAGAATTATCAACATTGTTTTCAGCACAAATCCGAAACACAGCCCCATATTAGCTACTGTGAAGAAAATTAACTCTATCCCAGCTGAAACCACCACAACTGCATGTTCAAAATGTTGCAGATAGCACAGGTGAGTTCCCATGGACAGTAAGAGATCCATCAGGGTAAATTGAAAGTGGTCCTTGAAATGTGTTTAAAGAAAAACTTGGTATCACCAGGCACAGCCAACATGTGCTCACAAAGGGAAGGACCTGTTTAACTCATTTGATTATCCTTCTATAATATGGTCACACACCCAATGGATGAAGGAAAGACTGTGGATACAGTTTTCCTGAATTTTAGCAAGGCTTTTGATACTGTCTCTCAAGTATCCTTCAGGACAAATTGTCCACCTTCGGGATGAGCAGGTTCATGGTGAGCTGGGCAATGAACTGTCTGAAAGACAGAGCTCAAAGGGTTGTAGTGAACGGCTACATGTGCCTGGAAACCTGTCCCAGCAGTGTTCCTCAGGGCTCAGTTCCAGGGCACTTGAGGGACAAGATGCCTTGCTGAGGGCCCTAGATACCTTATAGCATTGGACAGTGATTAATGGGATGAAATTCAGCAAGTTTGAATGATGGATTCTGGACCTGGGATGGAGTGGCTGGGGATCAGTGCTGCAGGAAGGGATCTGGGTGTGCTGGTTGGCAGCAGGCTCAATAGGAGTCAGCAGTGTGCCCTGACAGCCCAGAGGACAAACCCCTTCCTGGGGTGCATCAAACTCAGCATCACCAGCTGCTCACAGAGGTGACTGTCCTGCTGTACAGCCTTGGTGCAGCCTCACCTTGAGCTCTGTGTGCTTCTCTGGGCCCCACGGCTGAAGAATGATGGTAGAGGATGTGAATGTGTCCAGGGGAGGGCAGTGAAGGTGGTGACAGGGCTGGAGACAGTGTCCTGTTTGAAGGGACTGAGGACTTTGGGCTTGTTTCATTTGGAGTAAAGGAGACTGAGGGGTGACCTCACAGCTCTCTACAGCCTCCTGAGGAGGGCATAAGCAGAAGGAGATGTTGAGATCTCCCTGGTACTCAGGGATAGGACATGTGGGAATGGTTCAAAGCTGTACCAGGGGAGGCTTAGACTGGACACTAGGATGCATTTTCTTACTGAGAGGGTGGTCAAACACTGGAACAGGCTTCCTAGAGGTGGTGGAAGCCCCAAGTCTGTCAGTGCACAAAAGGCATTTGAAAAAGTTCTTAATAACATGACTTAACTTTTGTTGGGCCCTGAAGTGGTCAGGCAGTTGGAAAAGACAATGATTGTAGGTCCCTTCCAACTGGAACTATTCTATTCTTCTCTATTAAACCAATACTCTTCACATATGAGCATATGCCCATCTGCACTTGAGGAGAACCCCTTCACATCACTGAAAAGAAAACAAAGTTAAAAAACCAACTCAGCACAGAGAAGGAGCTAGTAATTCACCTTTGTCTTGTTTATACCCCAGATGCTTCTACAATAAAGCTTTTTCAGCACTAGCCATTTGGCTGCCACAGAAGTCTTAAGTGACACTCTTCAATCAAACGAGAGTCTTCAACTGTATCCCCACATATGCAACCCTGTAGCTTCACTTATTTCATAGGCATTTGCTTGATGCTTAGCTGAAAATCACTATTTCCTCTTGCTGTATGCCAATGCAGATTACAAACCAGACCAGTGGGCCTGCTGAAGTTATGTGAGGATTGAAAAAGTTAGGATGTTTCCTGCAACAAAGCCAAAGGTAGAAAGCAACTCTTCAGAGCAGCTGCCCTAATCATAGGATTATTCTTTCTCCTCCTACAGTATTCTCTAGCATTTAGTCCAGTTTATTAATTTCTGCAGCCAGAGAAGCAAGTGCGCTACAGACAGAGCCCCCTTCCCTGAAAACAACCCAATCCACCTCTTGGGCATGACTATACCTTACCCTGAATGCTTCATGGGAAAGGATGATTATAGGTTTCCTCATTTCACACAAATTCAAGAGAGAAAAATTATTCACAGTATTTCCAAGTTTTCGAGCAATTGCTTTTTCAGCTTTAGATTCAATTCTTCTACTAAAATTATGTGAGTGATTAGGGTTGGGGAAAGGCTGTTTGACTCTTTGCTAGCTTGGATTTTTAAGAGAGAGAGAAAAAGATAAGTAACATGCTATTACTAGTCCCATTGGCTAGGATTTTTGGAAATGAAGGCTTTAAAGTCAGTGCTCTGTCTTGTGACATGAGGGAAGAAGGCCACAGAGCAAGAACAAGACATAGCTGTTCCACCAGGACTGGATCATGACAGGATCAGACATCCAAAGGACTAGAACACTTTGCAGATTTTCTCTGGACAAGCAAGACTAGCAATATGTGGGAAGCACATGTCCATTCAAAGCTTCACAGCATACTTTGGTGGTCACTGACACACAGCATAACCTCACTTGACCCAAAACTTTTTATCTGGTCTCCAGCTCAGAACAGATATATTCTCTTTGCCTCTCCAGATTCCTTAGCATTTCATTCCTTCCTCCACATTCTCTCCTACAAGTTCCAGCCTTCCAAAGCACCTTACAAACTCAGCTATTCATCCAGTAGATTAATATATTTATTACATCAGTGTGGCTTGGTATGTTCTTCTGCTCTGATCTTCGTTATAAAGATAACACATAAAATTTCTGTATAATAATTGTTTGAATGAAACCATAACTTCTTCGAGAAATTCTGATTTTAATGTGTCCACTGAAGAAAAAGAGGCACACTCGTGTAATATAGCTCAAAAGGTTAAAACCACTCTCTAAAAATATTTTAATCTTATTACTACTCCAAAACTGTCAGCTTAGGTTGCTATGTCTCATACTGTACCAGAGCTCTAACTCCTAGCATTGCTTACCTGGAGCCTTCAGGCAACATAACCAACAATTCTATGTAGTGAGAGTACCTCAAATCTTTACTTTAAATTCTAACTTCCCTTTTTATTTAAATAATCAGATTGAACCCCATGAGTCTTTCACCAGAAGATCTAACCTTTTACCACTTCAAATCTCCCTGTACCTACCTGTCCTCTTTGTATAATGAAGGATCTGATCAGCATATTTAGGAAATTACCTTGCCTGATAGAATCCTTTGCAGAGTTACTTCTGTCAAGTTGGAGCTGCTATCTCACAAGAAAGGCTCATTTTCTTGTTTCCCAGAGGTTTGGCATTACCTTTAATTGTGGGATTGATTCAGAAGACTCATCTCTTTTCTTTATTCGGTCTCTGTCTCTCTCACTTACCACTCCCAATCTCCACATTGGTTGGAAACCTTCTCTTCAAGGATTTCCTTTCAGATCTTCAGTTCAAAAAATTGAAGAGGACAGGACCTAGAATGCCAAGAGGCAACTAAAAATAGACATGTTCAGCAGTGGTAATCCATTTATTATAATATTATAACATCTAATCCATTTAGTTCACTCCAGGGAGTAAATTACATTGTTCTTGATTAAAATGCTACACAGTATATTATCAACATATGTATATGACAAAAAAAGCCCCCCCAAATGACAAGTTAGTTTCAGAGGTTTTTCCTGAAAACTGTGGGTTTGAAATTAATTTTATTAACTTCCTCCATTCTGTATTTATTTATAATTTCATCAACAATTCTGGGATTTTTTACATGATCAGTATAAAGGTAAAAGACTTAAAATTACCTAGGCTGTAATTTTACTCCTATGTTATGGTATATCTTCAATTTTTGCTATTTCTTCTAACACTTTTCACTGGTCCCAGATTTACTGAAAAGTACCATTCATCATTCAAAGAGCTCTTCGGCAAGCTCTTATAAAACTCTCAGATGCAAATTATCTAGACGGCCTGATTTTAAAATGTCTAGCTTTAGCAGCTGCTGTTTAACATCCTTTGAGAAATGTTAGACTGGAAAGTGTTTCAGTATCAGGATCAGCATGTAATACGACTAATTCACATGGCTTTTCTCCAAAAACACAACTGAAGTATTTCACAAAATCACAGAATTGGTCAGGTTGGAAGGGACCACAGTGGGTCATCTGGACCAACCTCCCTGCTCAAGCAGGGTCATCCCAGAGCACATGGCACAGAATTGTGTCCAGTTTGTTCTTGAATATCTCCAGTGAGGGAGACTCCACAGCCTCTCTGGGCAGCCTGTTCCAGTGCACCTGCACAGTAAAGAAGTTTTTCCTCATGTTCAGGTGAACTTCCTGTGCATCAGTTTCTGTCCATTGCCTCTTGTCCTATTGCTTGGCACTACTGAGAAGAGCCTGGCTCCATCCTCTTGGCACCCTCCCTTCAGAGACTGATAGACATTGCTGAGGTCCCCTCTCAGGTATCTCCTCTTGAGGCTGAACAGGCCCAACTCTCTCAGCCTTTCCTCATAAGAGAGGTGCTGCAGTCTCCCCCCCCATCATCTCTGTAGCCCTCCTCCGGACCCATCCCAGGAGCTCCATGTCTCTCTTGTACTGAGGAGCCCAGAACTGGACACAGCTCTCCAGATGGTGCCTCACTAGGGCAGCACAGAGGAACAGGATCGCCTCCCTCAACCTGCTGGCAGTGCTCTTCCTAGTGCACTCCAGGATACCTTTGGCCTTCTTAACCATGAGGACACAGTGCTGGCTCATGGACAGTTTGTTGTCCACCAGGATCCCATGGTCTCCAGCAGGTCATCCCCCAGCCTTTGGTGCTGCTGGGGGTGCCCCAGGTGTAGGATCCTGCACTTGCCTGTGTTGGATTTCAGGCAGTTCTTCTCTGCCCATCTCTCCAGCCTGTCCAGGTCCTTCTGAAGGGCTGCACAGCACTCTGAGCTATCAGCCACTCCTCCCAGCTTTGTGTTGTTGGGGAACTTGCTGAGGAGGCCTCTACCCCTTCATCCAAGTCATTGATGAAATTTAAACAATATTGGGCCCAGCACTGAGCCTTAGGGGACACCACCAGTGACAGGCCTCCAACTAGACCCTGTGCCACTGATTACAACCCTCTGGGATCTGCTGTTCAACCAGTTTGTAAACCACCTCTCTGTCCACTCACCCAGTCCACACTTCCTGAGTTTGCCTGGGAGGATGTTGTGAGAGACAGTGTCAAAAACCTTGCTGAAGTCAAGACAATATCCACTGATCTACCCTCATCCATCCAGGCAGTTGTTTCATCAGAAGGCAATCAGGCTGGTCAAGCATGACTTACCTTTAGTGAATCCATGCTGACTGCTCCTGATCACCTTCTTGTCATCCATGTGGATAGTGATGGCCTCCAGAATGAGGTGCTCCATTACCTTTCCAGGCATTGAGGTGAGGCTGACTGACCGGTAGTTCCCTGTGTTTTCCTTCTTTCCCTTTTGGAAGACTGGGGCAACATTTGCTTCCTTCCAGTCCTCGGGCACCTCTCCTGATCTCCACAACCTTTCAAGGATGACCATGAGTGGCCGTGCTGTGGTGTCCACCAGCTCTCTCAGCATTTGTGGATGCATCCCCTCAGGGCCCATGGACTTGTGGATGTCAGGTTTGCCTAGCTCTTCTCTAACCCAATCCTCCTTGACCAAGGAAGGTTCTTCCTTCCAACATCCCTTTGGCCAGGTCTCGTGGGCCAGAGATCCCTGAGAGCTGGGTCTTGTCAGTGAAGACCAATGCAAAGAAGGTGATTGGTAACTCTGCCCTCTCTGTGTCCTCTTTTACCAGGGTTCCCCCTCCGTTTAATAATGGTCCCACATTATCCTTTGTTTTCCTTTTGTTGTCGATGTATTTGAAGAAGCCCTTCTTGGTGTCCTTGACATCTTTGACCAGATTTAATTCCAGATGGGCCATGACCTTCCTTTCTAGGTCAAGCCTTTCTAGAAACTCTGACCACCTCTATATCCGTTCTAAGTGGCCTGACCCTACATTCATCTCTTGTGTATTTCCTGCTTGACTAATGACTGCTCTTTATTCATCACACAGGTCTCTTGCTGCCTTTAACCAATTTCTTGCTCATAGGGATACATCATTCCTGGGCCTGGAGGAACTGATGCTTAAATATCAACCAACTCTCTTGGACCACTCTTTCCTGCAGGGCCTGTTTCTGTGGGAACATCTGTAAAGAGGCTAAAGTTAGCTCTCCTGAAGTCCATGGCTGTAAGCTTACTTCCTGTCCAGCTTCCTCCTCACCTGACACTGAACTCCACAATATCATGGTCACTAAAGCCAAGGCTGCCCCCAACCTTCACATCTCCAACAAGGCTTTCTTTGTTTGTTAGTACGAGGTCAAGGATACGATTCCTTGTGGAAACCTCCACTACCTGCAACAGGAAGTTGTGATCAAGGCTTTCCAGGAACTTTCTGGACTGTTTGTGCTTTGCTGCATGGCTTCTCCCGCAGATGTCAGGGTAGTTGAAGTCTCCCACAAAAACCACTTCTTGTGACTTTGAGGCTGCTTCAAGATGCCTCCAGAGGACTTCATCCATTTCCTCCTCCTGATCTGGTGACCTATAGAAAACACCCACAGTGTCACCCTGACTGCTCTGCCCCATAAATCTAATCCATAAGCTCTCTACTTATTCATCATCCACTCCAAGACAGAACTCAATACATTCCAAGTGTTGCCTCACATAGAGGGCATATCCACCACCACGTCTTCCTGGTCTGTCCCTCCTGAGGAGTGTGTAACCCTTTATGACAACATGGCACATAGCTCTGTGATTATTTCTTTCCTATCCACTAAGGTTAAATCTATTACAGTGATCAGGTCCACTAAACTGTTTAAAAATCAGTATGTCTTGAAAAATCTACAATATTTTAGTGTTGACAGAATGGGAGATCCAACATATCAGTCAAATTGAAACTTCCAGCATCTTACAGTTTTTTCCATTCCAGCCCACAGTGCAGGGAGGCATTAAAAAGCCCTATTACAGTGATTTTTTGAATTCTATTACAGTGATTTTGTGAATTCTGTTGAATGCTAATTAAAAGCATCTCCTGTTTTTCATAGAAAAGCATTCAGCATAATTTTCATGACCTCATGTGAACCATGCCAGGAACAAAGGACTGCAAGAGATGTAATCAGACACTTTTCCATGCACAGCTACTTTACATAATACCTCGTGGGGCCAAATTTTCATTTTTGTGACTAATTGACATTTCCTTACAACACTTAAGTGGTTTGAGTGGATTTTTTCTATGTCATCTCTAGGCTTCAGCAGCTCCTTCAAAGAGATGAGCATCCATGCAAGGTGCTGTATCCCCATCTTCTACACTCTTCCACACAGGAATCTACAGTAACAAGAAACACACACTGATTTTTTTTCTCAAGGTTACAGAGACACTAAAGATAAAGCCGTTGCCCATCCGTCCTTTCTCCACTGTGCAGAAACACTGAGTCCAGCCAAAGGCAGCTGTACCAGCCAGGACCTCCTGTCTGCTGGGACAATTTTCTCTCTGGTGCCAGTGAAGGACATTGCATGCTGTGCTGCCACAGGTGTGCACTCTCCAGGGAAACCTGTCAGTTGCTGGGACAAAAGCAGATGTTTTCTCCCCACACTGCATTCTGCAACCACAAGTCCCTTGAAATCAGAGTGCAAACTGTGGGGGTGTGGAGTAGAGGAGGAGAAGAGGGAAAGGGAGAGGATGCCCAGTGACTCAGAAGGAGATAACAGCTCATTTTATGTGGCATGCCATTCCCCTTCCCCTCTTGACTCTTCCTAAATAGGTTATGTTCACGGGCTTTTGCATTCCAGGATTGTGAGTTCTATGGGCAGCATCCAGTGATAGCAATGCAGACAAATTTATTATCAGGTTAGGGGCACTGGTGTGTGGACAATTAAATGCTCTTTTTCCTCACATCCTTTGTGCCTCAGTGAAGTTTGTCAATATCTTGATTGGGTGGAAAACGAGTGCTTATTTGTTCCCACCTCTACATTGGCTGTCAGGCAAATCTAGTTGCCCCATTATTCACACAGCTGAGAGGAGGCTCAGCTTCTAGGCACAAGAAAGAGGGTTTAATAAGAAATGCTCCTTCACTTAATCACAGTGCCTTAAGGGATCCTGTCAGGAAACACAGCTACCAATACCATGAAGTCATTTTAAAGGGATAAATAAATAAATAAATAAATGCATTGCCCAGGGATGATTTTCACTTTGGCTCTAATTTTTAATCAGTATAATAACACCCAAGAGCAGCATGGCAGTGCCTTTCTTTCATTTTGTGCCATGTTCAAGTGATGTTGTTTCACAGCTTTAATAGTCCTGTCAGCATTCATCAGCAAATCAAGACACCCTCCAGAATACCACCATAAAAACACAGTGGATTTTTAATTGGAACAGGGCAGCCCTTAGCACACCAACTACATGTTAAATTGATATTTCTCACTACAAGCTCAAGATTACCCAGTTTTAGCTGTTTCCAAATGAAGCAAATCAAGCTTAATGTGGGCTCAGCTGAACAAATGTATTTTCTTAGGTTTACAGCAGCTTTTAACTTTTAATGCTGTGTCTTTTTTTCCCCCTTTTTTAAAGATGATGTTATGGTAGGAAAATGTTACACTTGCCTATGTGAAATTTACAGATGACCTTTTTTACTGGACAAAAGTTCTGTGGGACATTGGACAGGATATAAATCCCAGACTTTGCTCCATCAAAAGACGATAAATAAGTTAGGAAGATTAAGACTGTAGTTTAATGAGACAATATGTTTTCCATTACAGATGTAATTATTTGCCAAAAATTGTCCTTTCCACATTCATTTTGTTTTGAAAAACAATGACTCCTTCATAAAACCGTCTAGTAGGTTTTCTGGATGCACCATTTCTTTGGAGATCAGTGGTTTGTGGTCTTGTTGATGTGGATCAGAAGAAGTCACAGTCATTTGTTGCTTTTTCTGAAATCTTAAGGACCACAAGCTGCTGGATCATTTCTTATTAGTATCTGGGAATTATTAAAGTGCATCCAGGATTCCCATCCAGTCCCATTTTACAGTAACAAAAACCACAGGAAAAAAGTGGGTTTTGTTACTTCTGTGTTACTTTCCCATAAATTACGTGGACCATATTCCCCTGCCATTTTTCTGTTTAGCCAGTCAGTACTCAGAAGGTGTGACATCAGGAAAATGAAACACTTTCAAAGATTAGCTCAAATAGGTGGAAGATGGGAGGTGAAATCGGACAACACGCACTTTGTTCCTTGCCCTAAAGAGCAAGAGGGTGGACTGGTGGGGACAGCAGGCTATCCCCAGGGCAAGGTGAGTTCAAGCACATCTAGCACAGCATTCTCCCACACACGGGCTCATCAAGAAGCAAAAGGAAATAAAGAGTCAGGCACACAGCTCATCTCTCCATCTTAACAGACACTCACTAGAGAAGTTTTTCCATAACAGCCATATTTTTCCATAACAGTTCCAGAGACAGTATGGAGCCATCCATTAGGAGTGTTATGTGTCACCTACAGAGATGTTTATTGTTGAAATACAGGCTTTAGCCTAGAGAGAGGTCAAAACACAATAGCAGAAAGGAAAAAGCATGGTTAGACACCTAAATTGGCTGAGGATTGTATCTTTCTAAGTACTGCAACTCTCCCATTCATTTTGAGTTTAACCTGAATGTCTACAGATATCGAAAATATTAGGAGGGAATTGAGTCCCATGGAAAGGGGTTGGCAGTAGCCAATGTGCTGAGCAGGGAATGGTGGAGAACTGCTGGTAATGCAGAGGTAACGCTGCTCTTGATGCTTGGCTTCTGAGGTAAGCTGGTAGTGTGAGAGCTGGACATCAAGAAATGAACCATCACTTGTCTTCCAGCAACCTCCTTGTGTCTCTGCCTTGTTGAAGGGGTCTGGAGCACAGCAGGGAGCTGTAACAGGGGCATCCAGGCAAACCCCACATGCTTCTGCACCAGAACTTTACCCCCCTCTGTGTGGAGCTTCTCTCACAAGAAAAGATCTGATACTAGGAACTCTCTAGTGCTAATCCTCCTAGCAGCAAATTGCCCTCTACAGATTTTTCCTTGATTTCTCAGGAGACCTGCAGGACTTGCGGACTATTCAACCAACTTATCCCACACATGGAATGATGTCCTCCAACAGGGACAGAAATCTTCCTCCAAATTTATCTCATGTCTTGTTGCTGGGTTTGGGTTTAGCCCTAAATGTTGTGTGTGTGTGTTTTTGGGGTTTTCTTAAAATAAACATAAACATCACAGTAAGACATTCTCTCTTTTTTTCTCAGTGTTCAGCCCAAAAGTCAATCGTCAAAGCTAAATTAAACAAGCACAAACCTTTACTTAAGGTAAGTAAAGAAAAAGAGGGAGTCACCCTCTTTTAAAGAGCAGATAACTTCAGCACTTTTCAGGGAGCACTCGAGATACTGGTTTTGACCCTTGGAACCTGTCTGACTTCATGCTCACAGAGGTGGAAATATGCAAACTAGAGCTAAGAGAAACACCCTGGACTAATATTCTACTCAGAGCATTTACATATATTATGTAGAGGGAGAAAGAGCCTTTCAGGTATGAAAAAAACGAGAGTGAAATGAAGGAGCTTGATTCTGCTTGTGCTGAAAATCCCATTAATACATGACATTAGTAGCTGCATGTTTGCATTCTGTACATAAGGGAAAGAAGAAGCACTCAGCACCTACAGATAATTTATGTGAATAAGGGTATAGGCAACCTATGGTGAATCACTCACAGAAGGCCTGTAGAAAGGCAGAAGCAACCTCCTCTCTTCTATTTGGCACTTGGTAGACTAAGTCCCACCAAGTTGGAGGCCATTACCATGGTTCAATTGCCTCAACTAGCTGAGAGGAACTTATGCCCCAACTTTCTTTCCCCTGGAAAACTCTCAGACTGGGTTGTTGCTTGGAGGATCAGCTGAAAAGTGACTATTGTGGCTTAAAACTTCCAGGCCCTCAAGCCCCCTTATTCAAATAATGGTGATTTTAGGTGAAAATGGGCCAGAACCTTGTCTGCCAACAGACTCATAAAGTTTTACCAGTGGGAATGGCTCAGACCCTCTTACAAAGAGAAATAGCTAAAGAGAAACATGTGAGAAAAACTACTGGAAATCCATTAGTAAAAGAAAAAATTCGTTTTCTGAGTTCAAATAATTCAACTAAAGAAGTACTAGCCATCAGAGAGGAACTCACATAAACATTTTACAAGTGGGTAGCAAAGAACCAGAAATTAGTAAATAAATTACTCCTCTGCCAAATAAATCATGGAGATTGCAAGCCTTCTGGGGTAGATACCTTAGATACTGTATTTTCTCTTTAAGTTGGTATAGCACGCAACAACACAAACCCCCAGATTTTTTAATGGGGTCTATATACACTGGACCAATATAAACATAAAATTGCATGCAAGTAATAGTTAGGCAGACACGGCCCTGAAAAGGGCTGTGCAGCCATGGCCACATCACTTGACATCGTGCATCGTTGAGCTCTGGTGTCTTCCTGCCCTGAGAATGCTGTAGACCCAAAGCTGCAAAGAGCTGAGGGCTGCCCAGTGCTGCAGCTGCCTCCGCACCACCTCAGTTTGCAAGGTCATGCTTCAGAGTCTTCCACGTGCCTTCACTCAGGGAACAGGTCAGGAATCAGTCCCAAATAAAAAAGGTCCAAAATAATGTGGGATTTCTAGCCAGGGTTTTACAGAGCATAAGCGGTGTTGTGGTTACGTTTGTAACCCGGTAGACATATCTTAATGCAGCTTCAAAGAAGTGGCCAAGAGCACCTTGGCAGGGAGGAGGAAATGTTCCCATTGGGAACTCTAGAGAAGCTATTTTGTACATGTGCTCCCCCTCCCCCCCCCAAATTATAGTGGGTAATCCATGTGTGCCTAACCTTTGGGCTCTCAAATAACTAATTAGTGTACTTTAATTAGTACATGCAGTGTCAGTGAGGTAATATTTCATCATGTTTCAAGCAGGAAAGGTTTTGGCAGGGTGCAATCTTTTCTTAGTCCAGATTGCAATAACAGGGGTTATATAAATGTAAATTACACAATTTGACAGCTGTGTTACATCAGCATGTTATGACTTAGAGACTAAATCCCAAGACCACTCACTGACCAGTGAAATCAGGCTCCCACTGAAACTTGCCAGTGGAAGTGGCCCACAGAAGACAACCCTGGTGCAGAGCCCCCATGGCTGTACCCTCTCATCCTCCCCATTAGCAGCCCTGCCCTGGTCACTCATGAGCTTTCTGTGTGTGCTCCTGCTTCTTGACCCACTTCCAGCCAAGAGTTTCTTCCTTCTCACACTCACCACGCCTGCTTTCTTCACTGTCTCTCTCTTTAATCTAACTGGCCTTTCTTTTGCTTTCTTCGATCTTATGACATTTCTTTCTAGCCTTCCTTTATTTTTGTCTTCTAAGTTCTCCTTCCTATTTTTGTCAGAAGAGCTTCAAGCTATTTAAACCATTTATTATAACTCTGCATCTTTCTGAGCACTTACAGTCTCTTCTCCCATTCCCATCATCATTGTCCTTCCAGCCCATTGCATTTCTCTTCCACTGGCTCTTTGTTTGCCTTCTTGCCTGCCCTCCCTCTCGCTCTGCTTTTCCTCTAGTGCCGAGCAGTGCCTTGGGTGCCAGTATGGAGCTGCCCATCAGGCCCTGTGCATGGAGGGCTCTGTGGAAGAGGAAGGACCTGTTGGACACAGAGGTCCAAAACATTCCCATGGCCAGGTGGCCTTGGTGAGTTGAGGTCCCACACAACAATTACTACAGGGCTTAGTAATTCTTTTGCTCCAGGGAACAAAACCAAATCAGCTGGTTGCTGGTTACCTCATGTACTTCCCAAAGACTCCTCATTAGACTGGAACAGAAAACATTACTGATGATAAAGGGACAAATGAAGATGACCCCTACCTCAATAACGATTCCTCCATCAATTCACCACCACTTTCTTACAAATACTTTGCTCAAAGTAGGAATCAGCTTCATTTGGCCTGGATCATACAAAAATTGGTCCTTAGCAGATGACTCATCACCAACACCTTGTTCTTCTCACCACAGCTTTTCCTGCTTCTCCCTGCTTTTCCAGTGGGCCTCTTGCTCCAGCAGCTGATATACCCTGAAGGCGCTGCAGCAAACACCTAAACTGGCCCCTCTGCAACTCCTACAGCCAAACCAGGCTTTCAGACTGTTTCTGTTGTTGTTGTTGAGTCCTAACAGATCTTAGAAGAATCTGCTTCTTAGGTCTGAAAGAAACAAGGACACCCCAGATTTTGTTGGAGTATCATCTACAGCATTAGCTTTATTATCAGACTTGTTTGCTGTCCTTGCTTCGCTGTGTCCAGAGCCTGACTTGAATATACAAGACTAGAATTTTCTTTTCACCCAGGACACATCCAACACAACCGTTTTTTCACTAACACTCACAAATTTGGTTTTTTTATTCATGAACTTAAAAAAATGTGAATTGAACTATTGAAACATTTATACTTGGAAACAACATGCAAATGAAATATGATCTAGCCTGTCTTCTCCATCAGGCATAAACAGACTGTCTCTAAACCTGTATCATTCAGAGCCTCCTGCTCTAGGAATTACACATATATGAAACCTCTGGGAGTAATCTGAGGGTTCCACAGCTTTGATGGAAACAAGTATGAAGTGACAACTGTAATTTTTACCCACATTAAAGTAATGTTCTAAAAACCAGCAAGGACCAGAACCTCAATGCAGAAGGCCTTGCACAGACACAAAATTAAACTGCATTCCTTCTTCCAAGGAGCTCACAGGCAATTCACCAGGTGAGAGACAGCAGAGAACAGGGAGAGCCCAGGGAAGGAGAGGTGCCCAGCCTTGCAGGCAATGGCTGCAGCACCAGAGCAACCTGGTCATAGTAGAGTGTGGTTGTGTTTCACAGAAAGAAAAGGTCCAGAGACAGTGGAGATCTGTATATAAGGATATCTATACTGCTCTCCTGGGGCCTCTCTGAAGACCAGACCAGAGATGATTCCTGACTGTATTCAGACTCCTGGCCTAGAGCATGTGCCTGCACTGGATACCCACCCACATTCACACCAAAAACAGTTTTGACACAAAACAGTTTTGATCCCTTTTCTCTGTCGCACCTCTGCAAGGAGCTCTCCCAAACCCCACCCACTCCACCGAGGCATGTTCCAGGCTGGTGGTGTACAGAGGGAGCAGGCAGGTTATGGGACACATCCAAGAGGATAATTCACAGAGGGCATTTTCTCACAAGTCCTGCTCCACCAGCAACTTCAGCCAAGGCTGTGCCTTATGCTCTGGTTCACAGCAAAAGCTTTTGTCCTCCATCCTTCTCAGCCTTACACCCTGAGTCCAGGAAGGGATATGGAGAGGAGGAAGGAGCAACTGTTCTTCATATGAAACACAGAATAAACAGAATTGCTCAGGATGTGGATAGATTCATGGATGATGAAGTTCTGCCAAAAAGTTAAGGAGCATCTGACTTTACCGTTGAAAACATCTCTGAAAATGCTTTCCAAGTAAAAAAGCTACATAGTCTTTTTTTCCTAGAGATTTCTAGGAAGGAAAATCCTGCTCACCCTGGTGTCAGTGCATTTTATATCACAGGATCAAGAAGTAATTTACAAAAATTGGTAAATTTCCTTCTTTGTAGCAAAGAGCAATTATCCCCCTTTGCAAGATGAGGAACAGAAGTTAGGTGAGTGGCTTGAGGTCGCAGTAGGACTGAACATTGGTCTTTTAACTTCCAGAACTGTGACTTAAACCATAATCCTTCCTTTTTTTTTCCGCTACCACTGCAGCTTCCACTGCAGTCAATACTCAGCATGGTGGTTATCATAATTTTACACTAATTTTGACTAATTTTCTGCATCACTGCTCTGCATTTAATTGCTTCAAAATGTATCTCTGAATCATTTACATACTGTAACTGCTTTTGTGTGTTAGAAGAGAAGTATCAAGTGGTCTGGCAAAGCTCAGCACTAAATAAATAGACCCCCAGGGAAAAATCTGAGGGAGCGGGGGAGATATTTCTTTTTCCAAAAAAGCTGTGGCTAGCCATATCCATATTTCCCAAGTCTGTTAGAAAGTTTCACAGAGTAGAACGGAGGAAATAATTGCAGAAACCAATTTGATTGATGCAGCCTCCTTTTCAGTCTCAATAATTTTCAATAGAAGAGATCTGATTTTTTTGATGTGCTAATTATTTATACTTATTCAACCATGAAAAACAACAGGCTGATTAGGAAGGGTGGGGAAGGCAACAAATAGAAAATAAATAAGTTGATTGCAATGAGCATTTAATTTGCTAAAAGTGCTCATTACAAAGAAAAGAAAACTGTCAGGACAAATTCAGAGTGTCAACAGAAAATCAGCAAGCAGCATTTGTGCTAATAGTAGAGTGCAGAATAACACTGCCAAGACACAGACTGACCTCTGCTCTTTACAGAAGATACAGTGGGTTTGAGAGTGTGGACTGCTGGGGAGGATGAAACCACAGATCCCCAGACGCACTGAAACTGTAGTGATTAATGAGGCCTGAAAATAAATATTTTATTTCCATTTTCTTAGCAGGAAATTCTACATCTTGTCCTGTGGATTCCTTTTTTTTTAATTAAAAAAACTGAAAAAGAGACACAGAAAATGCTGAAAAGTTTGATAAACTCTTCCAAATTAGAGAAAAGCAATTGTTGAGAATCTTATCGTGGTAATATGTAGATGGCATGCAGACTGACATGAAAGCCCTGGAAGTTGCTGGAAGCATTTTCTTTTCTCTAGAAGTAACTGGCATTTACACATTGGCTGAAACATCTGAAGACAGTCCTACTTTAAAGTAATGAAGAAATGGAAGAAGATGAGCACAAGGTTATCTTAAGCTGCCAGAGGACATCTGGGTACTTCTGGGCTTGGGCTGGCTCTGTGCAGCTGTGTCTCAAGGCACCAGCTCCTTTTGCCAAGGGGTCCTCTCTTCTGGGAGATCCTCAGTGATCAGAAGGGGATCATGGATGGGTTGGGCTGCCCTGGGCCATTTGGGCAATGCAGGAAAAGCCCCTCAGGAAACCCTTGAGAGGATAAGGACACTCAAGAAGTTCAGACTTGGCAGCACTGCAGATCCCATCCAGAAAAAAAAAATTATTGGAGACTTTTATTTGGCAACAGCCTAATGCATATAAGCCAAAAGATGAAAACTGGAGAACCACAGGTTTTCAACTTCAAGGATACCTCTGTACCTGGGCATGCTGCCCTGCCTGAGTCTCTGCACTAGTTTCAGCAACTGGGACTCCACCTCCTCTGATTTTAAGTCAGTGAGTTGGTTGCTTGGTCCCAGCTCCTTGTCTGGGCTTGGAGTGGCAGGAGGAGACAATCCTCAGATGGAAATTGTCTTATTGATATTAGATGTGTATTTTAGCAGGGAACTAAACACCTTCTAGATATATCAAGTTAGAGAACTAAGGCTAAATGGAGCTGAAATGAACAAACTACCCAAAGGCAGCCCTCTCACGAGCAGTGCCACCCCTCCCCTTGCTGCTGGGATGCAGACTGTTCCCATCCCTCTGATCACTACCTGGCCCCTGCCTGCCTCTTGGCCACTGGACATCTCTTGGCATCTCTGAGGCCAAACCACTGTGGCATCTCCCCAAGTTTCTAGGGGGAATAAATTGTAAGGCATATCCCGTTTCCCAAAGGCAAACAACAGTAAAAGTGGATTTTAAGGTTCAGATGGCTGACTGTGCCGGATGCCAATAGAAGTGGAGACCATGGCACAGAAAGGCAAGGGCACACCATTTGCTAGGTTGGGAAGAGATTGAAAGTGTTTTAGCAGCAAGGACCACAGAATATGTCCCTGCAAACAAATTTGCAGACTAGGTACAGCACCACAGCGTGCACATGTGCTCCGGCACAGGAGAGAGGTCACAGCAGGTGACGTGACGATCAACCAGCTGTGCAGCACAGAAGTACACTCAGTCACATTTTTCT
Source organism: Vireo altiloquus (assembly GCA_013396875.1). Lineage (NCBI taxonomy): Eukaryota > Metazoa > Chordata > Aves > Passeriformes > Vireonidae > Vireo > Vireo altiloquus. The sequence goes on along the minus strand of VZRF01009225.1, from coordinate 341,783 downwards.
GAGGTACTTTTGAGTGCCATGTTCCCAGGATTACTCCTGGGATGCAGTGTAGTTTATACAACAGTCTTGCTGCAGGGCTGAGCCAAAATCTACAATGCAGTCAATGTAGTTCTTCTTTTTTCTTTTTTTTTTTTTTTAATATTATTCAAGCAGTTCCACCCAAACGCCACACCTTCTCTGGGCATTGCTTATATGGTACAGATGGGAAATTTTAAAATCACATATTGTATACAGAATATACTTTAATTACCTCCTGAAGTCTGTTATTTTTGGTAGAAAGTATCTCTAGTGGCATGCAAATCTGGATTTTATTATCATAAATTGAGGTTTAATTGAATCTGATCTGAAAATGAATTCATTTATGATAATATGAAGTCATAAAAAATTGCCTACTATTAGTTCAATATTTTTATCCAGCACAATAAATAAATCCTAGCTCTCCTCAGTGAGGAACAGGAAGAAAAGTACTTCACTCTGAAAAGCATATTTTTTGCAAAACCTTTTCAGTAATTTTTACTAGCTGAACCTCCTTTGCTTTTAATTAATTTACAAAATAAAAAGAACACTACGCTCTAAGTGATATTCCACATATTTTTTAAAGTTGTTTTCTTTGTGGTAGTGTGAAAATTTCAAGATAAAATTCTCTGCTTTCTATTTACATGTGCTCAGTTTGTACACTACATTACTGGAATAAGGCTGCAAACACAAGTTTCTATTGCTCCCAAGTTTAGGGGCTCAGAGAGAGGGTTGCTTCCATGTACATTATTATTTCCCAATTTCTTTGCAGGCAAAATTCAGTCCTCTATTTTCTGCTCATTCAAAGCTGAAAATAGTAGCCATTGTCTTGCATTTTCCAATTTCTTCCACAAAAAATATTTTTCATCTCATTTTGTTACCAGATACACAGAAAAGAAGGAAGACCTGGCAGCAGGGTTTGGGAGCTGACACATTCAGGAGCTGGAGTTCTAAGATTTGGAAGATGACTCCAAATTCACAATGGTTCCAAATTAAGGATTCCTTTCAAGAATTACCTTGCTTAAACCCACTCTTTTTAAAAAAGGTTGGTGTGGGTTTGTGACCTGTAGGGACCTGAGCTTCTGGCAGGGACATCCATCGGTGGGATGAAGCTGGGTGGGTGGTGAGCAGGGCAGGAGGTGCACGTCAGGATGAAGTGGGAGGTGGAATGTGGCCAGTGCACCTCTACACACAGGCACAAATCCATGCACAGAAACCCTTTGTGGATGTGCAATAAATTCCAGGACCCTGAGTGTCATTATAACTTCTCCTGTGTCCTCCTCACGTGTTCCCCAATGCCTGGGGCTGTCCCTGGCTGCCCTGCTCCTGGCTGGGGTGGCAGGACGGGCCCTGGCTGTGACACTGCCTTGCCATACCTGTGCACTGACAGTAACTACTTGTGCCCTGGAAGGTTAATTGAATTTAATATTCTGCCTTACTGTTAACTGAATGGTGAAAATTAAAACAGTATTAATTTTAAGGGGAAATTAGTTTCAGAGAGCAAACTATTAGCAGTAACCGTATTCTTACTGCATATTCTGCTTTGCATCCAGATATGTCATCAGCGGGAGCGCGTGCCACTGCGAACAGCAATAAGGATGTGTGTAATACAGCTCAGCAAATTTATATTTGTCTGTCATTTCCCTAGGAGCTTAAAGGTTGGCATTTTGGGTGCATTTAAAACTGTTGCATTGTGGAAGCCTCTTTGGCTAGAGATGAAAAATGCATCAGCTGGGACAGTAGGTGAGAGGTTCTACTTTAGAAGGAAGGAGAGGGAAAGATACTTTTCCAAAGGTGGTCACCTACTATTATAGACTTACTGCAAGTCCAAACCTTGCCAGAAGAGCATGAAGCACCTGATTTTCACCTAGTTATGGACTGAACCAGCTCTGCCCCACTGCTTTCCTCCTTCTGTTTTCCATTATGTTATGTTGAGAAAGCATTGATGAAGTTCATTTCCTAGTCTGTCTTTGTGGGCAGATGCAAGTGTTCAACCATGATTTCTGCTGATTTCCATGGAAAGACACAACAGCAAAGCAAGTAGACAATTTGCAATTCATCTGATCTCACATAGCTGCAAACTACAGCATTTCTGTGTCAGTATCTGTTCAATTAATATGAACTATGATAAGAAACTGTTAAGGAAGATTTAAAAGGTAATTAAAAAAAAAACAAAAAACCCCATAATTTTGTCAATTATATTAATTTAAGAAAACAAAAAACAATTGATTGTTGTAATAAAAATACATATGCATGGCAGTTTTAGTAATGTTTTATTTTCTTTTTCCATTAGATCTGAGAGAATCAGAGAGTTTCCCCGGTGAATGTAACTGACTGAGTGATTTCACTTATTCCTTCTTTGGATTGGATTAAGTTGCTGCCATCTGCTTAGTGTCCCAAGTACTTTTGAGGAAAATTCTTTTCACTCAAATGGTTACGTAATGGTACATGGTCTCTTGCCATCCTTGAATGCAGTCACTGAAAAGACTGAGCTAAAAATAGAAAAAAAAATAGTTATGATCACCATCAGTTGCTGTCTGTGCTCTGTCTTCTTTTAAGCCTGCCCTGAAGCAGGCTGTTACCTCCCTTTAAACTCATCTTCCTTTTTACTTCTACTCCTAAAGACCAAAAGTACGACACTGACCATATAATTCCATTCACCTACTTTTTTATTAAGCTCCAGAAAGTTTTTGGCTTATATGCATTCTCCAACAAGTCTTGATGTGAAGTTTTCAGGAGATGTAGAACTCAGTTTTTCCCTTGGTAGCTCAGTCACTTTTTTAGCATCACTTAAATATTTGTCTCATTTCCCTGCTGTACCTGTTTGGTGCTAAACTGTATCCAGGGTTTTGTTCTGCCTTTGTTATTGAGGTTGGAATCCTTAACTGCTATGCATTTCCACTGTATTAAAGATCTTAGTAAATAGTCAGACAAGCACTTAGGTCATGTTTTTTACATCTTCGAGTGTTAATGGCCCATCTTTCCACTCTTGTATTCCAGGACAAGAGTGCAGTTTTTCAGCCCTATAAATAGTAAGTGGAGAGGGGAGATCACCTCCCTATACTGACTTGATATCCACAGCCTTCCTTTTTCATAGCATTGCACTGAAATCTAATCCTCGGCTGTGTCCACTACGATTCCCAAATCCTCACATATTTCCAAGTAGCAGACAAACTAATGCTTCAATTACCTTGATATAGTGTCTAGAGTTCTGAAAGATACATAAAAACCAAAAATTTAGAATGAAGAGAAGGCAACAGGGAATATGAGTCCATGCCAATACATGTATAATCTCATTGCACCCCATCACCATAATTTTTGAGAAGTTGCCAGTAACACATTAAGCAATGGGATTGCTATCTGGTTTGGATGTTTCAGTCAGTTCTTCACCTGCTTCCTGAGGGTGGAGAACTGCCTGTGCACTACGGGGTTTTCCTTTTGCTGGAATTCTCATTCAGAGTTATTTTTCATAAATGTTTTATCTGCCCTACATGTATTCAGGGAGGACAAAGCTGGGCGACATGCCTCTTACATATGGTGTGGAAAGCACTGAGGCTTGGGATGCTCATTATTCCCATAGGAGTTGGCTCCACGATCTCCGACAGGCTGCCCAGAAACATCTGGCTCTCCTACAAGGCCAGAGCTTGTCATTCAGGCTGTCTGAAGACTACTGCTTGCTGGATGTTCACTGGACATGAGCATCTGTTTAAGAGTATTGAGCAACACCTTGCAACAGCTGGGGTGAAAATGCCAAGTTACGTTCATAGACACTTCAACAAGAGTGCAAAATGTTAAGTACTACAATTGCAACGTGGGGGAAAGGCTAATATTTTCTAATTCCCATGCAAAATGTCTGTAATGATCACCTGAAGTTCAGTGCTTTAGCTTCATCACATCATCTGCAAAAATGGATGTTTCTTTTAGCAAAGTAACAGCAATTCTCCGTGCTGAATCACATGAAGAGTCCCAAATGCTGAGTTGAAAGTCTTGCTGACAAACATCTCTTACTCAGAGTACTATGAAACTAAATAAAGAACATTATTATAGATGAGAAAAAAACATTTGGAGAAAAAAAATAATAAACCAGTGGCAAAATAAAGTTGCTTCTCATTGATCACTGGCTTCCAAGGAAAGTGTTTACTACTGCAAGAGACATTGCTATTCCCATAAACTCACAGATGGGTCTTTTCTAGCTGGTGCTGTTAATGATCTCCCATCATTCATCATCTTTCTTTCTCCATTAATCTCTCTTTCTGTTCACTCCTTCAGCCTGTGAAAGGCCCAATGGACTAATATAGTGTAGTCAATTTTTAAAAGCCCCAAGTCCCTTTTAAAAAACCCAACACTTTCCCTAGCTGAAGAGTAACAACAGAAACTTTTATTTTACCCCAGGACTCACTCCACTGACACCTATAAACAATAAATCAATGCACCAGCATCACCCTTCTAATCTCCACTACTACTCATACTGGGGTAATTTTAAAAGCTCTTTTTAATTTTTTGGATAAATATGAAAAGACAGCCCAAAAATATGATGGGCTGGCATATGCTGCATTTGGTATCATTGTAAAATGAAGTTCATGAGGCTAATCAAGTTACCAACATTTTAGAAGTTGGGAAACTTTCTGTCCCAGATGGCTTAACAGGTGACTCCTATAAATTACACAGTACATTACAGCAGCATCCACCAGTCTTGTTAGAATAAGGAGTCAGTCAGCATTTCCATTATAAACCCGTATTTTCAAAGTTTATTAGATAGCCATAAAAACATTCTCTAAACTGAATCTTGGCACACAGTGGATTTTCACCTTATGAACAAACTTTCTGTGTTACAGAAAGCAGGATAATCATCTGAACCTCAAGTTTCAAATTAGATCAAAATTTTCAAAGCTGATTAAAACCAAAACCTCTGAAATTTTTAGAACTCCTCTTACCCTTCCCCCTTTGTTACTGAGAATATTAAGTTTAACAAGGTTTTGTTCCTTTATGACCTATGATTTCTTGATAACTGATCCTGAAGGTAGGTTATTGAATTTGCAACATGATAATTCCTTTCACAACAATGCACCCGAACGTCATAAAGGGAATCCTACACCACATTCTAACAGAAGGATATTGCAAGCTATAGTGAAAGAAAAAAAAAGACAAACACAGTCTTTAAAAAAAAACTTTTAAGTTTGTCTGCAATCTGATTCTCTGTGGTTAGCCGCAATAATTGAGCTGAAATAATTTTAATTAAACAATACCTGAATATTTAAGGCGGAAATTAAATAGAAATTTGAAACACCTCCACATTTCATGTATTTTTCATTCTAATCTACATATACTGACTTTTAAACATGCACATAGCAGCCTCAATCCCAAACAGCCCAGAAACAGAAGTTCAAACACAGAAACAGGACTTTGAAAGACACATGGTGAGTGTTCAATATGTAAAGTATTAAAGCAACTTATAAAGGTGTATCTCTGAAATCTGAAACAGACGACAATGTGAATTCTGTGCAATTTAAAGCTTCTTTACTTAATGCAAGGAGCTCAATTTGTAGAGGTCGTTAGCTCAGACATTTGTGTCCCCACACTTCAGTTTTGTCTGCCTGTGCTACAGAGCTATCACCAGGCTGGAGGTAAATGGGGCACCTCAGAGACCACGGCCCCTACCGACCTTGGCTCTTACAGACCCACACCAGCCACGTCGTGCATGTTGAGCACAGTGGTGTTTCCAGTTCCATGGGAGAACAGACAGCATCAGACAGCTTTTAGAGGATCTTCTGGATCAGCTACTGCCTGTTCACAAGCCTGCCCTGCTCTTCCAGATGAAGCAAGAAAGCAGAACACAGCCTTGTCTCTTAAATTTTTTGAGAAGAGTTGACTATGTGACTAACACCTGAAGATGCCATTTTGGTTCAGTCTTTCAAACACATATTTGCCCTGAACAAATAAAATATTTCAGCAATTTCTAGACAGTCACGTGCAGACAGGCTGGCTCAGGTACAAGTGCTGGCAAGGTCAGGGTTATTTCCACACTGTCAGTCAGGCAGCACATATCCTATTTCTTCCTCTAACCTATCTGCAAAGTCAGCTGAAGTCTGTGGAGGAGATCTTTTTTTTTACAGCTTGACTTCACCTCACTGTCATGCAGGAAGGTGTGGTGATTCAGAGCTTTGCATCTGCTTTGTACTGCTGTAATTGCTTACAGGAGTACGAGGCAGGTCAGCAGCAATTTGAACTGGTCAGGCAGTAACAGGCAAGGCTCCAGACTGTCCCACTGAACAGGATGCATTAATTTGTTGTTAGAACACATAAAACAGAATAACAAATTAACAAACCTGAAGCACAGATGAGAAATGTCTCATTGATAACCTCACTCCCCAGATTGCCAGCAATAAGACAAGAGAAACTCCTTTAACTTCCTTAGTGCTTCATCAGCTCCCACCTCATCTGTGCTCAGGTTTTGCTCCTCCAAATCACAACATTACTAATTTACACTACACAGAATTTATTGTATTTAATTGCTTTTGGAAAAATGTAAGTGAAACTGGTTTCTGCTTACATTTTGGCTTCTTAGCGGAGAAATCCCACATCAGTGATGCCTGCTGCTCTTTGTTACAGACTTCATTGAGCCTTTGCCTTGCATTGCCTCACACCCAACTTGTATGCAGTAGCCTCCCTCACAGACTGAACTTCATAGCAGTATCAGAAAGATAAGAAAGGAAAATATAGGGTAACTATTGACAAGAGCACAGACACATCATCCTCACAGGGTTTTAATTTTGGTTACCTTCTGGTAAAATCACCATATTCCAGTCATGTTCTGATATGACAAAATCGGTGTCAACAAGTCATCTGGGAAAGGCATAATGAAGGTCAAGCCCAATCAAGGGAACATTTCACCTTCTTCCTGGCCCAGAAGGCTTCCCATGGTCTGAAAGGTCCACAGACAAAGAAGCTCTTTCCTAATGTGATTCCTAAACTTCTGTTAGCCTTTGCTTTCTTCATATAAATACAGAAACAGGAGATGGCATGCAAACTTTACAGCGAGAAGAGCTTTTACAGTCTATGGGTAGAAGAATGTTTGCTTAATATCTTTCACATTTAGAGAGAACTATATTCCTCTTGAGATTACCCCTCTGTGTTCTTTTTATCTAAAGGCTGTGAGAAGGGCAATTAAAAGGACATACTTGTCTGCAGCCACTCCCTAAACCCTAGCTACAAGATCTATATGTGTCACCCCTTGATCCACACTATTTTTCATTGCTACTTTTGTTGATGCTATCTAGGCAGTGCTAAGTCCTCCAGCTCTACTGATTTCCTGTGGAAGACAACATATTGGTTTAAACAGGTAACATGACTGATGAAGTTTGGATTTCATGCTCTGCAGCATTTCAAGCATGTTTTTCTCTTTCAGCTTTGTAGGGTTGTCTCATCAATGGCATTCCCATTCTTTCCAGCTACTAAATACTCCCGACTACTAAGAGTTTTCCCCTCCCTGTTTCCAGAGGAGGTAGAACACCCTTTAAACTGACTTTTTATATTAAATTATTTTATTTCCTATCTTTTTATTACAGATGGAAAATGTCATAATCCTATTACAATTATTCACCTGTAGACACAGTGTATATGGAACTGAGTCTATCTAGCAGCCACCTCATAGTCCCTGTACCAGGTCTGGGACTTTATGCCCACCATAATGACAAAGGCATCATGAAGGTTATTTTTTGCACTTTTATTGTCTTGGGGTAGTTTACCATACTTCAAAGTTTTGGACAAGAAATTGAGATTTTATTAAAGACATGATGTGGTTTTGCATCCTAAGATATGTGGGTTAGCTTTTTTGGAAAATTTTGCCTCAGGTGATTTTGGATCAGCAAGTGATTCACCCACAGATCATTTCAGCAGGTGGTCAGTGACCATGAAGACTTCTGAATTTCACCAAGTTTCCTTGTTTTGCAAAATTTAAACAGTGCTGTGTTTCCTGGTTAGAAGGAACACCACCTTTTGTTTTAAAGCCTTCATAACCTAATAAAACAACAGCAAAAAGAAGTATCTGTGAAGAACTGTAACCATGGCTCAATTAGAATAACATCTAAGTCAAAAAATTCCCCCTTTTCCCCCTTGTTTCTGAAATGCTTTCCACACAAATAATGCCTTGCTAATCAACAAAGCTCAAAAAAGATTCATTAAAGGCAGAATTTGCCAGATTGTGGCCATCAGACTGTAATGTGATGCATAATACAGTAATAAAACTTAAACCATTCTCTGATTTAAAAAAAAAAAAAGAGAGAGAGAGAGAGAGAATAAAGGGAGAGCTTCCCAAAGAATATTTTAACACATTTTTAAGAAGACTTAAATCTATAGTTTAGTTGGCTACTTGGTGGCAGTGCATTATTGCACATGTTTAAGTATTTATTTGTAGTTTCCACCTGGAATGCAACAAACTTCTGTTTAGCAACCAGAAATCTCATTTTTGACAAGGAGAGGGATCAAACAGATGTTCCGTTTTTCTGAGTAAAATTGGTAATTTCTGTGGTTTCTTGAAATGTATGGGCTAATTTAAAGCACTGGAGCCACTGGAAAATAAGAAGACTATTTTATGATGAAGGCCTTGAATACATACAGGGGTCTTTGTCTGGGCCTTTATGCAGTGACAACAACTGTGCAGTAAATTTCAGTGTTGCTGAGAAACTTAAAGAAAGAATAGTTGCTGGAATTTTTATTTTTACACCAATGAGCAATGCAGAACATAAAGCTCCTTCAAGCTTTGGCAAGAGCTCACAGGTAGAGCACAAGGCAGGACATTCAGAGCCTCCTACCCACGAGTCAGCTCTATTAGCAGGCTCAGCTCCTGGCAACTGCAAGTGCCTTAGTTTCACTCCACAAAAGAAACCACCAGTATTCCATGCTGTCTTCTGCTGTCCCACAGTACATGAACAGACTGGGGCACTCACCAAGCCTTACCTGAGGCTAAACAACTTATCATTCCATTGTCACATACAGTCTGTCACTTGCCAGGCATCCAGACTGGTACATGTAGACAGGCACTAGAGCATGGGCATATTTCTTTGCTAAAACTCATTTCTTAAGCCTGTGTTTTCCACCTTGTCTACTTGTATACTGTCCTTTTATCCAGTTTGACAGAGCAATGTTTAGAAACTTTAAACTTTTTTAAAACTTTGAGTTTTTAATAACTAACAGCAGTGATCACCCTTGCGTTTGGATATCTTTGTACACGTGTATAAATACACACATATGCATATGGTTGAGTGGATGTAACCAGTCTGACTTCATATGTACGCTGTGAGCAAATTATGTTAAGTACCAAATAAACAGAGAAGAACATCTAATTCCTGTCCCAAAGAAGAAGCTGAATAAAGTCAGTTAAAGGATAGCATAGAACCCAAGGAATTAAACTAATGTTTTGCAAATATTTCCTTCATTACTCACTTGTTTACTGTGATTCTTAACCTAGTTTTCCACAACTGTGCTTACCCTGTCTGTCCTATCTGTCCATCAGTTTACCCTAATTGCATTTGGCAGACAGTAGACATCTTAGAGGACACTCACAAATATTTGCTGAAAATCTGAAATGTCTGATGGAAATGGGAGAACTCAGCTGTTGTTCAGTCTGTTTGGCAGCAGCTGGCCAGTCCACAGCCATATGTTCTCTAGAAAATTAATATCTATGTGTCTCTGATCATCACACAGTGTCTTGCTCAACAGCAGAAAAAACATAAGAGAGCTTAGAGTACTGTGGAGGGGGAATAGCACCAGAGGCAGAATTGACTGTGCTGTTGTAGAGTAGACTGGCAGTGTGGACAGTGCTCAGGAGGGCAGGAACAGAGTTTACTGCATTGAGATAAGGCATATAAGACATAGGACAACAAGCCTAGATGAAACTGCTAATTCTGCTGCTCAGGGAGTTTTGATATTTGCACAAAAATACCAAATCCCTTCCCTCAGATCAGGCTTCCTCCAGTGCTCAGGCTCCTCATCCTCTCACCATGGAAGACTTCTACTTCCACACCTGCTTCCCCAGGAAAAATTTTGTTTGGGAACTGTCAGAAGTCTAGCATGCTGCTTGCACCAGGAGAGAGAGCACTTGGCAGCCTCTCGCTCAGCTCAGATATCTCAGACTGTGATATGTCTGGACTACACCAGCTCCTGGGACTAAATCCTCCAAGTCACTCCCACACTTGAGTTCCTTCCATGGCAGTGAAGCTCCTCCAAGCCCCTGGCCTGTTCCCTCCAAAATATCCCTTCCTTTAATTGGTCTTGGCTAAGGAATGAGTACAAATAAATCCATTGATATCACAACTTAATGCTCAGCATCTTAATGCATCAAATCTTTATGTGACTAAACTTGAACTCTCAGTGATACAATGTAAAGCTAGTCAACATCCATAAATCCAGCAGTTATAATGAAAACAATGTAGTAGAAAAAGAAATTTAACCACATACAGAATAGCTGAAAGTAATTCATGCTGTCTACCCAACTACCTGCCAGCGAGGTTGTAATTCAGCTGACAGTGTTCTCAACAGATGTTGTCTGACTGTCAAAAAAAATAAAATGTCTGGGTTCATTTCCAATATAAAAATGTAATGGAAATAAATATGAAATATTTTGCCATCTGTTACATTGCTGAGTCACTGGAGAATATCATCCCCAAATGTGCATACTTCTAGATTAATTGGTCTATAGCTGTCTGACAACTAGAATTCAAAAAAAATTCTCCAAGGCACTGATTCCACCACATTACAGAAGATATATGGAGATGACTGCTGTAAAGAGAAGCATTAAACCCAAGCTCTAGAAGAAGACTACAAGAAATCCTTGAAGATACTGTGCTGTCTTATTATGCATTATTTAATTCACAGATTTTTCCAGTAAGCCTCCTGAGAGCCTGTAAATATTGTGTCTTCGACCAAATCACTTATTGCCTGGACTTGGTGCACAGCCTGTGCTTGCAGGGATCTCTGTGTGCTGCACAGCGGGGTGGGATTGGGGGTGGAGAAAGGAAAAAGAGGGATTTCTCCCCAAGGAGAAAGAGGGATTTCTTGGGGTGAAACTTTGCATTTATGTGCTGTTTGAATGCAGGCCCCTAGTGCGAGAGGCATACGGCTCCAGGCAGTATGAAGTCTCCAAGAGCTGCAGATTATGCCAAGATAATTCATCCACTTCAAGCGGCTGTGATGGTACCCAGAGGAGCCTCCTCACCTTTGTGTCGTTTTTTCCACGGTGTTAATCATCACACTTTGTCTCACCTGGACATGCATGCCTGGTACTCTTGGACATGCTCTCCAGTGCACAAGATTTCAAATGATGGTTGCAGAGGAAAGTCATGGCAGGCTAGGAGGGCTGGGATGGCCAGGCAGGCTCCATCATGTGTCCTGCCTGTGTGACATTGAAGGCACATCCATGATTTCTCTGCTAGTTGGTAATTCCCACTCAGTGAGGAAGTCTTTACCTCACTGAGTGGGAATGGACATCTGCCAACAAAGTACCTAGTTCCTGAACCGCTCAGGTGGCATGAAAGGATCAGGATCACCTGCACAAGAGTTGGTGCACCTTCTCACAGCACAGCAAAACTCCCTAATCTTATTCAGGAGATAATGGATATTTTTCAACACCAGCTTAGCATAAAAGAGACTTTAACCTCTTAGCTAGCTCTCCTCTGGACAGGCGATCAGTCCCCTTGCAACTCACATGAGACCAACCATGAGGTATTTGCCCATATTCTGCTTCTTTACATGGGGCACTTTTTCAAGTCAAGCATTAGGCCAACATTACCATTGTGATACTGAGATGGAAACCAATGGCTTCACCCAAGTCTGTCTCAGAGCATGTCCACTATTTACCTATCTGCGCTTTACCCCATTCAAATGAAGACATGTTTGGGAGAGAAAAACAACCTGATGGCACAGTAGAACTGACACTTTAGAAACCCTCTTCTCTGCTTCATAATAGTATTTCCACATTACCATTTTTTTATTGCTAATTGCTAAATGACAGCCATCATCTATTGCAGGAAAAGTCAGCGAGAACAAGTGAGCTGGGACTTTGACTCACACCCAGACAGCCCCTGGGGTGAGGGCAGTTATAGCCCAACTTATCCCTGTGAGAGTAATTAACTACCAACCAGGACGTACCAGAAATACAGCACAAGAACTCACTCTAAGGCTCTGGGCAGCTTTGGATTACTTTGAAATCCAAGGGAAATGTTGTTGCAGTGGCCCAGCCTGGAGCTGGGACCACCAGAAAGGCTGCATCCCTGAACCAGCAAGCCGCTGGAAGAACAGCTCATAGGTTTAAGGTAACCTCCCCCCAGGCTATAGTGAGGAGAAGGCTTTTCCCCATAATGTTTTGTAGCCCCTGAACGTTCCTCATGCTAGAACACCCCCACATTCTCGGGTATCCTCTTCCAGCGACTTCTCCCTTGTACTGCCATTGGACTGTGTACCCCAACTCTGCCTTTACTCCTCTGCTTTACCCCTTTCCCATCAGTTTGCACACCTGGATAAAATCCCTGGACCTTCATTGCTCTGTGGCTTTTTGTATCCGGACCCCCTGCAGAGTAAATGCTACGGATTTTCTATACAAAACCCCCCTCCCATCTCTTTGTCCTCAATCAGCGCTGGATTCTAGAACTATCCTAGCCTAAGTGTGTTCCTGTGCTTTCACCTGCACGAGTGTATCTGTGTGCCTGCCAGCAGCTTGAGAAGCTGCACCGGCCCATCCAGTAAAGGAGGCATCCCAGGACGGATGCAGTGCATGGCTCACGTAACCACCACGCTGCATCAAAATGTGAATGCTAAAATCTCTCATCTGAGCTCACACCTGAACTTTAGACAATCTCTATAAAGACTCTACATTTACATAGTTAAAAAGCTAAAAACCCACCACTCCTGAAATCCAGCAATGTGAAGGGTGGTTGAGTACCTAAAATAATTGTGAACCATCCCATACATTTTTGGAAGTAATGTGACATTCAATACCACAAAACCAAAGTTTTAGAACCAGCCTTTTTGCAATGATGACATTTGATGAGTTGTATTTCAATGAAGTTAACTCATTAAAAGAAAAAAATTGGTTTGTTGACTGAGGTTGTTCAGCTCTAATATTGATTAACACTGGTGAATAATTTTAAAAGTCCTAATCACTCAGTTTACAAATGAGGCAGATAAAGGCATCTGTTCAGACACCTGTAACTTAAAGTATTCATGGTGATAAGAGAGTCCTGAGACCAGGCATTAGAAGCAGAAAATACAGACAAGAACTTGGCCTACTCTGTTTACTTGAAGCACATGATCTCACTGAATTCAACAGAAAGAAGAGACAAAAGCCAGAAGACAGAAAAGAAGATGTGGCCAAAACCAATCCACATAGGTTACACCAGGAATCAATAACATTAAACAGTAGAAAAAGACAGTATTCCACCAAGAGAGAGGGGGTAAGATGGGGGAGAAGAGCAAGTCTTAATGAATAAACTCAGTAAATCAGACCAACTCCCCACAAAGTAAGGATAGCTCAGACAAAATATCGAAGGTGTTTGTAGAAAAATGCAACAAGAAAGAGAAAGAATTTAAAGGAAGTAGAGACAGCAGCCTGGGGAAAATAAGAGAAAAAGAAGCAAAAGACCCATCAGAAAAGCAAAGGTCTGTAAAGATTCAACAGGAATGATAGTGTAGGGAATAGTCCATATGCACTGAGCTTCTGAAAGAGAAGACTCAGTCTAGTTTAAGTCAATTACTCCATATGAGCATCATCATCCCAAATCTCATGATTTGCATGTTTAGTACACCTTGGAATTGAAGTAAACCTTTCCTTGCCCTGGTCATGAGCATGTTGTTTAACGGCAAGAACTCAAATCATCACACCTATCTGGCCAGGCTTGCCTTTTGGCATGTGACCAATGTTGTGACTCTCATGCCCACCTTTCCCTGCATTCTGAAGCAAAAATAGATCAAGAGTCTCAGTTTCCCTAAGGTGCTCACGGCTGCTATTTCTGTATAGTGTCTTCTCACAGGTTTGTTCATTATTACCTCATCCTACTGTAAAAAGAGCTTCTTCAAGGATTTGGTTCTTCCCTCTCTCCAATGAACTTCCTAACCTCTTCTCCATCTTTGAGCTCCATATGGTCATCACCTCTCACAGGATATCAAAGCAATTTTGGACCTTCATGGTTGTCCCCTCTTCCAGCACTTTCTGTCAAGACAAGATTGTGCTTTGTCCCACTCCCCTGCCCTGCATCAAGTCTTACTCACTTTGCTATCAGGAAAGTATCTAAAATAGAACTTAAAGGCTTTTTCCCCTTAAATTGCAGATATCCAAGGCAGGGTCTCTATTCCTGGGTAGTAAACATTGCCTTTTCCTACTAACTAACTTCCAGAATACATCAGGTAAGCAAGGTATCCTGTGGGGACCTACTCACCTGTGTATGCACAGCTGAAAGATCCAGGATGAGTCACTTCACTCAGAGGATATTTCTTAGAGCTGAATAACTGATTGCATAGGCTTTGCAAAGATAAGTGAGTGCTCTGGAGAATTGGGCCATGGGATTTTTTTTTTCTGATAATAATATTGGGAGCTATTATAGCTTTCCTGTCCTTGCCTTTTTTCTTCTCCAAAACTTTCCTTCATGGGATTTAATTTGCCACATGCACACATGCATACAGGGCAGAGGGCAGGCTTAAGTGTTTCTGTTTATGGTGATGATTTTCTTCCTGTCTTGTAGGAAGGGAAGCATCTCAACTCCTTGTTTAATCCCAGTCACTATATGTCACTCCCTTTTTATATTCTCTCCAAAGCATTCACTGCAGTCATTGCTGGGTATTCGCCCTGTGGCCCAGCCCAGATTAACTGCTCTTATATTCCTGCTCCCTTATACCAAACATTCTGGGAGTGGACATGGCAGTTTTCCAATGTTTACAGACTTTGCCTGTGGGCTGTTTCTGCCTGCTAGAAAGGGTCAGCTTGTCTCTCACTGGCCTGGATGTGTACAAGCAAACAGGATTCACTAGAACAAGAACTTAAAAAAATGCAGTGACATTTTATTCACTGTAAGAGAGAGAAGTAGCATGATAACAGGTACCCATCAACGCACTGGAATTTAAGGGTCTTTAAATTATTCTAGACAAGCTATGTCTGTCCTGCTTTCACCTGGCAGTTCCCACCAACATCCCTTTCAGTGGTGTTCTCCTAATTTTAAACAGGACACTTGAAGAAAAAGGACAGCCCTGAAATGGCTTTCATTCACTGACAGGGATCCCATCAATTGGATGCAAACTTTCCAGTTGTGTTTATCTCCTGAATTAACTCCTGCAGCTTGCATCAAAGACACAGTCTGTCTGGCTCTTTGATACTGGACCTGTTGGGGAGAAGTTCTTGGCAGACCCCTAAATGTCAGTGGTTGTGTCTTATGGGCTTCTCAGGTTGGGCAAGATCATGGTGTTTTGGGTACTTTTTTTTTAAATAAAGAATAGAACAGAACTAAATGGAACCTGAATGTTCGGTTGGCAAATACAGAACAATAAACCAACTCAGATTGTTACATAAGACATGAGATGGTTAAAATCAACATGCAATAAACAGGTACAATACTTAAATGCAAAATAAGGCTGGAAGTTACATTTCCTTTTTAAATGTATTCCCCTTGGAAAGTCAGTACTCATGCTAATTTAGAATGCTTACTGAATACTGGATATTTTTTCTCCAAGAACAGTGAATGTTTCTATAAATCGAGCTAGGAAAGGTGCACTTGGAAATGGAATGAGAGAGAAGGCTTAGCTACAAATGCCATGATGAAAGTCTCCCACTGATGTGTGTGTATGAAACCTCCACATGCATGGTTTCTAGGCTTTTTTTGGCAAATATGGTTAGTATGAAAGAGGGAGAGAAAAAAGAGGAGGAAGATTTTAAGAGGAAAAAAAAGTGGAGTAGGTCTGTTCAGCTTGTTTTACTCTGCTGCTGGTGAAATAATCATTTGTTTCCAAATAGCCCCACAGCTCCCAATAGCTCTGACTGGCTATTACTCCACTGTTCTGGCAAGTTGCTAATGGCTTTGCATTTTCTTTTATTGTCATCAAGAGTGGCTGGAGTTCATTAACAATTACAGGAATAGCCTCCATGCTTTCAAACTAGATTTGGGAATATACTCAGAAGGGATCAGTGATTGTACGCTTTGCTAATTCTATAGTAGCCCATCACAAACATTGAAAGAGTGAATAAGGAAAACAACCACTTGGGAAGCTGTGAAAAGTTGTATAATAAACTGTCATGAGAATGTAAAATAATATAATTTACTTAGTAACTGTTGAATTTAAAAGTTCTAAAAAGACCAAAAATAAACTAAAAAGATGGCATTTTGATAGCTACAAACTAAAAGAAAACCTCCTACTCTATGAAATTAAAATCTAACACTTGCACCTATTCATACACTTTTAACTGACCATAAAGATCTGGCAATGTTTACTTATAAGCACTTATAAGACACAATCCTTTTCCTGAAATGGAAAGAATGCATGCTGAAAACCCAGAGGGCAGCTCAGGGCGCTGCTCACAGAGAGATTAGATACCACATAAAAATATTATGTTGACTCAAACACGGGACAGAAGTAGAAAATGTGGCCATTGAGGTTTTATTTTTTTAATTCTATTACTTCTCAGCATGTAACACATCTTTAAAGAGTCAGGAATGTATTGAAACATTTATTTCAGATTCTCTGAATTTAAAGCCCGTACATGTAGCAGTCTTTATACTTTCCATACATTTTTCCTTACCTGTGAGTGTTACTTACAACCAGATATTGAACTAGACACTCCTACTCCAAACGCATGAAATGCTAATTGGAATGAGGCTGGATCCCAGTGAGGACTACTAGACTATGGAATAATCTCCCAAAGGAGGTGATATAGAATAAACTGCTTCAGAAATGGAAAAATAGACCAGACAACGTACTAAGAAATACAACCAAGAAACAATCCCCTAATACAGAGACAGCACCTGGCCTATCTTTAAGAGCTGATGTGGTATTCTGCAACTTGTAATCGTTTCCTATCCCTGGGAAAGCATCTGAAAAATATTAGACCTACTCACCAGGTCAGTATGGGCTGACTTACTGACAGGCACTGCTCTTCTACAGATGGTGCAATTCACTTAACTGATCATTTTACTTCCACCTGAACCTGGCAAAGAGGAGAGTACAGCATAGTAACAAATGAAGAGTTGGCTGGAGGCAGAAAAAGGAAACAGGTGCAAGAGCTCATGGTTCTGCCATCAATCTGGACACCTACCACTGTCCCCTCACCCCAAAAGCCAGTTTCTACTCCTTGCCTTTGCACTTTTCAGTGGTCCCACACCCTCCAGTGCTATTGCACAGTAAAGGGAGAGGGAACTGAGTGCCCCAACATTCTAATGGGAAATTTCCCTAGAGCTACTAGAGGAGAAGACAATGTTTGCAAACAGTGGTGAGCAAAACTGGACACATTGCAGGATTGGACCCAAGGGAGAAAACGCCAGTTGAACTGAATGTGACCAGATACCAAGGGCTTAAGCTGTGGCTGACTGAACTGAACAAAGCCTGGGAGGTGAGAACATGGCCATTACTACGATAAGTCTACATGTTTTGATCTATACTATAAGGATGAGCATTATCAGGAGTAGCGATCAGGGCACATACATTCCCCTGGAGATTAATCACTGTTTGGAAAGAGCTGAGGGACAGAGGGCCTTAGGGCATTAACCCCAAATGGCCATTAATCCCCCAAAATGCCATCTACCCGTGCCTTTGTCACTATTAAAGGTTAAAAAAAACCTTGAAAGGGAAAGGGACAGACTGAAAACCAGTATTTTTTTCTTCCTTCCTGTGAGGAAGTTTGGATGTGTGTAACAAGTCAAATCAATCAAATTTTCAGCTATTGAAATATCAAACTTTACTGGGACAGAAACAATTCTCCCTTTTTCTCCTTCTCTCTCACTGAAGAATAAAAGTAACTACAGTGCCTAAAAGAAACTGAGGGGAAGAGAGGGACTGAGACACAATGCTGGGCTTTAAGCTTCCATATTTTATCCATTAAAAGGCCACATCGATCTGACCACTGTGATCAGTTTTTGAGATTCAAAATAGAAAAAATTATCTTCATACTGGGTGCAACTGACTCCCAAGATATCTGTATACACATAAAGTGAAATAATTAGACCTTGAATGAAAAATCTTGACAGTACAAAGAAAGACCATGATCTAATATCAGAACAAAGTTAACAGATGTCATTAAGTGAGACGATTAGCCAATGACGGAAGGTCGCACCCAGTTTACTTTTCACAGTTGACAGATCAAAGTTATTCGTTCAGTTTGAGCAAAGACTGAATACTGTTAGCCTAGGAAAATCCTTTCACATAACATTAAGTCTCTCTCTGTCTTGTGTTTCTTAGACATGAATTGTCAGTAAAGATACTAGTGAAACAGTACAAAGCAAGGGCAACCAGCTCATGTCGTACTGAATGGAAATTCCCTTAGTGGTAGGTAAAAATAAATTGTAATTGTATCCAGTGGCCTTTACACTCATGTGAATAACATGCTCGAGACACCATAAACCTGACTCCAGCACAAGTTATGCAGCTGTGAACTGGGAGAGGCCATTAAGCCACATCCTGAGACAGATCCAGCCCCTAAGCCTCCTCTGATGCCAATTCTCATTGTCCACCCTTATCCACATTCCCCTCTCTGCCCCAACATCTGCCTTGCTGTCACTAAAACCTAAATATCCAGTGCTTGGGCACAAGGCCAGGAAGGACCATTGCCATTGCAAGTGGGTATGGGCTGGCTGACACTGGGGATCTTAAGAGGTAGGGGAACAAGGTGACAGGTGGCACAGGGAGAATCTCAGGTGCCTTTCCTCTTGTCAAGCCCCAGCCTGGTGCCCAGAGACCACCCTGTGCTCGGGCAGGTGCAACAGGTCCCCTCAAGTCAGTCTCCACCAGTGTCAGCAGAGCAGTGCAGCATCACCACTGGCGGTGGGGACACACCACTGCTCAGCCAGGCATCACATCCCTCATGCCCAGGTGGGTGTCCAGCATGGCTAATGTATGCCGCAAATAGCAAGTTGGGTTGCCATACCTCCTTTTTTAGAATTAGATTTTTACATAGTAGCTGTCCAAGCTTTGGATAACTGCTGTTAGTGTTGGGTTTTGCTCACGGTTTTTCTTGTTTGTTTTCCAGAACTGGCAGAAAAGGAATTATTTAAAACTCAGATTTTAAACCTGACCTACTTCATACCTTCTCTGTTACAAAGTGTGATTTTCACTTAGGGAGAGACTGAATTTTTGCATATGCAATCTTGAAATCTAGAGTGAAAAAACACAGGAAATATCCTCAGCTTCAGTAAATTTACTTTAGTCCAGTTGTGCATCCAACACTTGTCCATTTACTTAATTACACCATCATATAATATGCGATATAGTACTAAATTTATTTTCTTCTGTCCATTCAGTCCATAGGCTTGATTAGGTTGCTATAAAAACTATGAGTCTTTATCTCAATGCTCTCAATACCCACTTTGTATTCAAGCTTTCAACAATGCACATGCCCTCATTTAAAGAAAAAGGAAACAATAGCCTCCAAATAAGTCACAGAACAGGTATTAAAAACGCGCTCATACGATAATAAATAAAGGGGAAAATAACACATTTATACTGCAATAAAGTTATTCATAAATTCAGTGTGGTAGAGTTTCAATAGGCTACAATTCAAATATTCTACAAAACCCTATGTCAGCTAAAGTTACCATTTCAATGCAGAGAGACTAGCATTAAAGAATGTTTTAAAATGCAGAAAGATTATGCTGGCCACTGCCCTGTGCAAACCAGGGGATTTGTTGCCTGCCAAACCTGCTGCAGGATGAGAATCAAGACATTCAGACCCTGACAGGGAAGAACGATTGCTTCATTGTGTGAAGGTATTTCTGTTACATGAAGCATACCAGCAGGGTTCTTCACCAGAGAAGCACACAGTGGATTATAGAAGCTCTTAACTCTGTGGTCCTCAGGAATTTCAGCAGTTATCAAAGTAAGAGGACCAAAGAAAGTGGTGCCTAACAGAGAAAAGAAAGAAAGGACTTAACCTTTGTCCTGAGGGTGATAAAATAGCATCACATGGCTGAAAATCAGTCTAGCTTCAGCCATGTGATGCAGTTGACACAGTCATTTCTGTGAAAGTTACAGGATGGCATCAGTAGTTGAAAGGTCATATTTGAAAGACTTTCTAAATATACCATCAAAATACTGGCTGGAAGACTCTGTGCGGGCTTATTATACAGCTACAAGTCTGGACACATTTGTGCCTTTTTGCACAGAAAGCCACTGTAACATTCCCAAAAGCAGCAGGCAGACCACAGGAACTACAGCATACAATTGAGACATTTTCTTGTGGTACAGGTAACATACCAAATCTTCCCTCTCATTGCACAGGGCCCGTTTCCACCTGTCTCAGCACTTCTGCCATGCCAGTTACAGCAGCATTTAGGTGGAATTACGTGTGGACTTAATTGGCAGAAGTCAATTTCCAGAAGCATCACTGAAGACATGGACTGAATTCTCTGCCCTGTGTTGGTGTTGTAGGGAGAGCATAAAAATGTGTTTATGTGCTTCAATTTTCTTTTGAGGGAACACGTGTTCCTCAAAGCAGCAGGAACTCTGTCACCACTGTGGGTATACTTTCTAACAGACCTGTTTTGGCTGACTTTACCTGCAGAGTTGGTAACTGTTCTTTATTTCCTCTTAAGACTGTTCTACTCTTATCTTCCATGATCCAGTCCACTAGGGCCTGTCCTTCTCCCACTGGTTTCATGACTATGCCTTCTTCTAGTTCTTCCCCTACCCAACTAGCCAATCCATCCATGTCTGTCTTAGCAAACCCAGCTATTCACCACTCAGTCATGAGTGTTAACGAAGGTCATCTCCTACACCTTCGCTTGTAGTCACCTCATCCACTTGTAAACATGTGCCTTTTCCCTGATAATTCTCTCTCTCCTGACTTTTTACATTCCCCTGTATAACTCCCTAAATTACTCTGGCTCAGACAATTAGCCTGCTTAGCTTTCTGAGATCCATGATGACCAGAACTCATTTCCTAAACTTTCCTTCTGAAGTTTTCCTGCTCTCCCATCATCATGGGTAACACCAAGAGGTTTTTCACCATCTACCCCACACCTACAGAGACACCAACTCTTAAGAAATAGATGATACAGCTGTCTTTCACCTCTTAAAGAAAAATAGTGAGCTTCTTCTTAAACTGACTTCTTGCATTTATCACAGAAACTTGGACAGATCCAAAAATTTTCTCCATGGTTTTGTGATCATATTCCTGCATGCTAATATAGAATCAGATGAAAGTTCAAGATCCAAGAGCATAAACTGCCGTAAGTATCTTTAAAGGGGCACAATATAAATTTCTCACACACCTTTTAGAATATTTCCCCAAGAGTCTCTAAAGGGCAACAGGTAGATATCCTGAGCTAAACAGCCTTAAACAAAAATTTTCCAAAAGAGTAGGCTGCCAGCCTGGGAACAGCACTGAACTTCAGCATTCCCCTTAATCCAGAGCAACCTTCTTGAAAGCAGATGAGTGATTCCAGCAAAACTTTTCCCAATTTGCCCACACAAGTAAGAAGAGAAGACTGCAAGATAGATCCAGATCAATTTATTCTGCAAAACACCTTGAAAAATCCCAGAAGCATACAGAGGCCAGGAACTTCCCCATTTTACTCTGAAATTATCCTTTTGTTCCCCAGAAATCTCAGATCTAATCAGTCAGCTCATGAATAATGAAAGAAGCCAAATTTAGAGTCAGCCTTCTTCAGCCTACTTTAAAAAGTGGTACAAAGTTGTACAGTGGGACAAGTACAAGCTTCCCATGCCTGTGACCACATCTGGGAAATTATCCCATCTGCAGCTACGAGTGCAGTTCATTGCCTTGCCCAGGGGCAGCTAGACCTGGACGAGGTGCTGTACCCAATGATCCTGAAATAAATACCGAGGTAAAAACCCCTTTTCTCCATGAACTATGTTTTGGTTTTAATTTTAAGACCAGAGAAAGGCAACAACCTTAGCCATCCTGTTCAGCTCTGAAGCATGTAAATATCCCTTCAGTTTATTTATGAAGGGCATACTTCATAAAGGGCTCAACATTCTTCCCATCACAAGATTTCAGAACAGGAGGGTAACCCCAAATAATTTCCAAACAAACATCTTTTTATTGCCAATTCTGTTGTTTTCTAATGTAATTTTTAAGAGGAAGAACGTGCAACACATCCCAGAACACATCTCTGCGCTCAAAAGAAAGAGAGGGAGCTATTAACCAGAGCAGAAATCAAAACTAATAAACACATCATTGTACCCAACATTTATGGAAAGGCTTTCTGTTGGAGGGAAAATCAGTGGCCAGTTCAACACATATTCTTCTTTTTTTTAAAGAAAAATTATACTCTCAGGGGTATCAAAAGTCAGTTTTTATAGCCAGGTTCTAAATTTTTGAAACCTAAGATGTATTACGGGAACTTATAATATTAACTATATTTAGTGGGCGTTTTATTGTCCATACAAGTCATGCTATTAAAGAAAATATTTCTTTCCTAAGCTATATATGTGTGTGTGGGTGTGTGTGTGTGCACATGTGTGTATGTATGCACGTGTCTGCTCTTGAGGAATTTCACATGCTCAGCAAAAGAACTTTGTGTTTTATTTTTAAGTGAATATAAATGCTCACAAGATCTTATGCTTGATGCAAAAGAAAGAAGAAATGAACAAAGCATTTGTGACTGCAAGCAGCCAAAACAGTCTGCAATCTGAGTAACAGCAAGAATTGCTCATACACCTTATAACAAAGTTATTGCTAGTTTTTGCCCACACACCAAGAATATGTTTCAAAGGTCTTTGTCTCCTCAGACTTCTCTCAGGAAATAGTTAGGAGTGGTTTCCATACAAAAAAAAAAGGCAAGCAGATATGTTCACATTTTAAATGAGAGGAACAAAAGCACAAGAACAAAAGTAATGTTTCTGCTTGAGCATGTGTTTCCCTCTGTGACAGTCTGCAGGGAACAAAATAACAGCCTGAGTCTGCAGGCACTGGAGGGCTGCGAAACGCTAAAAGTGCAGTCCACAGAAAGCAGAGATGACATCTGCCCAGCAATATCACATATGAGGTGGTGAAAGGGTATGTCCAGCCACATCCTCCAACACAGACACTGAACTGTTTACTTGAAATTCCTAGTCAAAATACTGGGAAGTGAGCTCTGCTTTCCTTTTTTTCTTCTTTTACCAGTAACCTGGGAGGTTAGCTATGCAAAGGTAGCTCTCACAGCCATCTCAGACTTATCCAACAGCAGCATGAAGGGAACATGGAAGGAAGCTGTTGCCATAAAAGTGGTCACCATGAATATATCCATTTACTGTGCACTCAGCCCCAGCTGCTGGGGAGCAAAGAAATGTCTGCCAATAACTGCTGCTTTCAACCAGTCATCTTCCTAGCACAGAGAGAGGACTTAAAAGTTGAAAACTGTAGATCTGGCAACACACTCAGTCTCAGAAGACTGACTGGTTTTTGACTGTTTTTTGCTTTATATTTTTTTTCTGAGCCTGAAATGTAGTTGTTATCTCTTTAAAGGAGGAGAGTGGCAAGCCTATCTCTTGTAAACTTTCCTACTTTTTGTAAACCCTCATGTTGTCTTATCTTACCAGGGGATCTGTTGCACAACCACCACTCACAAAAGAAATCACAAGGTCATGAAAATCTTATGATCTGTCAGTGGTGAAATTTCAACCAGCAACAATGAAAGTCTCTTCAGTGCGATCACACTGACCTGATTTCTTACAGAGGTTTCAGCAAAGCTCAGTTCTGAAAGGACAGAAAAATGTACCTGATAGTGCCACCACCACATAGACCTACCTAAGCTGATCTGGTGAGTTCTTCTCATCTGCTCAGCCAACCACCCAACCCAGTATCTTACAGGTTGAGCCATGTAAGAAAAGAAGCTGGTGCTGGGCTTAGTGAGTTCTGTACAGCAAGGAAGAGCTGTTTACCAGAGGAAGATCAGGGTGCACCAGAGAGATAGCTTTTCTTATAGGTCTTCATTTACTCATCAGCTAATCCTGGAAGCCCTCTCTCTTCTGCCATTGCCAGTTCAGGTACAGGTCAGGCTGTGTGCACTTTTCTATGTTCCATCTTATGACACTGTTTCTTATCTGTCCACTCACAGGTGGGCACCCAAATTGCTGGCTGCAGCTCTTCTGCCATGGGCATTCAAACTGCTCAGCCTTGTAGCTGCCTTTGTCCTGGAAAACAAACAAACAAACAGAAAACAACTGTCCTGCAGCTATCAGAAATGGAAGGCCGAAGTGAATTCTTTCTTTCATAACAAGACTTAACCCAATTTGTTGCTGAATTTAATGTGAAATTGAATGTATATTATGGCTTAGAAGGAACATCAGCCGTATCTCAGACAGAACAGTCCTCGAATAAAAGGTAAATCTCCTGAAGGTGAGGTGGACAAGCACAGCTGGGTTTATTATTCAGATTTTTTGAGCTTGCCATGATGGGCTAGAAATCTCATGAAAACATTATTTATTGGAAGATTTCTAATACTTCCTGCTTCTGCTGGGGCTGGAAGTACCACAAGAACTAAATTTCTGTGGTATTTTGGTATTTCCACTTGTGGCCCCAGCTGGAACTAAGAAGGGAAGAGGCACACACACTTGGAAATGGTGTGGTTTTGGTCATCTACTTTTTTTTTGAATCACAGGAAAGGCTTTTTCTAAGTCCACTTTGAGGCGACATTTTTGGGGAGGTATTCTCATTCTAGCAGATGCCACATAAAATTATGACTTTTCAGTTACATAAAATTAGCACTTCAGGTTGGAATTTTATGAAAAATGCCTCTCTGCCATACCGGTTTATATGAACTCTACATAGTTCTGCAACATAAGAATTTCACGATGTCAGTCATGCATAATAATAACATAACAATCTAAAATAATAATGTAATAAATCCACTCACTAGTCATCGTGGGCCAAACTCTGGCAACCCTTTGTGAAAATGTGCTGCAAACACATGTACAAAAGCCTCTTAGCTCAGTCCCGCTAGCCTCAAGCCAAGAAGTTATCTAACGGCAAATCAACAGACAAGTGTCACCAGAAATGTCTCATAGCTAAACAGCTCTGCTGTCAGCATAAGTTATTCCATTTCAGATGTGGAAAGGTTTAATTGGTTTCTATGCAATTAACAAACCTCAATTATGAGTAATTTGTTAGTCATGCTTAGTTTTGGCTAAGCCTTGCTTTTTTCCTTCTCTCAGCTTTCCCTCTTGAAACACCTGCAAAGTAGATGAACGAGGAGGGGGTTGGTTCTGGCCAGAACTCTGATAAAATGTCTCCTTGGTACAGATTTTAATTGTTTCTATGAAAACAGCTGCTCTCCTTAGAGAATGCGCCCATGGGCAAAGCTGTTTTCACTCCTAACAAGGGCCTGAGGAGCTGCACTGATAAAAATTACCTGCTGGAAACAGTGAATCAGTGTGTCTCCAACCCAGCCTGGTGCTGCTCCCCATCTTGCTAACCCGGTCAACCCTGCATCTGTGCTGGGCAGGTCTCAGTCACCTCTGGTGGAGAAATGGCCTGGTCTGGCCCTCACTTGGACATAACAAGAGCTGGGGCAGCAGTCCAAGGCAGGGTAGATGCTTTTGAATCACCTGATGGAATACGCCTCCATGCTGTGCTAAATACCCTGCTTCTACTGAGAGAGTCTAACTTGTGTTTTCCCTCCAGCTCTCCTATTGCACAGTGCATATCTTGAACCATCATTTACCTCCTCAAATTTTAACCATATCAACTTTCTAAATACAGTCCTGTCTCCTATTACTCCTCAACCAAAGTCTTTGGAATCAACAGAGGATGAATTTTACCTATCTGCTTCAATCTATATATGAAGATAATTGCAAAAAACTAGAAACAAAGCGATTTTGACAATGAAGAAAGAATTCTGAGACTGAAAAGCAGGGTTTACTGGAGAAAAGGTCTTACAGATGATGACTGTGCTCATGATGGGACAAAGAACAGCAGTTCCTCCCAATTTAAACTCAGATTATTCATTCTCCACAGTCAGCTGTTCTGGAGGCTATGTAAATTTGTGTTCCTCTGCACTGCTGTTCTGCAAAGTGGTGATCTTTGAATAGAAGGGAATTTTACTCCAACTTCAGTAAAGCAGGGCTCAGAGACCTCAAGAAAACGGGAAAAATGTTCGTCCAGACATGGAAGCAGTATAGCATGACCAGAGGTAATCCTCTTCAGCAGAGGCTTAGAGGCAGGCTAATACAGCAATATTATTTTCAGGCCCACACTTAAGATGATTGCAAATATCTGTGTAGATGAGCAATAACTTGGGTGCCTCTACTCCACGCTCCTTTGCTCAGCATGGCTGGACAGCCAGTGTGCCATTATAGTCTGCAGCTTCTCACCCTGGCTGAGGGAGCTTGTTGGAAGGAAACAGTACCAAGTCTGATGGTGTTAAAATATAACCAAGGGAATCTGACATTCTGACATCTAAAATGTAGGAGAGAAAAGAGAAATCCATGTCTGGGCTTCTTCGAGCTTGTCTGCAAGGCTCTGCTCTATTCTGCTGAACTATCTGTAGAGACACATTTCATGAGGCTGCCTACAGATTGGTACTTATGCTCTAGCTGCTTTTATTCTCTCTGATTTCTTCCATCACCTCTTGACTACGTGCTCCTTATGGCAGTTAACATCTCCCCCTTTATGTCCAGTAGATACACAGGACACTGGTGAAAATATGTCTTCACTGCTGAAAGCAATAGGTTCTGTCAAGATCAAAATTTCATTTATTTCAAACTCTCCAGTCTGAGGCAAACATCATGGAAGTCTGAAATTCTTTTTGCTCAAGGATATAACAAAGAGGGGCAGGTTACCTAGACCTTGAAAGCCAAAACCTTACCAGGTTTTACACAAAAATAAATTTAACCTTTAATGGAAAAACATCTGAAGATTTTATTCCTGATAGACCAGTTATTTCCAATCAAAAAGGAAGTCTGTCACAAAAGTTCACATTTATAAAAACCTCAGAAATATTTAAAACTTTTATGAACATAACCAGAGAGAAACTAAGCTTTGGAAAAGAAATCTCTGCAGCAACAGTGGTTATGTGCTATGTCCTCATTTGCTGAGGTGAAAACTAAAATCTAACAAGAGAACTTGCAGATTTAACATAAAATAACAGCCAGGGAATATAAATAAAATGTAATACAGCAAATGGGGAATAATTATTTTGTAGATTTATGACACCTGTTTCCCAGTTCCATATTCAGGACTGTTAAGGGAAAAGAAAAAGGTACTCACAGAGGTGAAAAGTTCTCATAATTTTTTGTTATTATTATTTTTCAATTAATTTCTAAATATATGCTTACCACACAGTTCTTTATAAAGAAGAAAAGGCTGAGCTATAAATAATATTTCCTCTCCTGGGAATTACTCTATGCTGCAAATTTTTTGCTGTTGTCAGAAATGGGAAAACCCAGAAAATATGCAGGTTTGGATTAGTTTTAGTCTAGGATCTTGCTTTTAACTAGATTCTTTTAAAATACTGATAGTGGTCATGCAAAAAAAAAAAAATGGCACTGGCAGGCCAAGATCCATGTGGAATTAAATCTGGTCAAAGATGTCAAGGACACCAAGAGGGGCTTCTTCAAATACATCAATAACAAAAGGAAAACAAAGGATAATGTGGGACCATTATTAAATGGAGGGGGAACCCTGGTAAAAGAGGACACAGAGAGGGCAGAGTTACCAATCGCCTTCTTTCCATTGGTCTGCACTGACAAGACCCAGCTCTCAGGGATCTCTGACCCATGAGACCTGGCTAAAGGGATGTTGGAAAGAAGAACCTTCCTTGGTCAAGGAGGATTGGGTTAGAGAAGAGCTAGGCAAACCTGACATCCACAAGTCCATGGGCCCTGAGGGGATGCATCCACAAATGCTGAGAGAGCTGGTGGACTCCACTGCGTGGCCACTCATGGTCATCCTTGAAAGGTTGTGGAGATCAGGAGAGGTGCCCGAGGACTGGAAGGAAGCAAATGTTGCCCGGTCTTCCAAAAGGGAAAGAAGGAAAACACAGGGAACTACAGGTCAGTCAGCCTCACCTCAATGCCTGGAAAGGTAATGGAGCACCTCATTCTGGAGGCCATCACTATCCACATGGATGACAAGAAGGTGATCAGGAGCAGTCAGCATGGATTCACTAAAGGTAGGTCATGCTTGACCAGCCTGATTGCCTTCTGTGATGAAACAACTGCCTGGATGGATGAGGGGAGATCAGTGGATATTGTCTTGACTTCAGCAAGGCTTTTGACACTGTCTCTCACAACATCCTCCCAGGCAAACTCAGGAAGNAGATGCCTCCCCAGCAAGTTCACTGATGGCACAAAGCCAGGAGGAGCAGCCAATATCCCAGAGAGCTGTGCAGCCCTTCAGAAGAGCTTCCACTGCCTGGAGAGATGGGCAGAGAGGAACCATCTGAAATTCAACAAAGGCAAATGCAGGTCCTGCACCTGGGGAGGAATAACCCCATGAACCAGTACAGGATGGGGGTGACCTGCTGGAAGCAGCTCTGCAGAAAAGGAGCTGGGGGTCCTGGAGGATAACAAAGGGCTGCAAAGATGGTGAGGGAACTGCAGCATCTCTCTTATGAGGAAAGGCTGAGGGAGATGGGCCTGTTCAGAGATGACTGAGAGGGGACCTCAGCAATGTCTATCAGTATCTGAAGGGAAGGTGCCAAGAGGATGGAGCCAGGGTCTGCTCAGTAGGGCCAAGCAATAGGGCAAGAGGCAATGGGCAGAAACTGATGCACAGGAAGTTCCACCTGAACATGAGGAAAAACTTCTTTTACTGTGCAGATGACCGAGTACTGGAACAGATTGCCCAGAGAGATTGTGGAGTCTCCCTCACTGGAAATATTCAAGAACAGTCTGGACACAATCCTGTGCCATGTGTTCTGGGATGACCTTGATTGAACAGGGAGGTTGGACTAAATGACCTACTGTGGTCCCTTCCAACCTGACCCATTCTGTGATTCTGTGATTCTCTCTCAAGTACATTCAGGTAGGTACTTAAGCTTCTATACAAATTACCATACACAGCTAAAGGGATTAACAGCTTCTGCCTTATTGTCTCTTCCATCCAATTTCCCTCTGACTGTTTTCTAAGTACAGTGTCTCATATCACAGCAAGTCAAATACTGTTATAATCACTCCACCTCCACTGCCAGTGGTGACTCTGGTACCAGCAGGTTGCACACTTACCACTATTACAGTTAGTGATGGGTGAGCTCCCGGGCAGCAGCAATAAACCCCCGAGACCTTTCCCTGCCTCCCAAGGAATGCAGCAGGGTCACGGCTTGAGTGGCCTCAGATATTACAGAGGCAGGCACCCTGGAAAGGCTTATCAATAAATAAAGCCATGACTTTTGGTGCTTAATTAAACCCAAGGGACAAAATCCTCCCTCCACTAACAAGCAGAGAAGAGGGATAACTTCTCTATTTGTGAATGCAGGAAAAATGCCATACTTATAAAGAGGTCTATGGAATTCACACCAGGACAGTGATTTTCTCAGTGTTTTTGAGCCCCTGTGCTGGTTCTTTAATGCACGGTGCAGTTTTTGCAAAAGCAAACAGATTTTCAGAACAGATGCCAGGGGATGGGTAGACAGTAGGACACAAGGTCTCTAGACTGTATTTGCTGCCCAAATGCTTGCCCCTGAACTCCCAGTAGTCAAGTAACTTTGTGAATTACTTTAACCTTTGCTTCTCAGAAAACGTACTTTACTTTGATCTTTGAACCATGATCAATAGAAGGTGCAGAATGGCAGGGAAGAATTTTTCAGCTCAGGGGGAAACAATGTGGTTCAAAACGCTCAAATAGCCTTTAAAAGCTCCCAGTAGAATCTGCCCGGAAATTGCAAACCAGTTATTTGCTTCTTCCTGATGGTTTAAAATAGTATCACAAATTCAGTTCCCCATCTTCATTCTGTGGGATAAGAACAAGACCTGCATATGACCAAGACATTTCATTGTAGCAGAATTTGCTTGAACCCAGACTGAACTTGATCCCCTGTCCTACACATTATTCTAGAAGTTCCTACACATGAATAAAGAACATTTAACAAACAACTACACCAGCTGAGTAGCTTCCAAGATGAGTTGGTCTACCACAGGAAAAATGTACTTTTTGCAGCAGAAATAACAGCATTTCACTGTCACTCGGGGAGGTTGTTTCCAAGAATAAGAGCCACAGGCATGTGTACAAATTAGCTGGTAATAAACATTCTGACTTTGGTTACAGTCACTGGGCCAAATTCTATTTGACACTATATCTGAACCATCTTCAGAGTGGTTTGCTGCAATCCTGAAAATTATTGCCTAGATCCACAGGTGGATTAAACTGATGCAGCTCATTTTATTCTAATGTCAAACACATACCACGGTAGTAGGTTACATAACTAGTTAATTTCTTTTTCTCCATTGAAACACCAGGTTGGTCATATTCCTTGCTTAACCATGCTGAAAAGCCCTCAGGTTTGCATCCAGTGAAAGTCACTCAAAGATGCTACAGCTCCTTATCTGTTTGTCACTCTGAGGCTGAGTCCAGTGCTCATCATCTCACCCCTGCCCAGCAGCCAGAGGAGCTCAAAGATGCTGTTACAGCCCAGGAAGAGAAGACAGCACTGGGTGGTGTCCTCTGAGCACACATTTACAAACATTATCACATTATCTTGTCACTCTTGACAAGAGTCAAGAACTTGCTGCAGGTGCTTGGACATCTGCTGCCTGCATCATTGCTCCCTATCTAATCCTCCAGGCAGGTACGAAGGAAACAAAGAGCTCCAGTATTTACTGCAAATCAAGCAACAGAGAAGTGAAAGGAAATATCTGGATTCAAATGGATCCTTGTGATGGATAGCAGAATATACTGAAGGATCGAGAATGTAAATTGCATCCGTGATCGCAATGAACCCACTTGTTCTCTTTTTTTCTGTACCCCACTGGTGGGCACTCCTCTCAAATGTCTGCCTTATGGCCATCTTGCTAGTAAATACAAACTCAAACACATCTAGCATTTGTATGTGCACAAGCCAGACCCATCAGAGAGGCTCATGCCATGCCAGTTCTCAAAGTGTTGACATGGCATGAGAAGGACCCAGCAGCAAAGGGGACAAGGAGAGCAGTGAAACCAAGAGTTCAGTACATGAGTGCTGTGTCGGGGTCGGGATGGATGGCACAGAACCATGTTTTCCTCTGTTTCTGTCCTCACTAAAATACTGGTGGCAGGACAGGTGCTGCAGCTAAGGCCAGTATTAAAGCAGTTACGAAATTGTCCCCACAGCCTGCTACTCACTTTTCAGCTTCTATACAATAAACACAATGCCAAGGTTTACTAGATGAGTATCTCGTAAAACTGGCAGCTTTATCAGCCCATGTCTTTAAAGGGATAAGAAATTTTAGCATCTGCTGACCTAAAATACCTGCTGAAGTTTAAGCTGACATTTTTCCCTTCTGTTTGCCCAGACTGTCAGCATGCACAGCACAGCTGTGCCAAGCACAGCTCAGCCAAGTGGCATTTTGTCTGCTCCTTACCAGAATGGTGTCCACATCTTATGCCTCACTAAACCATAACAGGGTACATTTTGTGTTGGCAAAGCAGATGTTTGAGAAACTTTGTATCAATGTCGTCTATTTGCATACTTTCAGGTACAATTAAGGAATGATCGTAAAAAAATTAAAAGCAGTATTTTTGTGGAAAGCAAAACAATTTATGACAGCTGAAAAGCAGTAAGAATATGTCAGGACATATTTTTTATTCATAGTCCAGAGGCGGAGCAAAGCAATTATCATTCGTGTACTGCAATCAGACTTATATTTTAATTTAGATCATATTTAATAACCACATACCTCCATCTAACAAAATTAGTCTGAAACTAAAATCAGCCACTGTATTGCTGGATTCCACCAGAATAGCCTATCAGTATTTTGTTCTTTCAGTCTACAGTGGATGGCAGCTCTCTCCATTCTGACCTGGTGTAAACACTAGCTCAGCTCCACAGCAAAGTTGACACAGACAACTGCCAGCAGTCCCATCCAGAAAACAGTTCTGTGATTCAGAAATGAACAACAGATAACCCCTGTTTGGCTTTAGGTTGTGTGTCTTCTGATGAATTCCTTTATGTTCTTTAATTGCTTATAGCTGCTTATAAATCAACAAAATATTTTCTTAAAGTCTGTGCAAACACATAGCCATTTCTGGCAATGTATTACAACAATTTTTCAGAGCTATCTGAAGGCTATCTTTGATATCACAAATATTAAATTATTCATATAAAAATGTCATTATAAATATTAAAAAAATATTGATTCACAAGAAGATTCGGTGAAGTGACACACAGCATCCTGTTCTTCCCAAATCGAATGTTTGGAGCTCCAATAACAGATGCCCCTATCTCTATCTGCCTAAATTTTAAAATGCCTTAAACCTGTGAATTTTTAGCATTGTAATTCTTATTGCATCTTTTTTGTTATTGTTGTTGTTATATACTGTATATGAAACCTGGCTTTAAAGTGTTGTCTTTTTCAGATCATGAAGTATGTGAGAACAGCCCTCCACCACAGGAAAGTAGTCCTTGCTACATTCAGTTCATTCTAGTGCGCTAATAATATGGCAATTTATACCAATGGGAATAATGGGCAGCTCACTCAAAGCATTATTCCTACAAGAACTGTGCATGAGAACTTGTCTGCAAGCAGCAGATACAGAAAGATATTGAATAGATCTGCAAGTAACATGTTCAGTATCCCATACTGTCACTGAGAAGGAGATGCATATTCTAATTTATTTTTTTTAATCCAACCAACCATCATAGCATCTCACTGCTTTTTCCTTCAGGAAATCAAGTTCTGTTTCACAAGGTCCTGGAAGACATTTTTCTCAGATCAGCCTGACAACATCATCCCCATGTCAGAGTAAAATGTCATTAAGGATGAAATATGAGTTCCCAGCAAAACATTTTCCACTCTTTCCTCATGCTGTAGTTCCTTCAAACACGCTCTCACGGCCATGAAAGGTATCTTTGTCAATGAGATAGGAGCTACTAAGCTCTTCTGACAATTAGACTTTCCAGTCCTCAAAAGCATTGTCTCACTTTGGATCTCTCTAGACCATCTCTGTGTCTGCTTTTTAGGCAGGGTCTGAGATGATGCTTCACATCAACACTGTACAGCTTGTGGCTGCTGGGCCCTTAGAAAGCAAGTACACAGGCAAACCATAAGCATTAAATGTTACATCCATATGTAGTTTTAGTTGCTCATGAAGCTGAAAGTGAATCTCAGAAGGTTCTTACACTTCCTGACTCTAATGCTTCCAAGTATTTTCAGGTGAGACTCTTCTACTGACTGGGTTCATTACACAACTTTGAGCTATATGCAGTTTTGTGCTGTTATGTTTAAAAACTTCACACACTACTTGGTTTAGAAAGTAATGCCTACTCTACTGTTTCCTGCTTAGCCCTTTTTCCTCTTGTCTTTACTGTCTTTATCTTCTGTGTAGAAACAAACACAGATTTTTCCTTCTGTGCCATGTGGCTGCAGCAAAAAAAGTCACTACATCCCAGCTGAGGCCAAAGACTCCTCTGCCAGCCATCTTTCCTTGTAGAAGTCGACATGCCAGAAAGTTTGAAGGTAGAGCCAAATAGAAAAGGTCTGGTTTGGCTGGCAGAACTAGAAAGCATGCCAAGTCATTGAGGTGACTGTACACATATAGAAAAATAAATACATAAAATGATATATAGGGTCACTTTGACCACTGCAAAACCATGCCAAAATGTTGTCACTGTCTTGGCTCTGCTGTTTTAATGGGTTTTGCAGCCCAGCCAAAACCAGGCTCTCCATTAGCAGCTTCATTCACTTGCTCTTCTCTACGCAGGCAGAGCAACAGAGCCATCCAAACCCCAGGTGCTCAGCGTAGCAAACTCCTTGTTTGGAATGAGTAGGGGTTCTGTTTTGAATCCCTTTGCTTGCACTTTCTGGTTTTCTCATTTTTAAGATAGCAATGAACCTCCTGATCCCTGGAAGACTCAGAAAGGAGTGTAGTTAGGAATGTCAATGGGGTCAGCTGTGTCCTAGCACTTTCCTTTCAGGATCTCCGTAAGACTGTCTCTTCCTGTGAGAAATCTTCACTCTAGTTACTTATTTCTGCTGGTTTAAAAATCCCATGCAGACATTTGAATTTGCTTTC
This sequence comes from Vireo altiloquus, assembly GCA_013396875.1. Lineage (NCBI taxonomy): Eukaryota > Metazoa > Chordata > Aves > Passeriformes > Vireonidae > Vireo > Vireo altiloquus. The sequence goes on along the minus strand of VZRF01009225.1, from coordinate 307,435 downwards.
CCTGCTTCCCTGACAATACCACCTTTCCTCCTCTGCTTTTAAAGGAAGGTACATGCCAGGCACAGTGACATTTTCCTTCTCAGTGAGGGCACCAGGTACCAGAATGATACAAGATAACATGAGAACGACACAATACATGGTGCAATGTAGCATTACAGACACATCACTTTGTTCCCATTGGACTAATCTGATTAATATTCTGCCAGGTGACTTATGCAAATGCAGTCAGCGAGCAACCCACTCACTCACAGGAGCAACTCCTGGCCAGGGAAAAGTAGCTGCCTCATGCCTTACCTAAGATGTTCAGCTTTGCTGAACAAAGATGGTTGTATGCCCCCATTTGTTGTCCAAAGAAGACTTTTACAAATTTTTCTACAGAGTATTGAGCTCTGACAGGCTGGGAAACTAGAAAAAGATCTCAGCTTCTGACCATATGCAAATTTCCCAAGCCCATGCTACACTAGTGAACTCCTGCTGTATAGAACACAGGGATGGGAATGTCTCTTCAGATAAAGCTTCACAGATATTAGTTTAGCAGGAAGAAAGAACACAGTCATTCCCAATGGACATCTGGTATTCAAGAGCTGTGTTTCTGTGTTAAATACCTGTGGTTAGATATACCTGTGTCCTTTTTTGGATGTGAAAGAGCATGGTATTGATACTTGGAGAACACTTACTATGTTTTTTAATTACAACCTCAGCAAAAGACATATAATTTTTCATTCATTTCTGTTCAACTTATCATTCCAGTCCAGTCTTAGTATTTTTCTTGCTGTATTACCTTTCTTGCTTATATCTAGACTTCAGGAGCAGAACAGTTTGCCATCCAACTTCTTTCCTAGCATAAGGTTTTCAGGAATTAATTTGTTTTTCATATTGAGTTGAACTCTTGAGTTCTTGAACTTTTGAGTTGGCTTTTAGAAGAACATCCAGTCTTAACAAAAACATTAACAGGATTTTCAAGAGTGGAGGTTCCATCAACACCTTCAAGAATTTCTTTCAGTAGAAAATTATCTTCACTCCTAAAGTTCTAGAATGTTTTAAATATTTGGCTGTTTTTCTTACTATTTCAGTTGTCATACCTCTGTAGTACTTGCAATTTTATGTGCATATGCTTGAGAAAGGATTCACCTTATTTGGCTGTATCCATCTAGGAGCTGGATTTCTAGCCCAGAATGTCTCTACAGTCATCCTAGTGGAGGACCAGCCTCTCCAAAGCTCAATTCATCCCACCTCCTCTACAGACCCATCTTAATATGAGAATGACTGCTTTCCACATTTGCCTGAATGATCTGCCTAGTAAGGCTAAGTACTTAGATCTGAACTAAAAGAACAAAACTACATGACTAAATTTTAGATTGCCCTAATCTCATTAGCAAAAAATTAAGAAAGAGAAAATCAAGTTATAGAAGTATTGCCATTGAATAAGGCTGCCCTTCTTTAGCAGTCATCGACTTACTCTTGTTTCTGCAGTTCTACCATCTGCCCAAAATACATGTGAAGCTGTCTAGTCTTTATTTACCCACATTTAACAAGACATTATCTTCTGCTTCTTTTGAATGACGGCACAATAATATTAGGGTCTTTTTTTTCAGTCTTCTTGACCATCACCTAATATTTCAGAATGGAGAAATATTACCTATGGCTCTAGACTGCTTTTTTGAAATGCTGTTTTGCAAGCTGCCCATAGCTTTAGTTTTAAGATCATATGCTTAGTTTCCAAAAATGTGCAGTGTTTAGTAACTGCATCTGAACATTCTCCTCAGCATCTGTTTGAACTGAACAGGAATGCTCTATCTCCATTAACTGGCTTTCCCTCAGCTGCAGGAGAGAAACATGTATTGACCATCATTGCCAGATCAGTACACTGGCACTGTAAAGGCAGTTGAAGGACAAACTGCACACCTCAACCATGGGTAAAGCTCGGTAACGTACAAGGAATTGAATCTGTGACCACATACACACATGAAAAACGGTGGCAAATCACAATCTGAAGCACTCTTCAAAGAAGAGTCTAACTTCCCACTCTTAATCAGGTCTGACAATTCTACATATAATTGTAGCATTTAAAAGGCAGACAGTTCTCCACTCTGTTCTGAGCATCATCTTGGAAAACCACTTCCACAGCTTAAAAAAATTACTATAATCAAAAGTCCAGTGAAGTTCCTGCTTCCCCACAAGCTCCAGACACACCACAGATTTCAGGGCAATACAATCGGGGCAGTTTGGATCTGAGGATTATTTCGTATTAACAGCCCAAGGTTAGAGAAACGGCTCTCGAGGCTGGACTCAGGGCTGGAAACAAAGGGAGCTAACATTTCCCTTTGAATGACCAAGGCCGCCCGGCCGAGAGGCCGAGCCCGCCGCGCACACGGCGGGGACACCCAGCGGGGCCTGGGGCTGCGGCCCGGCCCGGCCCGGCACGGCACGGCCCGGCCCGGCACGGCACGGCTGGGCCTGTCCGCAGAGCACAGGAGCCTCTCTGGAACCCGCCCATGCGTCCTCGGAGCAGCTGCTGCTGTTTTAAAGCCGTGTTTAGTTAATGTGGGAGAATGTCTCAGTAAGCCGCAGTCACTTCCACAGGTGGCTGCCCGCGTTCCCTATGAGCCAAGACTCCCACGTTAAATACAGAGCTGCCCCCTGGTAAATCAGACAAAGCCCGTGTCCTCAACATCCCTGACAAACAGCGAAGGCTTTGGACAGCACCCGCCAGGAAAGCAGGATGGCATCCTTCACCAGCACTGTGGTGAGCAGGAGAGGAAAGCACTCTTCAAAATCAAGAAATCTTCTATCTATTCCCACTCGTCCCCACTAAGATGTGGCCTCCAACTCCATGCAAGGTGATGCTTTCTCTCCAATCCCTAATATTTCCTACTATGGGGTATATTTCCTGTTGCCTGTGAGATGTTATTTATCACAGTATCAAGCACAATTTAATTTTCTGCAGCAAGGCTCCTTCTTTTATTTTTTTTATGGTCTGTCCTTCAGCAATAACAGTTCATCTTTTAATAGAATATTTACTTGTTTTATAATAATCACTTTTATAATAATTACTTTTAATAATAATTTTTAAAATAATTACTTGTTTTGTTATTACAGTACAGCACCAGTTGCTCTCTTGTCATAGCAAAATTTCTTTAATTTCTTTATCCCTGCAAGCCAATTACCATAGTTTCTGAACACCTCATACTCTTTTCACCATATTTTTTTTCAATCTTGCAAGGCAATGAATCTCCTTCTCCCAAACCTGTATCCAGAAAAAAAACACATGACTCAGAGTTGATACCTGAAATTGTGGGCTAACAGTATAGATTTTATATTTGCAGATGAATGACTGACTCTGCAAACACAGGTAATAAGCAAAATTCTAAACCTACTAAATAGTTTCTAGCAAAAATACAGGAAATCTAAGAGAAATTAAATATATGTACTTTAAAGAGCAATGCCAGTATCTAAACTGCTGCTCAGTTTATAGTTTTCAGGCCACAGTTTCTAAATGAACATTTAAACAGCTTGGCTGCACAGTCCTTAAAGTAACGTAGTGCTTTACTGCAAGCAGATTTTCTTTCATTACAGAGAAAGAGGAAAAAAAGTGAAGAAATATTTTTCTTAAGAGGTCAGAAAAAATTATCTGCTCTGGGTTCCAACTTCTCTTTGTGCCTAAGAACTCAACATCCAACCCTACAACCAACACAGAGTGGTGGTCGCCCTCTAAGAACAACTTGTCCTAAAACAAATGCCCATGATATCTTGAATGAATCGGCCTGGGAACAGCCATTTCTCTCCACTGAGGCCAAGCAACTAGATTCAACATCTGACTTCAAGCTGTCAATAATTAGGTGGTATGACTGCATTCCAGAGCCTAAGAAGCCATTACACTGACTGAATATTTCAATGAGGGATTTTACAGAAAGCTTTTTTATTCTCCCCAGTAAAGAACATGGAGAACCCAACCATTCTCCTAAGACCTGGAAGATCAATAGAGGGAGCTCCATCCCAGACAAAAGACTGCTACTGCTTACCTGCCCTCAGCTGTCAGGCCTCCTCAGACCAGCTTCTCTTAAGTTATTACATATGCACAGAGGACTGGTGGAATAAAGGGCTTTAAGAGAAAACAAACCATCCCTCCATTTTTCCCGCAAGTCAGAGAAAGAATATGGAAAGAATAACTCTGGAAACTGAGCTCAATGACCTCCATAACAACACTTCAGATCACCAAAGCTCTTCTAGGCTCTGCAGCAGGGTAGAGTGTGCTGACTAGACCTCAGCTCCCTTCAGGACCTCGAAGCATCAGGAAACTCACTGGAGTCTACCTGCATTGTGGTGTATATGTTTGGGACATTTGGACAATCGGTGCACTTTTGGCTGGCTATGGGAAGTTATCACACTGCTAGTGGTAGCTGGTGTCACATGTCTAACACACCTTCAAATACTGTGATAGAAACATGCAAAGCTTGGGAAGACCTACACAGGGCTTGACAAGTATCTTCATTCATAGCTTGTGAACAGAAGGAAGTGATTTTCATTAAAATCTGCTAAGCTCACCTGGCTGCCAGAACAGGGAAGTACACAAAAGACAGACCTGAAATCCTTCTTGACAGGGTAAAGTTTCTTCACTGAAAGACTGGGAAGGGATTTCCCACACTGAAGACAGCACAAGCAAGTGTTGTTTGGAATAGGTTACCACTTCCCTTGATTCCTAACAGTGAATTCCTAACTGGTAGTTACCAAACAAAACAAAACAAACAAACAAACAAAAACAAACCAGCCAACCAAACAAAAACATCCAAAAAAAAGCAAAACCAAACCAAAACCAAAACCAAAACAAACCAGAAAACCAACACAAAACCAAACAACCAAAAAAAACCCCAACCAAACAACAAGAAAACAACCAACCAACGAACCAAAAAAACCCCTATAAAATTATTCTGAGTCCTTAGAAGGCAGCAGGATGGGATATGAACACCTGGAGTCTTCCAGGTCCTTCAAAAGAAAGGAGCTTACAGGAGAAGACCGAGATTTGTTAGGTCATAAGGTAGTGTTGGAGATACCAGGCATGCTTTGGAAGACATAAATCCTCAGCACTCATCTACAGAGCAACACTGGGTAATTAAGACAAGCAGATATCATGGACTCTTCATTTAGCCAAAGTGTGATGGAGGGGCTTCCTCTCCTTCCAAGACGAACAAAATCCTCTGTCATTCCTAACAAAAATGTCTTTGAGAGGAAATTATCATTAAGACAAAATTCAGTAGATTTGTCTCACCTTGTCATGTAAGAATTCTGGAGTTTTTAAAAGAAAAAATAGACCCCTGAACTGCAAAATGCAGTTTTCTCCTCTGCATCAGGATATGCCAGACTGCATGATGCAGGAGACTCAACAGAGTCAGCAGAAAGTAATTTTGCTCCCATCTTGTGAGGCTGGGGACAGACCAGTTTCACACAGCCTCTGCTGAAGACATAGATATGAGAACCCTGAGAAAAATTAATCTGTCCTGTTAATCTCCCAGTCTACAGAGTTTCATTTTTCAAATAATTACACAGCAGAAGCATTCTCTGGAATACTGGTTGGTCTGTTAGGGCTTCCTTCACCACTATGATATATAAGTTATATGGAGAGATATTACAGCTTCTTTTCTGTGGGAGAACAAGGTTTGAGAAGTTCAACAGCATGTCCTAAATCTCTAACTCATGACCTCTATTGCTTGTTTGGTTCTTATTCCAAATTGAAAATACTTGACAGCTATTCTGATCTCAGGCTACTGATAATGTGCCTGCAGCTGAAATGTCACCCATTTTAAGGGGGCTGGGTGTAGATATCAAAAGCAAAACAATCACTTCTCTCTTTGACTTGATCTCTGGGGCATCCAACCCAGATTGAGCATTATCTGAAGTATTCAGTGAGTGCTTTCACAGATGTGCAGCTCCTTTTGAAGAACTGTCTCAACCATATTTTAAGCCTTGAATATAAAATAAACTTCAAATCTGTTACAGCTAGAACAAAAAGCAAAGCTGGCAGCCATTCTTTCCTCTGAAGACTTCTGTTTATTGTAGAGCGTTTTAACCATGTTTTAATTTCAGATTTTTTAAAATATGTATTTTCTGTGAAATAAACTTAGATGACTTAACTGTAAATTAAACCCGAGTCGCCTGGCTGCTACCCCAGGCATCTACCAAGAAGGCTGACTGTCTTACAAGTTCAGCTGCATCTCCGTGGCTGCCCTATAACCAGGACAAGCTCTGTTTCTGTTCCTCTTAAAGTACATATATTTGCTGGCACAGGGACCAGTAAGCCAGAGCTTGCATTGCTGGACTTTCTGCTCCTAAGGAGTCTCACATGACTACTGTCCAGCATGGTTACATCCACACAGGTACAGCATAGAAAAACACTTCTGTCAGTGTAGAAAAAACCCTGCACCTGTACTGAGCAACAGAACTGAGGCGGGCAGTAAGATACTGTGCAGTAAGTTATGTCCTGGAAACACAAAAGAATGCAAAATGAAATCAGCCAGTAAATCTGTGGGAGTGACTGAAGAGGGAGCAGTGTGGGAGGGATGCAGGAGAGCAAGTGTGTGAACACCACATTGGATTTCCAGGTAGGTCTGCATCCTAAGGCATTCCCCCTCGCCAGAGACAAACACAATAGCACATTCTTAAAGACTTATTTTTGACAAAAATATATGTGGTAGATGAACAGTATAAATTTCAGCAGCATGGAAAGTAGCCAGGTGAGTCAGCAAAAAACTTGTTTAAAATAACGTATCATTACACATCAGTCAGAGCATGGCAAATGGAAAGGATTTGAGTGTATTCCCACCTGATCCAGACCTGGCAGAAGTTTTAACTATCACTGATGAGACTAAGTTGGACATAATACGTATGCAAATGATAACCCAGAGTACACTAAGTCAGCAATGGCTTTGTGTGTAATAATGATTAATGGGTAATTACAGTAACACCAGCACACATCCATAAGCTCTGTGAATTACTAACTAGCAGAGGAGAAGATGCAGCCCTCACAAATCCCCATGGCACACTGCAGATTGGCTGCTCCAATGAAGAAAGCTCAGTGTGAACCACGACAGAAGAATGGGGCATATGACTAAATTTCAGCAGAAGTCTCTGCCTCCACAACAGGTAACAAAAGTTACTGATCCAAGGGAAGTGTTTTGAATAAGCGTAGATGCAGCAGCAAACACATGATGTGGTGTGGTACACAGCATTGTGGCTGCTTTTCTTGTATCAGAAGGAGAATCACAGGCTACAGAAAAGAAGCTGGACCATTATCTACAGTGTCTAAACCATCCCAATCACTTTATTTGCAATGTCTGAAGCTCCTTGAAGAACCAAATTCTTAAACTGTCTGTAGAACCAAGTTTGCATATCACAGATTTGTTTTGGCCTTAGATAGCCCATTTAAGTGATCCTGCATGACGCCTTTTTCCAGTGATCTGAAACATAACAAAGGTGTATTCTCTCTTCAACGCTTTTATGTCCAATGGCAAACAAACACCGTCTGTGGCAAACCCCACCCAGGTCAGAAACAATGAGAGAGATAGAGCTAACAAGATATCATATCTTACACACAGTACTGAGTGTTTACATAACAGCTTGATAAGAAAGGCAATATACAGTGAGCTCCAAGAGGTGTCTGGAGACCTGAACTCTCAGTGCTGATGAGAAGAAGCCAGAAAGATGCTGAGATGGCTCCAATCTTTATATCGGTTCCTACGAGAGACGTGACTTCTGAGAATGTGCTGCAACAGGTACAGCAATCCAGGAGTTGCTAGAGTGGGGAGCCATGCGTGTCTTTGTCACTAATCAAGTGAAAATCAAGTTCCGGACAGAAGAAATTTTTTTTAAAAAACCTAGACAGACACTTTCACTCTCAGTTCAGTCATCTACACAAGGGCCTGGTGTTCAGTGGGGCAATGTGCCAGGAATCTCATTCCTGGCAGCAGGAAACAGCAGGTGCCTTGGACCCATGGGTGGCTGCAACCTGCAGTCATGGGACTAGTGATACTTTTAGGTGTGCAAGATGTAGGTGAGAGAAATTGAGGTTGTGGTTAATGCTCTGGGATCCAAGAGATGTGTTCAGCGCTCAGCATCCCCCCTCTCTCCCTTGAATGTTGCAATCGTTTTCCTATTCAGCTGCCTCGCCTATTTAGTCTATGCATGGAATTGCCATTGCTAGTCCCATGCCCAGAACTATTTCACTGTTGCCTAGGGCCTGTAATAACAGAAAATAATAATAATCATAATCTTAGAAACCAGAATTTTAAACACAAATGGATTTCCAGAGATGCTTTGGTCAGTTTTTCGCTTTTTCTGTGTGTGCACCTCCTACAGTGTCAGCATGAATTCTAAATTTGCCCTCGTTGGTAAAAGAAAAAACTTTGTATACAAAAAAAGGAGTTTACCCCATATACTCCATTTTGTATAAGTGAAATGTAAAAGACTTTAAAAAACATTGGAGGGGGAAAAAAAATCAAAGAAGAACTTAGTCATCAGGATATGAAAAAACTGCTTTTTCTAGACATCCTGGTTGACTTCCAAGCTGCATCTGACAGCTAGAGAAGCATAGTCCATCATGGCTGTTTTTCCATTTCCAATCCTTTCCCTGAAGCCCTTCATTCTGTAAAACATTCCCTCTCAGAGTCCCTCACACTACATCCTACTCATGACTGGCTTAAGTGATGCATCTGAACGATCTGAGCTGTGTAAAACACAGCTTTGTACAAGCCTGACACCTGTACGAGTGACAGATAGAGGGACTCAACACTTTTTTTCCTGCCAATGTGGTGATTTGGGAAATGCACAGATGCTGAATATGTGCCACTAGATCCATTAGTCTTTGCAAAGAGCACTGAGTATGCTCACATGTGCATGTGGTCATATAGAAACATGCACAAACGGAAAAAAAATCAGGAAAAATTGTAGAGCTTTCCTTTCCATTAACCTGATCTTTCAGCTATACCTCACCAACTGGAGAGGAGTGGATTCCCTATAGCTTGGAGTGTGGGGATTTTTTTAAAAAAAAGAAAAACAAACAGACATTTTTTATTTATTCATCCTGTATGTTCCAGCTTTAGCAATAGCCTGTATCATGTCAGACTTTATTGAAGACCTCCCACTTATGTTAAGAATTGCTATACTCCACCAATTCACACCCTGCTTAGTCTAATATCTTGCTTTTAACACTTGCCAAGATGTTTCAAAGGAAATTGATTAAAATCCCAGTGGTAATCAAATTATGGAATAATCAGTTTCTAAGATGCCACCTTCTTTTTAGCTGTTTGCTTATGCCCTTATTATTCCTACTTTCCATTTTCAGTATTTATGTCAATAATCAAAGTCAGCTCCTCAATCTAAGAGAGCATTGCTCATCAATTTCAGGTGAGATGCATAATTTTAAGTGAAGATATTTTCCTCTCCTCATTGTGCCCATCATTCCCGTGGTATCAAAGCATTTGCTTTTGAAACAGGAGGATTTTTTGGTTGGTTGGGTTTGGACACTGCTAGTTTACCAAAGGACTTCACAGATCTTTCTACTGGGCTCATTTATTAATTATCAAAGTTCATCTTAAATGCACCATAATTCCTGTTAAGTCATTCAAGAACCCCTCCCAAGAGTTGCCACACATGGCACCCAGTGAGCAGAGTAACCCTGCTCACATCCAAGAACTCTCCTCTCTGTTTGCCTCTTTCTGCAGGATCCCCAGTGATGATATTCTACAGCATGGATTGTGCCCGTTTTTCTTTCAGCCTGTCTAAACCTACTCGTTTTTCCTTTATCTTACGTTTTGTCTTGGTCCATTTCTAATCATTGACAGCACTTTCTTCTTGTTCTGTGATTGCATAGTTTCTTTAACAGCCTCTTTTGAGAGATTTTGTAAGAGACTTTTTGAAAGCTTCGGTGATCTCCTGAGTGGAGGGTATGACATCATGTCCAACCATTACCTTTTCCTTGTCTGCCTACAAAATCTGTCAAGGTGAGAAGAGTGGAGGGGACTGAACAGCCATTGTGTGCATGCTGGTCAGCACAGCCTCCTCCATCTGATGGTGCTTTCCATGGAAATTGTGGCTGCATTAATTTTGGCTGAATTTTGAGGGCTATTTTTGGAGGGTTTAAAAACCTCAAGGGACTTAATTTAATTCATGTAAATGGTCTTGACTTAAATTTATTAAAGAAATAAAAACATGCTCCCTCTGCTTAACTTCACTTAGCTTTCACTGAGTATAAAGAAAGATGGCTGATGCAGAAGCCAGGATCCCTGGTTTGTTGGGATGGCTTCTCTGAACTAAGACAGGATCAAACAGGCTGAGATGAGATGAGATGAGATGAGATGAGATGAGATGAGATGAGATGAGATGAGATGAGATGAGATGAGATGAGATGAGATGAGATGAGATGAGATGAGATGAGATGAGATGAGTGGGGGTTTGTCAGATGATGATGTTTTGGGGTGGTGAATAAAAGTCCTTTAGACCTTGCATAATACTTCCTTCCACATTAGGGAAGAGGTCAGGGGAAGAGACATAGGTTTGGGGGAGGGGTTGGATAAAGGACCGAAGAAGGGAGTTGTGACTATAATCTGTCTGTAGTACAGAACACAGACTACTGAGCTGATACTCAGTAACTCTGGGTGGAGGGATTGTCCAGAATTTTAAGTGTTCTCTATTCAGGTGTNTGAGATGAGATGAGATGAGATGAGATGAGATGAGATGAGATGAGATGAGATGAGATGAGATGAGATGAGATGAGATGAGTGGGGGTTTGTCAGATGATGATGTTTTGGGGTGGTGAATAAAAGTCCTTTAGACCTTGCATAATACTTCCTTCCACATTAGGGAAGAGGGCAGGGGAAGAGACATAGGTTTGGGGGAGGGGTTGGATAAAGGACCGAAGAAGGGAGTTATGGAGTATTTCTAAGCACACAAATTCTGTAAGCATATTGTGTGACTATAATCTGTCTGTAGTACAGAACACAGACTACCGAGCTGATACTCAGTAACTCTGGGTGGAAGGATTGTCCAGAATTTTAAGTGTTCTCTATTCAGGTGTACTGGGCTATGTGGACACGTGAACAGAGAGAGAAGTACCAGTACAGGCTGGGGGCTGACCCACAAGAGAGCAGCTCTGCAGAGAAGGATCTGGGAGTCTTGGTGGATGACAAGCTGCCCATGAGCCAGCAGTGCCCTTGTGGCCAGGAGAGCCAGTGGTATCCTGGGGTGCACTGGGAAGAGCATGGCCAGCAGGTTGAGGGAAGTGATCCTGCCCCTCTACTCAGCCCTAGTGAGGCCACATCTGGAGTGCTCTGTCCAGTTCTGGGCTCCTCAGTACAAGAGAGACAAAGAGCTGCTGGAGAGGGGCAGCAGAGGGACACAAAGATGATGAGGAGTCTGGAGCATCTTTCAGGAGGAGAGACTGTGGGAGCTGGGCCTGAGAGGAGAGGACTCAGAGGAGATCTCAGCAACACCTGTAAATACCTCAAAGGCAGGTGCCAAGAGGATGGTGCCTTTTCACCACCTCTGTTCAGTGGTGCCCAGTGACAGGACAGGGTGCAGTGGCCATAAACTAAAACACATGAAGTTCAACATGAGGAAGAACTTCTTTACGCTGAGGGTGGCAGAGCACTGGCACAGGCTGCCCAGGGATGTTGTGGAGTCTCCCTTCTGGAAGACATTCAAAGCCCACATGAACATGTTCTTCTGCAACCTGATTTAAGTGACCCTGCCTGGGTGGGAGACTTGGACTGGATAATCTCCAGAGGTCCCTTCCAACCCTAACAATTCTCTGATTCTGTGAAAGACATAATTTTGGAGAAAACTAAGCCTTGTTGCCTTTTTGCAAGCGAGCTGTACATTAAAATAGCAGGCGTTTAAGATCATGTTGAACTTTGATTTAAATTCTTCAAAGGGTGAATTTGCCACTGTTTGGATGAGAAGAAATCTATTCTAGTAGTTGAGCAAGGGGTTTTTTTCCTTTTTTAATTTGGGCCTTACCAAAAAATTAACAAATGGCCTTAGAATTTGAAATATTGTAGTAATTACAGTCTCCAAAACTGGGCACATCTCCTCCAAACCATCTTCTCCTTATCTTATTATGTGGGAATTCACCCACACTTGAAGGTATTTTTTGTGGAGATCCAGGGACTTCCACCTACTGCTCTAGCTTCTGGCAGTGGGAGCCTCTGGTCACAGGTGCTGCTGTATTTTTTACAATAAACTCAAGTGTTAGCATGTAGGAACTGATGCTGCCTTAAGGGCCTTGGGAAGCTTTTGAGGAATTAAAACTAAGCATCCTTTGGCCACAGGTGAGAAGGCAGTATGCTGTAATTTTCTAGCTAGACAAAGTGGGGTTGCTTGTTTGTTTTCCAAAAGGTGCATATCTGAGTACAGTGTTAATGAGACAGTCAAGAAATGGTAATACCATTATTTTCCAAGTTAACAAGTGTGGGTGGAGAGAAAAACATTAGAAAAAGATCCAAAAAACTGAGGAACTCAACTGTCATTGTACTTCTGTAGGTGGCCTTTCTGTAGTATGTCTCTGACATATTAGAAATAATTTTTCATCTGTCCTTTGAACAGCAGATTTCTGTCTCCATCACTATCAACCTGGTACTTTTCATGAATCATAAAATCTTTTGTTTGTTTGTTTGTTTTCAACTATACAAGAAAAAGAAATGGTCGTTTCAGGAACAACCACTCTGACTTTGTCTGAGAAAATGGTTAGGCATCTCCTGTAATAAATCTTAACTGATATTGTGTTACCAAAACAGATACAGCAAGTCTAATGTGTTCTCCTTTCCATCTGAACAGCATTCTTCTGTGTTGTGGTATTTCCTGACTGCACCACTTGGCTCATTGAGAGAGCAGAATGATTCAGTGTAGCTCAGAACCAAACTTTCTCCTATCAATAGGCACTTGAAGGGTTTGCCAGATAGATAAACTGCAGACTGTACTTCTGTCTGAGGGTGTCAGCACATATGCCAGTCCTACTAACAGCAAACTTCAGGATTAAAGTAGGAAAAAAATAGAATGTAAATAGATGGAGGTTTCAAACAAAACTATACAACCCTTTTTTTTTTTGCCTCTTGACAGCTGTTAATTTATAACAACCTGCATTAATTTATTCCTCTTTCAGATTTCCTATTTCCCCTCTTCTCTCTCCCTTTCTATCCAGCAAATGATGCTATCCACAAAATTTCCAGCATTACTGCAGTAACTCCCACCACAGAGGTGCAGACCTCACCTCTACCGATGGCAGTAATGCAGACCTGAGAAATACTGGTGTGAGGAGTGCAGGAGGTCACTATGAGAATATAGCTACACCAGCAACTTAAGCACACCTATGTTTAAACACCCACACTGTTGGTACTGACTGGAACAGCACTCCCTGGCTCATGACACCTTCTGACCAAGCCCTGTCTGGGAGAATGGTCAAAAGCATGTAACAGCACAGGTAAGCACCGAGCACTTTTGCAGGGCAGTGCCATTTCCTTGGGTACAGGGAGGCACCAGGCACAGACAAGGCCAGTGCGCACCCAAGCAAGGCATGAGCGCAAGGGACTGATAGGCAGAAAAATGGGGGATGAAGGCAGATAAAAGGTATGTCAATATTACTTTATCTTAAGAGATAGTAAATGCTGTGGGGTACATAAGATGATGAAAAGATAAAACTAGTAAAATAATTCATTTATAGAAAATTAGCTTCAAATGCATTGATGAGGGCAATTAAAAGACCTTAGCTGTCAGATGGTAGTGAGGTTCTGGCATGTGCTTCCAATTAAAATATAGCTGATTCAGTTTGAGAACGTGATTTTCTAATGTGAGTGAGAAAAGAAGAGCTGCTGCATTACCTGGGCATGCAGGTCCAGGAATGGCCCCATCTAAATGCAAGGATATGTGCAAGGGTGCACCTGAGTAAAACCACCTGAAGCCCCTTTGCCAAAGAAGCTGACAGCCAACTGCTTTGCAGAGACATCCTTTTCTTACAGGCCAGTTTCTGCTGGCTCAGGAGTTCAACAAACAACATACATCTGATTCACCTTCTAATGGACTTAAACTATCATGCTAAGATCAATAAACCTGTGCTTAAGTTCAAATTTTAAAAATGATAAGTTTTTAATGTATGAAGACACTGCTTTGATTTTGATTGGTTCTTAGCTAAAGACCATGGACTGCCTTGCTCTATTGGTATGCAGATGCTATTCCCATGTGTACAACCATGATCAGCTTTAAGTCAGCCAGCTTCATTAAGCCACTCCTTAGTAACTCTAATCCTGGTGTTATATATTCCCTCTGGAACCAGCAGGCAGAACCTGTTCTTCTCCCAGAAGACCAGTATTTTCTCTCAACCATTTTCATTTCCATATTTTAAAGCCCACATGGGAAAAGGTGAGATTAATGTGGCCTAACTCTGTGGCACTCAACCATTTCACTTTGCTAAAGCTAATGGGAATTTCTTGGGGCTGCAAACACAGCAGTGCATGAGCAAACCTGATTGTGGGCTGAAAAACAAGTATCCTATGTCTTCTGCATTTACCTGATCACAGAAGTTCCATCTGGTCTTGAGGCCTTACCTTAAGGTCAGAATTGTACCCAACAAAATTGTAGAAGTGAATTTTTTATCTAAAAATCTGCATTAGTATAATTCTGCCATTAATGTCACTAACACTATTCCCACCTATTAGATGCCTGGATTACCTCTGCTGTGCCATACTGCAAGTTTGTCTGTATAATGCAGATAGAGGACTGAGAAAAAGCATTCTAGAACTTCTAATGACCAACAACAGAGGACCAAGAGACCTTTGGTGTAACCAAAACATGCATCAATATTCCAACTTATGTGCTCAGGATACAGGATTCCCTTTCACAACTTGCTTCTGGATCACCCATTGTCTGGATCCTCTGCAGCCACTTTGCCTTAGCAAAATCTCCATGACTCCTCTGGAAATTAATCATGCCACACAAACAGTAATGTTTTTAAATGACTTGGAAATTCTCATGTGCTAACAAAAAGACGTGGTAACTTGTTATGACATTCTCTGGAGTGAAGGAAAGCTGTGCTTTGCAGTCTCCAATAGACTGCAAACCAGTTAAGAAAATTCAACTTCAGCAATGCAATTTGTTAATTTATTTTCAGATTATTGTCTTGAAAACATCCAAATGAGACCTCACGTGACCTAGATTTAGGTTAAAAAAAAAATAATTACTTCAAAAATACAGTGTCACTAATCTTGGGAGCATGGCAGTATTTTTGACAAAGTTGTCATCAACTGGAGAACTCCTTCCAAAAAGTCAAGCCTGACTGTGTGCTGTGAACAGTGCTGCAGTAAAAACCTGGAGCATCCTCTTGAGGGTGTAGTGAATAGAGTGAATTCACTCTGTATTAAAGCCCCAAATTAGACTTTGTATTGTCTACAAAAATGACTGTGAGTATAGGTGTTGCAGGGGAAACCTGGAGAGGAGGAAATGCTGCATAAACAGGCAGCAGGAGCATGGATGCCTCATCATTATCTTTCCAGGCTGATCCAAAACTCATCCCTTGTGTGTACTGCTGTCTTCCAGCATCTCCCATCCAGCTGCAGGAAGGATGTGAACAGGTCCCAGAAAAATACAGCACAGGAATAACCTCCCAGATGACCAACAGTCAGAAAGGGGAGAAAGCAATCGCAGTGTCCTGCAGATTTTTCCTTCAAAACATTGTAAAATTAATATTAGTCTGCATGAGACACATGTCTTGGTTTGTGTTTGTTTTCTTAACATATTCCAGATAGCTGTCATGCTCTGTGAACGTACAGTGTAGGGTTGTCGAGGCAAATGCTGAAGTTTTGGGGTTGAAAACAGGGTAAATTAGTGCCAAATATGCCTTTCACTTTCTTCACAGCAATGCTACACTGTACCCCCATCTCTGAGCCACTTTCAACTGGCTTATGTTCCTTTGGCACAACAAGTCATTACTAAGGCCTGACTGAGCATATACAGCACTTCGAGCCTTTTCTGACAGGAGGTTATGCTTTGCAACAACAAAATATAGTTATCTTTTTAAATAAATTTACCTTTCAGCAAAGATTCCTGAGAAGGAGGCTTCCTAAAAGGTGGCTTACTTGCTGCAAATGCTGCATAAGCCCTTATTTCCTCCAAATTTTCTGCAGTGTGTTTGTCTCTGTAATAAAATTCTCCACAGCAGGTGGATACTTGATCTTGCTGCTTTTAACCAGCAGTTTCATTCTGGTTGAAAAAAGTTTGAGCAGCCAGTCAGGAATCTGAATTTCAGCAAACTGGTATTTCCATGCAAAACCCAACTTTGTTTGACCTGCTCCACATTGCATTTACTGACAATCTGGCCATTTTTTGTGCAAGAAAAGTTGAACTTGCCATAGGAGAAACGAACCATTTCCTTCAAGTACCAGGATCACATACTCCATTTTACAGACAAGGAAATGGAGCACAAAAAAAAAAAAAAAAAGGTGATTTGTCCCAATACAAGAAGACAGGCTCAGAAGGAAATTTTTTAAACTTTATTTTGTTTGTTTTTCACAAGGGATTGTTTTATCAGCTTGACACTCACATAGTAATCACTTCTATAGTCATGACTTCAGAGAGCTGGAAGATGGAAGGATGGAAGATGGAAGAAGGAGGTGAAAGATTTGAGGACTTATTTCCTCCAAAAATACAAAGATCCCCTGACTGCTAAAGTCAGGCTAATGATTCTCTTTACTTGCATCTGTCTGTCGTTCCTCATAAATCCCCTGATTAAATCTCTGAATTTTTGTGAAGACATACACAACACCTTCAAGAGGTTTAAATATCAAGTGGAGTTAACTGAGATATGTAATGACAGTATTTTTTTCTCAGAAAATTCTGGTTTGCCAGAGGTAAAGCATTATACAGGAAAATCTGTATTCAAAGACTCTATTTTTAAGAGCATTTTAAAAAGTTTTGAAATTATCAAAATAAAATGTCTCAGGACTTTTGATATCCAAAATTCTGTTTCTCCAGCTCAATGCTGCTGTATTTTAAAATATAGCCAAATTAAATTCAAAGCCTTTACTCGGGGTGGAGAGAAAACACTGCCACATCTGACAACCTGTTCTACATAATTTTTGTGTGCATCAATTACACCATGAAGCAAAGAAAAAACAGAGCCTGTAAGCAAAATTCAGCACTTCTCTGTATCTTGGGTAGGCAGTTAAAACAGTGCAAAATGGGTCTGAGCATTATTACTTGTTTATGAGTACCATTGTTCAGCAAAACACCATTACTTAAGTAAAAATATGTTTTAAGGAACAGCTCTAGAAAGCTGTTTTTATGCCATCTGGAAAAAATGAAGCAGATTGATTCTAAGACATGTTTGTGACATTTGTAATGTAGATATGATGCTGTATGCATGCAGAAAACGTGCAGGTAATGGTTTTTCCTTGTGAGCATATGAGGCATTTCTTGGTGATTTATTGAATTCCTTTTCTGCAAAGGTAAGGAAAAAAAATTATGAGGGTCTAAGCAGGGGAATAAATCTCCCAAAGGTGCTCTCTGCCCCTCAATGCAGCACAGCCTCAGTGTCCCACCAAGGTGGCTTTTAGTCTGGAGTGCACTCAGACACCATTAATCCCCTACTCATGGCAGTCCCACTTCGCTGGTTACCCCACTCCACACTGAGCAGGATGGGGATGAGGCTGCAGGAAGGGGGTGCAAGGAAACCAGACCCTTGTTTTCTGGCCATGCTGCTATCAATCAGAATGGATGATGGTTAACAAAACAAAAATAAGTATACCAAGGGGTATGTAAGGTCCCCCACAAGCTGGGGGAAGACCTGGGCAAGTCTGGGAAACACATTTTTTTCCTGAATAACCCCATAATTGTCTCATGCACCCTGCTGCTATATTCATAGGCTTTAGTGTGTGTTTACTGTTTCTGTCCTGGAGGCTGCTGACTAAAGTGATGGCCCTGCTCCCTTCCTGCCCTATCCTCATCTCACTGAGGCGTCTGCAATGAAATACCTGTCTGCAAGAAGGGCACCCACAGTGTCCATGTGTGCATGCATGCTTTCAGAAGATGCAGCTCACCATGGTGTTTTCCCAGCATCTCCACCCAATGCAAGCAAAGCTTCAAGAACAGGCAGCCTGGGATGGAGGCTGTGTCCAAAACTGACCAGATCTTGTATTTTCTCTGGCTTCACTTAGGGTAAAGACACAAGTCAGAAGCTCTCTCTTCTTTTCCTCTCCGCAGACCAAACCTGAAGCAGAGAGATGACAGAAACCCATGTGCTGTGCTTACCAGAGGCACTGTGGACCCAAAGATGACTGGTGGGAACGGGGTGTGCTGGGACTTCTACCATTTCTTCTTCCCACCCATGTTCTTGCCTGCAGCACCTGCCTGACCTCTGCCAGGCTGTAGGAGCTCACAGCATCTCTAAAGAACCACGCTGGGCATCTTGGTGCCTGGCTGCCAGGATAGACGCCTTTGACTGTAGGCACCCTTAGCTAAATGCATCACCTGACATGTTGAGCATGTTTAGTGTAAAAACTCATTACTGCCTCTAATGAGCAATAAATTTTGCCAGGAGTACGATCAAGTCAAGGGTCTGTCACCCACTCTAAGGGCTGAACATGGGCTTCATCATGCCTATACATCTGTGAGAATATTTTCAAGTGCTTACACACATACATGCAATACAGCATCATAAAATGAAATGAAAACATTAACGCGTTCTCTGAGAGTAGGCAGACATGGGCATTATCAAATAATCTGGCTGCAGTTATAAATATATAATAATATTTAAATTTACAAATCTGTCTGCTTATATCTAAAAGCCATTATTTACTTTGTACATAAAAGCACTTTACATCATACACACATAATAAAGAAATGGAAAGTCTGAAATACTCTACAAGCATGGGACCTCATCACCTTCTAAGATTTAAGAAAGAAAAAGTTCACATGGAAAATTTAAACCTGGGCTACCAGGATGGATTAGAAGATCTAAAACATATCAGAGAACTGAACTCTTTTTTTTTAACAGTACTCTTTGTATAATATGCTGTAATTCAACAAAGTTATACTTATCACAGTACTTTTTCTAGCGTAATTCAGAAGCATTTTGCAATGGCTGTTCTTAGTGCAAACAGGTTTCATCTGGTTTACTGTAATATTCATGTTTCAGAGATACAACACAGAAATTATACAATTCAAAATGTGATGCACAATCCAGTTCTATACATCCTGATTAGTACTTTTGACCTCAAGCATCATGAGTTATTTTTGAAGTCAGTTATTTAGAATTTTTTGTATTTGCCATAATGCTCAACTCATCTTCAAGGTGGATTTTATTAAGTTAAAATTTTAAAATGAGCAGCTATTTACAGTACACCCTCATGTAACAGAATCAGTTTATTGGCTTATTGAGCAAAAGAAAGGTCAGAGAAAAAATTATTTCTACAAAAATTGACAATTTGGCCTCATGTGGATTTCTTCCTCCTGGTCACCTGAGCTTATGAAATATACAGGGACACTCCCTGCTTGAAGACTTCACTTCTGTCCTATTTGGTGGCTCTACATTGATGAGGGCTCACAGATAAAGGACTGCATTCCACTCAGTACTTTAAGATAAACTAGATTAAAACTGAGATGAATGGGGGAGGGGGGAGGAACCAAACAAGCAAATCCTATTTTATAGCTCTAGTTCATCACTATCTCTGCACATTTTGTCTCCTGTGTTTAACAATTACTTCTTTTTTGCAGAAGAGGTGGTCTTTCAGTTAAAGTACATGACCAGCAAAATCAGGACACTCAGCTTCTGGTTTGAGCTTTGGCATATCAGTTTTTTGGCTTTGGGGAAATTACCTCTGTGCTGGTTTTGGCTGGGGTAGAGTTAATTTTCTTCATGGTGTCTAGTATGGGGCTATGTTTTGGATTTGTGCTGAGAAGAGTGTTGATAATTCTGTGATGTTTTTGTTATTGCTGAGCAGGGCTTGCACAGCATCAAGGCCTTTTCTGTTTTACATACTGCCATGCTGCTGCGGAGACTGAGGCATGTCCTCAGGTAGAACAACATGTTTTCATACGTAATTGTTTTTTACCTTTAGGTTAATCAAAGACACTTATTTCGACATTTTTCATGTAAATAAGCTAATATTCTAGCAATCAATTGTAATCACGCCGATTATAACCATTTTTCCCTCATCAATAAATCAGTTTTACAATCTTCTGGGCCTTAGTGCAAAGGTGTGAATAATTGAAGTTCATATTGGAAGCCTTATGTAAGAAAAGGGTTTGATTTCTATCGTTTAGTTTTACTGCCATTTTGTACTCGGGTGTATATATTACAATGCCCAGTCCCTTTACAAAACTTTCACCAAGCACTAAGAGTCAGCACTTAGAAAATCCATTGAAACTTTGGGCTTTTTACTTTTAAAAATTGACCTTAAGCTTACTGCTTGCTTAGAAAGTGTCTCAGCAGCAGCCTTTTGGTATCTCAAATGTTAAGTAAAAGATCCATTGTGTGACATGCTGTTAACCAAGGGGAAAGGAAGGAGATATCACTCCTTTGGACACAATGAGGAATGTCAATCTAGTTATTTCCCGCTTGCAAGCTTGCAAGCTCTGTGATTGCTGGTGGACTGACCTAGTCTTCAACAAAGCATATGTACAATTTTGAAATAGATGAGAAGAGTAAGACATGAAAAATTGTGGTGACAAGTGCAATAAAATGGATTTCAACTTGTAATTGCTTTGTTTACCTTTCACAGTCCTGCAACTTGTCTCTGATACTCAAAAACATGATGTATTTTCTCCTATTTATTATTTGCAGTGGGCTACTGAAGAAAAAAAATGCAGTGAGGTATGCCTCTGAGTCAAAATGGTCTTTGCCAGGAATAACAGCAGAGCTCTTGCACCAGTGCCTCATTAGTTTATGGAAAACAGGTCCCTAAGGAAATGATGGGGTGTAAATAAATTTAAAACAGTTTAGTCTTACAAGTAAAGGGGATGCCAGATTTTTAAAACAGTGGTGGCTCAATGATGCCTTAACATTGTGTTTCACGTATCATAAATTTTAGCTAGGTTCTCCAAAATGTTTATAAGCACCATGGAGTGACATAATTATAGACACGTATTTTTAACCTGCGAAGTGCATGTGTGCTCTTTGTCATCTCTAAGGGGAATTGTTTCTAGTGACAGCAACCCCTGTTAGATATATCTGATAGAGGCACAGAAGGATCGCTCTGCCCCTTGACACTCCTGCCCCACTCTGTTCCACCCAACAAACTGACTTGCTTTGTATTCACAGGACATACACAGACATCACAGGGCCAGTGCAGAGCATGCTGAATAAAATCTTCTCCGAATGACCAGGGAATTCAAACTTCTAGACAAAATCCTACTGCCAACAGAGACTCACATGCAGATAGCTCACACAGTTTTCTGAAGATCCCAGACCTTGAATCAGCCTAGTAACCACATCCAGTTCCTCCATGCAAGCTCCATGCATCTCAGCTGCTGATCTAGTTTGTGATGAGTTTTCCCATTTGGAAAGATCCCAGACTTGGACGTCCCCCTGGGAAAGGGTACCGAGATGTCCGAAAAACAGGTGCCAACTCCAGCCTAGGAAGTGAGACTTACACACATATATCTGGGGCTCCTTACACAACTTGAGAATGCCATCTTTCAGACAACAGATGTCTGAAGACATACAAAGGATTCATGAGTCAGACTTTAAGATGGAGCTATATAAAATACTGCCTAAAATCACATCACGGTCATGTGAAGTATTTGTTTAGGAAAGTAATTTAACAAAAGATAAGCAAAACCAGTGCTCAGAGGTTTAAATCAGAAAATTTCCAACAGCACAAAAAGACTAAATATGTCACCAACACAAAATCCTTCAAAGCTTTTATGTGCAGTAGCAAATAAATGTGCTCTGTGGCAAACCCCAGCCAGGTCAGAGACAGCAAGAAAGAATACACCTTTGTTATGTTTCAGATCACTGGAAAAAGGTGTCGTGCACCATCACTTAAATGAGCTATCTAAGGCCAAAACAATTCTGTGATATCCAAACCTTACATGCCACCACTGCAGCAACTCCTCTCATGTACTCTGGTGAAGCAATAATCCTGTCTTGTGTTA
Source organism: Vireo altiloquus (assembly GCA_013396875.1). NCBI lineage: Eukaryota > Metazoa > Chordata > Aves > Passeriformes > Vireonidae > Vireo > Vireo altiloquus. Next base: position 285,307 of record VZRF01009225.1, on the reverse strand, counting down.
TAAAATACAGGCAGGAGGCAGTACCTTATTCAAAGGTGATACTCACGCACATTTTAAATTCCAAGTCTCAAAATTCATGGCAACTGTATTTCTGTGTCCATTAATAAGATATCCCTTATTGCTCAAGGCTTCAGTGTAGCAATCTGACAGCAATAGGCCCTGTTTCCACTTAACACATAGGAGCAGGATTACATCCATCCTGAGCTGCCAAAAATTTACGAAGCAAAAATTCTCTAGAGAAAGCCATAACTTTATATAACAGTACTGGGTATTTACATTTACAGTGGGACATGGGACTTCTCCATTAGCAGATATGTGTGAGAAAATATGTGAACCCAGCTATCCTCCTTGTGCCTGTACATCTGGGAAAGCTACTGCATATCAGAGATTTCATCTGAAGGCTGCAATAACTGTTTTTACTGGCTCTGGTCTTCCTCTAAGCCAATATCAGCACTGAAAATTTGTTTCTACAATGTATTTCCCCATTTTGGAGATGGGAATGGGGTTAATCCCCATCATCACCACCAGGAATAAACTCAGTTACAGACACGTGACTATCAGGAGTAAGCAGCCATTCAGAGATTTACTCAGATCACTCATATTTCATTTTTGACATCCAAAGATGTTCAGCACAAAGAATTCCCCAAGAGAGTCTGTGGAGCTCTAAAAATTAGGCACCTTTGGAAAAGCCACCTATTTTTATGTACCAATTTGAGCAGGGCAGCTTCATACTGAAATTTTTGATTATGACCATGGACAAGTTTCCCCTTGCCTTTGCTTCATGGGATGCAGAGCAGAGAGACAGCATGCTCCCACTGTCCCTCAGGAGGAACAATGCAGGCTGCCCAACACCACCTTTGGCCCAGGCAGGACAAGGAGGAAGGCTGGAAAAGCTCTGCCAGACCTGACAAGGTGGGACTTTTTACAAGTGAGTTTTTGAGATATTGCAGGAAAGATTTTTCTGCAGAAATAGATACTGGTGTCTTGAGTGTTGCTGAATTAAAATAAAAAATAAAAGCATTTGGGAATTCTGTCATTTGTCCATAGACAAAATGATAAGTGTTTTTCTTTTCTCATTAGGATACTTTAGTTCAAACAGACTATATTAATGAACGTGCCCAGAAACCTCTGTGGAGGACTCTAGCCATCCTCAGAGAGGGGCAGAGGGGCCCGGCTGTGTCAGTGCTGCTCTCCAGAACAGCACTGCAAGCCTGGACATTGCAACAAAATTCTATCTGCTCAACTAAACCAGCCAAGGTGAAAGGAGAATGCTCCCAGGTCTGTGAGGGTCCTTGTAATCCAGTTGTATCTTCTCTGTCCAGCCTCATATTCAAGACTGAGAAGTACTGTCACATTCTGGGCTAAATATTTCACTAGCACAAATGCGGTTCCCCAGAAAAAAAATGCTGTGCCCATTCTCTCTTATTTACTGATCCAGGTGAATAACTGGTTGCCACTGGCATAACAAGCACTGCCTGGCACGCCCCAGGCCCAGAGCCATGCTTCAGGCAGAACTTCCCTGCAGATCCAGCCCAAAGCTGTGCACAGCCCCAAGCACCCCTCCCACACAGCACGTTTAAGCAGGCTAGCTGCTACAGACACATCTCCAGCACACTAGCTAACATTTCTGAGGTCTTCATAGCTCCTTGTGCACCTGAAAAGCCCTCCTGGTTTGTCCAGCACTGTTTGAGGGGACAGAGAGGGCAGGGGCTGCCTGCCCTGCCTCTGGCAAGGCAGCAGCAGAGCAGGGCAGTGTGGGTCAGCAGGCTCTCTGACATGCTGCACTGCTGCATTTCCTAGTACTCCATCGCTCAGGTCCTCTGAAAAACATGCACAGTCTAGTGGGAGGTACACACACTGAGGTATAAGCCTAATGCTTGGTTACCAGGGAGCACTAACTGATCCCACAAAAGCTGCCAGGGGCCTCCTGTTACAGCTGAACAGGTGACACACCACAACAGCAAGCCATCCATCCTTTCCAGTGTTCTCAGGTCTTCAAACAGACTTGAGCTGGACTCAAGTTTGAAGGTAAGAAGAAGACTTTTAGTCAATTGAAGTAGCTATAGGCCAAATACAGCAACTGGTGCAGCATTATCCAGACATTAAGACTAGAAAATTGCCAGAAAACATGTCTGATTCCAAATTCCAGACCCACAAGCCTGAGATAGCAGGTGAACCTTAAAATTGTAAAGGACACTTAATTAAACACCACTATAGTTAGTATGCCTAAACTATAATATGAACCTCCATTTAAAATTTAACTAGAATAGTCTAACATATTCCAATCCTCAGTGGATTTCCAGTGACTAAATTGTACAATAAAATTGAATGAAAAGTATTAAAGAGGTAGAACTCAAGGCAGTATTTGTTCCTCCTCATTTGCTTTTGTGTTACTTGGATTTAACTGTAACATCTTTACATAAAACACCGGTGCTTGTTCAATAATGCCTCTGGAACAAAAAAAGATGATGATAGGAGATCTCACTACAGCTTCTGCCATTAAGTCTTTGGCAGAGGTGAGAAGAGATTGCTCATTAAATAAGTGTTATAAAGCATTCAGCACTGACAGACTAGTTCAGAAGTAGAAAGTCAAAGGTCAGCTGTTCCCACTAGAAAAGTATCCATTGCAACCAAGCAGTTATTATTGCCTACTGTCACAGCACCCTTCTCAGAAACCAGACAGAAGTCTTGGAGAAGCTATGGAAACAAAAACAACAGTGATTCATCAGTATAGCAGTACATCAAGGAGTCAAGATGACAAGGCAATCCAGAGAGCAGTCCTGTGCACAGAGAGGAAAGTATCTGGAAGTTGCTTTTACTGTATCCTTGTGCCATTCACTAATGAGCATGTATGTGTAGACTGAATGAAAAAACAGGCTTTGGGTCTGTGTCGGCTAATGAAACAGTTAATAGAAAAATTAGAGTAATTTTAATTGCATATTGAAGGTAACAAAAAAAAAATCACTTTTTCTACCTTTTCATCAGTATCTAACATGCTCTACAACAGAGCACACTGTAAATATTACTGAAAAGAAGAATTTGACTCATAAATTATTGGCACTCTCTGCCAGACAAGCTTGTACTAATGTTTAAAGAAGCAGACCACCTGGAAGAAATGTGTTCTACAAGTTGCAGGAGAAACTAAAGAGACAATTAATGGGCATTGGCTGTGCAGCATATATTGTTCCCATGTTGTTCAGGACAAAGTTGACTGCCTGCCAATAGATATAGAAGTAATTGTCAGCAAGATTTACAGTTACTTTTTCATTTGCACAGAAAAGTAGAAAGGTTGAAAGAGTTATGTGATTTGTTGAAGGTCTATGCTAACAACTGATCGACCATAGCATCCTGCACCGGTGAATAATAAAGAACACAGAACACAGACTTCACATTTTTCTTGATTATGAAAGTTGTTCTTCATGGCAGAAAGCTGAATTGCTTTCTCATCATCAGCAACTGTTTCTTTTATTTTACACATCCATTCATAAAGCCATCCTTTCTGTTGCCATACTAGGCACCAGGAAAGACCTAATTCTACCTGTGAAAGAAAAAAAAAGTATTTTTTATCAAGCTGCACTTTAATGTAATGGAATTAATGGTAGGGTCTTTCAGCTTGTGGCAAAACTGCTAGCAGCTCCTGAACTGGCCAGTCTTGTATGTGAATGGGGTTATTTAATAAGACATGTTTGACTACAGTCTGATAATATGTATCTCCACTCTGAAAAAATATAAAATGAGAAAGAAAACATCCTCTGAATGTCCAGGAAGTTTGCAAAAATAATCACATAATGGCAGAAAGTTAGAAGCATCTTTGCAGTCTTTAGGAAACCCTGTTGCCAATAATATTATATGGGCATTACACATTTATCATTCAAACACAGAAAACGGAAGATACAAATTACTCTGAAGGAACAAAAACCCAGAAATCCTGTGACTTTCTTCCAGGCTGCAAAAGGGATAAACAACAATTCAGGATCAATATGGAGACCCAGGCAGTCAGTCTGCAGATGTGTCTAGAAGGTAGTGAGATTGAAGAAGGATTCATAAGGTCTTCTCTTGGGTGGCTTTCTGTAACACCTCCAGAACCTTGAGTAAATTCCCTCCTGCATTAGTATATGGAAGCAATGAGATGCATCATCCCATCAAGGTCAAGGACTTCCATTACAAGGCTACCTTTTGCAAAAATGTCTGCATCTCTTTACTATATCTAGTAAAGGAGGAGCTTCAGAGCTCCTCTCGGACAGTCCTGCAGCCTTCTCTTGGCAAATCCTCCCACTGGGGCTCACAGGAGGGCAGTGCTTCTGCTTTCCTTATTCCCAGCTAACATAGCATGAAACAAACTTTGGCTGGTTTGTAGCTGCACCCTGCTGGCTAGTGCTTGCTTTGTGCTCTGCAAACTATGACACAAGTGGCTCTTTCAACCTTCTCTGAACAGGATCTCCAGCTCCTGAAGGAGAATGCAGTTTGTAAATGTGATTCTGAAACAGTCTGGTGCTATCCACACACGTTTGTGAAAACATTTCATAAGCCATTTCAGCTGGAAGTAGGCTTAACTGTCCTCTAGCAGAGGTGAAGTTCTTTGTCAGGAACAGTGTAAGCAGAGCTTAACTTCAGCAGAAGTTAGTTGGGCTAATTTAGAAGCAACTCTAAATTTGTAGGATGAATCCATTGGGATTTGTATTCCTACCAGCATTTAATACTGTGGCAAATATTACTCATTAGAGTAATTGCTGTGTGTTTGTCACAGACATACTTCAGGCCAGACTCAATAGGCTGCAGTTTCTCAGCAGTGCCAACCCCAGAAATTATGACAAATTTTATTCGTCAAATTAAGGGCAATAAGTGATGATGATGCTTAATAAACATGAAAATGGATTTGGAGATATTTGACGACATTTTTCAGTCTGCCACCCCCAAGGAAAGGAAATGTGAAAATTCTAATACAACCTCACACATTGTTTTGACTAGTCATGGGGCTAAGGGATCCCAGGGCTGATCCTGGACTCTGAGAGGCTTTTCATTATCTTTGCATTTTCTGGTGCAAGAAAAAGTAGTTCAAGCTTCAGGTACAAAAATCAGTAGAACATAAAACTCCTGTATGTTTAGGCTAGAAAAGAGCCAGTCTGGACTCTTGAGACAAACATGACCAGTTCTTCCTCCAGAAATACTATTGTCATGAGGGACCAGGGAGAAAAAGTCAGAGGTAGAAAATGCATTTCTTCTCCGCTGCAGAGAAAACTTTCCCTCTAGCCATGCAAACACCAATTCTTAGTTCAAATCATCAGCACTGATGGTCACTGATGGTCCATGATGGTCCATGATGGTCCATGATGGTCCATGATGGTCCATGATGGTCCATGATGGTCCATGCTCCATGCATCCACTTTCCAGAATCTTCCAAGAAGGGTACCTACTAACTTCTCTCTTTAAGGAGGGATTTCTAAAGATGGGCTTCTTGGAAACCATGAAATGTGTGACTTCGCAATCAGTTATCTGTATGCTGCGTCTGTACACCTTGGCACACATTAGCACGCATTACCCCTACTCAGTAACACTTCCTCACCATTCTACTTTCATTTTCTGCACCACACAGTGACTACAGAGACTGACAATAGATAACAAGATAACGTTAGCCTGAGACCTTCAGGCTAGCATTAACTCAAAGGTGGGTAACACACTCTATAGCAACAGTCTCGCAGCAGGGACCCACTGTTGCCAAATGCTGGGGAAGAATAACTGTCTTCTCTTTTACACAGAAAGAAAAAAAGAAACAACTAAGAATGTTAAGGGATTTAGAAGACATGACCTTTGGGAAAAAAGCTGAAGGAACTGAGTCTGTTTAGTCTGAAAAAGAGGAGACTGAAGGGGCACATGATAAAAGTTTTCCAGTATGAAAAAGTCTGCTGGAGACAGATATGATGAACTGTTCTCTGTGGCCATGGAGAAAAATTAATTTGAAAAATCATAAATTTTTTTTAAAAAGACTTCAGAGCAATGCAAGAAAGGAAGAAAAGCGTTTTCAGTCTAGGAGGTCAGAGTGAGCAGTGGACCAAAGCTCAAATCTATTGGGGAAGACAGTGCAGATCGTTAAGAACAAACCAGTCATATCATGGAATCCTGCTGTAATAGAGGTGGTGGGACATTTTGTGACCCTTTCCAGTCCTACAACTTTGTGACTGAGCTTTTATACAGATCGGCGTTGATTGGATCATACATTGAATCCAGTGGGTTTCTCTGTCAAATCAAAACTTCAAAATCAAAATAGAATGTTGCAAAGCAGATCACAATCAGATTAGCCAGTCAGAACTAAATTTTTGTTCCTCACCCTGATTAAATACAGAACAATCACTAAAAGAAGCAGGAATTGGACATGCTGAATCTTCATACTTTACTTTCAGGAGATGGACTACTTGCTGTGTGACAACGTAAAGAGAAGTCTCCTGGGTGTGCCTGAGTGAAAAAATACAATTCTTTGGCAGCAGCAGACCCAACAAGACTGTAAGGCTGGTTACAATGTTGTAAATCCAAGGTAGCACAAAAGAAATAAGTAGATTTATAACAGCATAATTGTGATCAGCAGAGAAGCCATTGTATTTTTGCTTGGTAAAGGGCAGTTAAGCATTCAGCAAAGGTTCTGTTTTCTCCCCTCAAGCTTTTCACGTGATTCTCTGACAGATTGCTGGTTTTTTCCATGCTCAGACTTCACTTTTTTTTACTCAGAGATTTCTGTCAACTTTTAGGATGTCAGGGTAAACCATACATCTGGTTGTTCAAGTGTTTTCAGATTTTATTGTGATGTGTTCTGCCTCAAGCCCACTTCCACGTGTGATGGCTTCTCCAAACCCTAGCAGTGCCAGCATACCTTAATCAAGCCTGGAGTGCCTGTAAGAGAGGCAAACATGATGACCACTAGCTCATGTGTATCATTCTACACATGTTCTTAAATTATGGCTGCCTCCAGGTCTGTTTTAATCTCTCTGCTGAAATATTCCTATAGAGTATGTCCAATTGGCTGTTGTTTGAACATTGCATGGGTCCCCTCTTTGAAAAGACCCTTTCCAATTCATCCATAGTGTAGTGGCAACTAAGTGTTGCCATTCCCTTGAACACACCTGCAACATGAATAAATGCAAAAGACAGAAACCCCTGGGGACATGGCTTAATGGTGAACATGGCAGTGCTGGATTAATGGTTGGACTCAGTGACCTTAGAGGTCTTTTCCAACCTAAATGGTTCTATGATTCTAAAAAAAAAGGATTCTGATTTCTTGACTTCTAACATGGCTCTATGCTCCCCTATTCTCAGCTATTCTCCAAAGGAAGAGCCAGTGGGCTTTGGACAAGACTTGTCAAAATGCTCTTGAAAACAGGAGTGTAGACCCCAAGGAAATATGCAGTTGGATGAACCCTAGGTCATTCTTCCTCTGTTAGCCTTCGATAACAGTTACCTCAAGTTGTGCTGTTATCAGATCCAAGTAAGTGTGGGCTTGTTCCATCTTGCCTTTCCCTTTGTCCTACTCACAGAGCTTGACTGAATGACTTACTTGTTTTACAGGTAAGACATTTTTTTTGCCATCTGTGATCTTCCTGCTCCTCACCAAAAGGAACAATCAAGACCTTCTTTCAGTGTAACTCCGGCAAGCCATGAACGATTTCCAAGTCCTTCTTGCATCCACAGCCTTCTGCATCTGGAGGTTTCTAAATAGATAAACCCAAGCAGGCAGAACCTGCTTGTCACCAGCACAACTGTGGTTGGTTGCCCACACACTCAAATGCTGCTTACCCTGAAGTCATAAAACCATAGGGAAGCAGAACCTGCAGCATCTCTCAGGCCCTAGTTCAGATACGAGTATTTCCAACCAAGACTATACCAAAACTATGCAGGGCCTAGAAACTCTGACAAGGGTCTTGAAAATTCAAAACTATCTCAGAGATAAAGAATTGCATTGATTTTTGGAGAATTTGTCTCTTTTTTAAGATAAAAATATTGTGCTACAAGTTTGTGCACATGGCCAGTGTAAATTGAATAGACAGCCTTCAAAACGTGCAAAAAGTGGGATTTCCATCTGTATTTATGCTCAGTTTATCATGTTCTCATTGAAGTCATTAGATACATCCATTTCAACGTGGACAGAGGTAACAGCAGTTAGAATAAGAGTTCTGGAAAACAGCACAGAATGATTGTTTGGAAAGAAATTCCCTTACTTGCTCGATAGGGATTCAATATCTGCCATTTTTTTCCCTCCCAGCCCTGTCTTACTGCTCTTACTCTGCCCTTCTTTTACTTTTCTGCCCCCTTGCCAGTCCCCTCTTCCTGCTGCACTTAGCCACAGCAGAGTCCCAAATTCCCCTTATAACTTGGAGGAACTCAAAGATCAGAAGAAACAAGGAAAGCATAACTTGCACAATGATGCCAATAGCAGTTTTCCACATGTCAATAAGAATGTTGAAACTGTGTTTGGGAGAAGACTTGGTAATGTATTAACTCTACCGGTGGGCCACACATTAGATTTTTAATCATATTTTCATTTTACATTTATTATTTTAATTGCACTAAATCAGAGAGATTTAATCTTTTAGTTTCAAAGGAGACATTCAGCAATTAAAAATATTGGGTTTTTTCATACACATAAATACAATAACACTTAGCTCCCTAATCTTGAAGAAATGTATTTCATGTGTCACCACTGATCCATCACATAGTGGTAGCTGTGGTGAAAAAGAAAGAGATCATAAATTTTGTGTGTTCTGCATACACACTGGTGAAGAGTAGAGGTGAGACCTAGCTAATTTCTTTACAGATTCATTACATTCAGGTCCAATTAATTTGCAAGGTGCATGGCTTTTTGCAAAGAGACAGAGCTCTGTAGAGCTGTTAGAAAAATAATGTATTTGCAAAGGGTTGAGGTAATGTGTGGACCAGCACAACATTTCACACTCATACAGGAAAGAGTAAAAACATGGCATTTCCAGTCATAGATGGTATGATCATTCCCAGATGGTGTCAGACAATATCTGTGCAGTGATACCAAACAAAAAACTCATCACTCTTCCTTATGTTGAAAAAGCAATAAGGTGTGCACTGAATTAATATCAAATTAATCTCAAATTTCTCCATGTGTTTGTGCAGTCAGATAAATACCCTTTTCGGAAACATGAAAGCATATATTGGGAAAAGACTGGCAAGAAGGAATTTCTTCTGATTATGGAGCTACACATTAAAAAATCACTGGATGTGTTAATGAAAAAGTGAGCATTCTCAAAGGAAATGAAAATTTGAAAATTCAATGTGGTCTATTCTGGAAGAACCAAAAGGAGAAAAAGAATTTTAAGCTACTTAAAATATTTCAAGTGGTTTTGTCAGGAAAACACCCTTGTGCCTCTCAGCCTTGCTCATGTAGCAAACCTGGTGCCACTCAGACAATTTTTAGACAAGCAATAAATGTATTGAACAACTGAACTTCGTAAGGAGCATAAACTTAGGAGTTTTACTCATGTTTGGAAACATTTTATGGCTGGGATTAAAAAATGGAAAAACTATTTTTTATGTTGAAACTTTTCATTTAGCAAAAGGAATACTTGTTTTGGGAAATGTTGAAACATCATTTTTAATTTTCTCTAACAGAGACCCATCAGCTCTTGGTTTTGAACTGATGTTTGTCTTTTTAAAAATTAACTTGTAAGTCTGTGTAGGTGACAAAATGGTGTGGAGGTAAAGACCACCTGACTCACATTCACCAAGAAAAGAACTGTGGTATGAAGATACAGCTCGGGAACCATAAGTTGAGATGTGCCATGTAAAGGAGAAAAAGCACTCATTTTGGCCAAAGAGCTCTATAAAGCCCTTCTTTTGTATGTACACACATCCCAAAATCCAGCCTAGATTCCAAAGGTGCCTAAATTTTTGAATACTCTCAGAAGCGTGTTAAAAGTTTTACAAAGAAGATAAACGTCACCTGTAAGGTTTTAACAGGCCTTAAGCACACAATCTGTTACACAGAAATGGGTTTTTTTATGCTTGTCAGAAGTAGTTCTCACTCATACTGTAGTAAGTATAAAAGTGGCTTCAGTAACTTCATACATATTGGTGAATACAGATAAAATTCTTTTTCTCTATGAGTGCAGAAGAGTTCATATCAATTTATCATAATTTGGTTTTGGACATCTGTCAATTTCTGATCTTTTCCCAGCTATTCCATTTCTGAGTCACACATTTTTCACCCAAATTATTCTTCATACACCTTTTTATTATGTACAGAAGCAGGTAAGAGTGGTCCCAGAGAATGTCACAAAGCACTTACAAAGTTAGGTCCCAATTCTGTAGTCTCCTTGTACTCCCAGGAGAGTTCTGTGGCATTTCTCATGTCTGCCAATGTCCTCCAGTGTTCCTCAAACTACAGGATCAACATCTTGGTCAAAGGAGAGGGTCACGAGCTTTTAACAGATCTGCACTAAAATTTTTATCATATTTTTTATGTCTGCAATGTAAGTGCAGTTAAATAACCCATGGCATGAATGTTTCACTCAGCTATCCAGGGGTGAATATCACCATTTATTTGGGGACTTGTCAAAGTATTATTTTCATTACACTAATAAATACTGTAAAAGTCAAAATAAAAAATGTTATAAGTTCTGGAACATGTCTTATCTAAATCTATATGATCTGGAAATATTTAGCAGGGGAGTTCAGTAATACAAAACAGAAACAGAAAGGGTCCTGGGCAAAGCCTTAGGGAAATGCCAAACTATTAATTACACATTAAGCGAATGGTTTTTATTTTTGTATTGAAACAGCAACTATTCAAAGTCTATGCTACAGTACAACAAAAATTATTCTCTGGTATAACTTAGCACACAAGTCCGAGTTATTTTGATCCCTAGAGCCAAAGTGCTTTAAAAGAGCAAATAAAATTGCATTGGGATTTTTTTTAAATTAGGAAATAGGAGAGACAAATTCTGACCCATTAGCACAGAACTTGGCAAACACTAATTATAAATCAAAGCTATGCTCTGCAAATATTCTTGGAAGCTTAAGTGTATACTTGAAATTTATTTTTCTCACCTCAATGATCTTCCCAAATTGAATTTAATATTGGTAAATGTCACCAATACTCCTAACAGTTCTGATGAAGTCGAAAGGACTGTCCCCACGTGTAGAAGGAGAATGTTTGCCCAACAGCTGTTACATGTTGTTGCTTGCACTGCTGGCCATCCCTCTAAACTAATAATAAATAATGAAAATTATCTTTAAAAGGATCCCAAAATACTTTGCTTTCCAGGGGAACATGCCTTCCCGAGGCTTGGCCATAAGCCTTTCACACACTGTACAAACATGGGTAATTTGTTTTTGTGTGCAAAGTCCCCTTCAATACTCAGGTCCTGCTGAATACACTTGTGTGTGTGTGCTTACACAAAGGCACAAGCTGCATCATCAAAATGCAGACTCATCCAGGATGGAGAAGAAACTCTAATCAGAGTGGGGATGCTCCTTTGCTCTAGGGAAAAGGTTATTTTTTGGTCAGGACATGAGGGTAAATCCTCCCCTAGTATGTAACACACCATGGGATCTTTAATGTCTAGGCTGAGCAGACATGACCTCAGTTTTCTAAGGTTTCCTTAATTCCTCAACTCCCACCTGTGAAAGGTCACAGAGTAGTTCCAGTGTTACTGAATTTGTGCTTTGCTTTGGATTTTTGGGAGGACTGTTTTGAGGTTTAGAATGTTTTGCAGGTTTTTTCTTTCATTTAACCAACCTGCTGCCTCCTCAAATTTGCCTGGTCCTCACTACCATGAAGTCACTTCCTGTGAGAGCCTTGGATGCAGGGTCAGGGAGGAGATGTAATCTGGAATCTGAAACCAGACAGAACACATCGTTCCATGAATCTGTGCTCATCTGTGTCTTTTTCAGCCTTCAGTGGCTGAAAACAACCAGTAGCTGCAAAAATACAATAAGTAAGCATGGATAATCTGGACAGTATGAAGAGGAACTGAAGAAGCCAATGCTCAAGTTAGCCACAAAAATCAAGTGAAAATAAAGATATAAATCTCCCTTTGAGCAAAAAAATTTTTTCCACTAACTATCCTGGTCTTCACCGTGTGGTGAACTCACCATCCAGCACTAAAGGGAACTCAGGAACCCCTGAATTAAACAAGAAAGTGGAAGAGAACAGGGGAGACATTTATAAAAGAAAGACTCTTGTTTAGTGAAGACCTTTCTCCTTCTTCTTATGAGGGTTCCCATCCAATAAAGATGTACCTATCTCACTGATGATAGTGATTTCTGCCAGCTGTTACATGTGAACAGCTGCCTTCCCTTAGGTATAGTTAGCAACCTACCTAAGCATCCTAGCACTGTCCACAGACTGCTCCACAGAAGATGCCTAAGATTTGCAAAGGTGTATGACATTTATATGACTAAAAATTAATAAAGCTTCCTTTTCAAAGGACTGCAATTTTTAGGACAACCCTACGATCCCTTTCCAGTTACATCCTGTAGTTCATGTGAAAGAACTGGAAGGCATGAAGTCCTGCTTAGCAGAGAATGCACCATAATTCATTTACTCGGGCTTGGATGCAAGCTACAGTGACTCTAATGCCCTCTAAGTCTTCCATCAGAAATGAACACTCCCTCCAAAAGCACATTCTGATTTTTGTGCATGTGAGAGCATTCTTCTTTGTGGTGTTCCAGGGAACCTGAGAGAGGACTTATGTTATCCAGCCTCAGTCCTCCCCTCCCACAAGGATATTATCCACTTGACTCACTAGTTAAGGTCAACATAACCTTGAGGAAGTTATCACAGTAAAGCCACATGCATATGTCTGTGGCAGGAGGAATAGCCCAGCACTCTGCAGAAGCAGGGGTTTGCTTCAAGGAAGCTCACAGACCTGAATCAGGTGAGATCTCATAATGTGCCAGGGCCAATTAAAACCCTGAGCTGATCTGTGTCTACTGACACAGAGGACTACCAATGGAAAATGGGGTGGAAGTCATTGCATAATGGTGGAAAGGAGGGACAGTCCACAGTAGTTCATTGTTCCAGTTTAAAAAGTCAAAATAAGCTTGCCAAAAGGTGTTTTATCTTTTTGCACTCTGTCTTATGTTGATTTTTCGCTGTCTGCCTCGTCCCCCAAGTTCCACTGGTTACATCCTTTGCTTATTACTCTAGAGTCATAAAATTGTAAAAATACCTTCATTTCACCTATTGACCACTCTTAGATCTCTCACTCTTAGTCCACAGCTCCTTTAATAAAGTCCTCAGGCAGCATTTCCCTGTATTCTTATCTGAGTTTGGTAATAAAACATATCTTAAGCCAACATCCTTTACAATATATGAACTGGAGCTGGGCAAGATTTTCATAGCAAATGTTTTATTTAGTAGATTAAGTCTTTTGTTCTCTTTCTGAATTATTATGGAGAAACTTTGACTTCAATTCATCTGGTTGTTATTCACAATTGTTCGAATAACAGTGTCAGGGAACATACTTCAGCTGTTTAGATGTTCTCAAATGACTCACTTCAGTTCTTTCTTTTGCTATTTGTTATATGCTATTTACTCTTCAAGGGCTGTATTTGGTTTTACCCCACCTGGTGACAATATTACCTAATTCTCACATCATTGGAAAGTTTATGGAGAGGTGCAAAATCAAAGAGATTTCATTATGCCCTCTATTCCTACTGTTGTCTGTTCCCAACATATATTTCTTACAAAATTTTGTACAACTATATAATAAGTATCTGTGATGAGGCCTATTTTCCCTTAATAGCCTTTCTATAAAAGTAATTAGGTATCCCCATATTAAGAGAAATAATTAAAAGATCAGAGAATTCCATCTAATTGAAAGGACAGCTTCAGTCAAATATCCAAGGTTCAACCTCAAAGTAACAAGGCAATGGAATACAAGACTTCATTAGTTCTGTACCTCACTGAGCTCCTTCTTTTGTTAAAATTAGCATTTCTAAATATATTTCTACAATATTCACCTGACTTGAATGTGATCTAAGTAGCATACATATCTTCAGATTAACTAGTACAAATACACGGTATGTTTCTGGAAGTATAAATCAGAGAAAGAATACATGCCACTAAATCTATTTCAAATTATTTTGATTGTTATACTTCATGAAGTAGTATATCCCGTCCATAATAATTGATCATGCATCTCCTTTTTTGCATTTCAAGAGATTCCCAGAAAACTGTAAAACTTTAATCTCAACCGGTATTTGGAGTTCAGCAAAACTAGTCAGGATTTAGTTCCGCTCTGCATTATGTGCCTCATGGCTCTGAAAACAGAGTTTCTGCACATGGAGAAATAAACAAAAGCAACACAAATTTGTTAACAAGAAAATAGGCTAAAAAGAACTTCAATGGACCAAATTCTATCCTGAAGTCAACACTGGAGCTACAAGCACCTTTTTAAAGGGAGATTTTATCATCTGAGTTCTCACATTTGAACACAATATTTGGTAAACTTTTTCTAGGAATCAAAGCTTTTGTTTTGAACACTAATTAACTGTGATTCAGGGAACCAGGTAAAAAATACTTGGAAGTCTCTTCAGGTGTGGCAAATATTTGAACCTGTATCCTCTATCACAAGCTTTCACTTACTATGTTACCTGATCGTGTGTTTTCCTTTCAATCTGCTAAAGTTATCAGCCATGAGAGCAATTTCTTCAGATTTCTGCTTAAAAATGTAGCTTTAACATTTAGTGCATTTTTGCAATTTATTGCTCTTTCTACCCCAATATAGTATGAGCTCTTCAATTTGCTTAAGCAAATATTGGCAGCAAATCAAAGAAAGTACTGTAAGTCCATGGAACACCATTTTAAACTAACTATGGAAAGCATGCCAGGGATAGCCACAATGTGAAATGTGTTAGGCACACTTATTTTCCTATGTGGTATATTCTTCCCTGACTGTATGCACACAAAGGAGAAAACATAACCTACAAAATTTTCTATTTACTAGTTCCTGCAATGTCTTCAGAAATATTCTATTAATTTTTTTCCAAGGGTTGTTACAGCACTACTTAGACAGAGCTAACAACCTGATTAATGACATTTATTAATCTTAGTATCATGTTTCTTCAGTATTTTCATTAGTGACATTTTTCTCTTAAGTCTACATTTTCTAGAGCTGTACTGTAGCTTTTTACTAACCTTTCTGGTTATCAGCAGGGCACTAGAAAATAGTACTATAAAAGACAATTGGGATACTGCCTGAGAACTTGTCTGGACCTGCTTACATCCACCAAAGGGTGGCTTGCAACATGCTAGGCACAAGCTGTGTTTAATTCAGCAGCAGCGTGGTCAGGACCTTGTTAAGCTCCCTGTGGAGTTACACTGGATTTATAGCACTATGACTGTGATTAAGATTTAACTGTGACATCTAGCTGTAAAAATTTCTCTCCTTCCAATTTCCAGTGGCTGTAGAGCTCAATCTTCTCAAACACTTATCTTCTTTTCCACTTAAATTGCATGCAGGTACCCCAGAGCATATGAACACATTTAACACTCAAGACTCCAGTGCTGTCCTAAAGGAATTGTAATAAATAATGGAAAACCCATGACTTAAAAAACAAAATAAAACAAACACCAAAAAAACCGCAAACAAACCCCAAAACTGTAATAATCCATGATTCACATTTTTCATCAGCACTATATAGGCTTGCTGCAGGTGCAGTTTTGCAGATATTATAACTTCTTTTTTGCTCTGGAAACCAGTCACAATTCATAATGACTATAAAATACATTATTTTATAAAACTCCATTTTACATTCATAGGAAAACTTTGCTTTTGCAGCTCAGCTTTCATTGGCTAGTCTTGGTTTCCCCATGATGGACATAGCATGGACATTTGTAAAAATAAATAACAGAACCAAACTCAAAAGTATATTAACAACCTGTCTTCATAATCATACAAGAGCTTCATGCTTGGGTGGTAGACACAGACAACTGCTCACACATTGGTTTCCAACAAAAAGTAAGTCATCTCAGGTTTCCTATTAGAGGAAACTCCTCTCCCACCCCCATCTGGTTTTTGGATAAATACAGCCATTGGTGAACGAATGAATTTATTGACAGCAAGCACCAGTCAAGCCTGGGCTCCTCCTCCACTACTCTGTGAAAGTGTTCCCCCTCATCAAGGTATCTCTTGGCTTCCACCACCCTCCTTCCTTCCTTGTTCCTCCCTCTTCTCTGCCCCTCATCCTTTTGCCAAAGCACCAAATGAAAGACCACTGCCCATCATGCAATCCACACAGAGGAGCTGCAGCTAAAAGTACTTAATTAAGGTAATGATCTAATGCCATTCTTTACCTCACTTATGGACTACATTGCATTTATTTATCCCAATGCCAATTCCAGTCAAGATTCCTACCATACACTGTGCCAGAGACAACTGAAAAGGCTCCAGAGCAGCCTTGAGTGAAGAAGATGGATGTCTGTTTCAGGGTGGACTTAGGCACCCTGAGTACCTGGTCATGCCTTGCACGTAACTAATAGTTAAAATTTGGATTATCTACAAATAAAAATACTATGGAGCTGGATCTCCTCTCAGGTGCATTCCCCAGATAAATGGAAAAGAGATTAATTAATCCCAACCCATAGAGATAGACATGAACAGCTGCATAGCTGGACTCTAGTCTTGAGGAACAAAGATTCACAGCACCAGGCAAGTGTGTAGTTCTGACAATACAAGAAGAACAAACTGAATGCCAAAAGCTGCAGTGCCTGAATTATTGGTGGTGAAATAGAAACCAGCCCTTCCCCACATGTGCTAGGCTTCCCACATCTGCAGTCTGAGTCAGAAATCCCAGGAATGGGGCCCAATACCCTCAGCACCAAGGGGACATATATCTAGAGCTAGCTAACATGAAACATGGGCAGCAACAGGGTGTTAGCAGCCTCCTTTCGCCCCACAGCTGAAGCTCCTTCCCTTGTGCTGCTGAATACACTTCTGCTTGAGGTCATGAGCTCCAGAGAAAGTCCTGAAGCTCCTTCAGAAATGAGCTACAGATCATTATGGTGTTTGAAAAGCTGTAGTACAGCAATTCTGCCATCAGTGTCCTATGCAGAAGCCTACTGGACAGAGCACTTGTGCACTTCGCTCCTCTGCCTGAAAGATTCAGGCTCCCTGGCCTAACCACAAGACACTGCTCCAGGCTCTCGGCTGTGTATCCTACTGGGAGACTCACCTGGAAAAAGTGTGACTCATGTTCCAGTCTCTGCTCTAAGGCCTATGGAGATGTTTTCCTATCCATTAATTCTTCAATGTGAAAGAAAAAAAATCACTCTAAACACTCTGGAGACACACTGGAGAAGTTCCTAAGAGCACACCAAAGGCAATTTCATCAATGTAACAACTAAGAAGCATTAAATGGTAGCCACTGAGTCTTGGTTTCTTTTGTGTACCACAAAAGGAACTGAGAGCACCTCTCCAAAAAGGAGAGAAAAATCCTTTTCCCAAAATGGGTGGGGAAAATAGTTCTGGATTTTTTTTTTTTTTTTTTTTTTTTTGAGCAGGGGAGGGAACTGAGCATGGATTGTTCACACCTTCAGTAAGAGCATTAATCTCTAGGTTTTGGGAATGGAGGGGGTCATAAAAGAAGATACAAGCACAACCTGTGACAGAAGCAATGCTCTGATGCCTTCCTTTGAGGTTTTAGGGGTGTTGTTCTGAGAGCTGGGACTGTCCTGTTCCTCTAAGAACATGAAGTAGACATGGAAACATAAATCTAACTGGAGTGTGGGCCTTTGCTGCAGACATCATGATTTGTTTATGTTATTTAGATATGCTGACATTTAGCTGACTGAAGGTGATGAGCTGTGTAATGCTCACAGTAAGATAATTCATGTCAGTGCTCACAGGCAGCCATTGTGTAAAGACTGGGTGGTGGGTGACTTTACTCAACAACAGGAAAATACATACTACCTCATCCTAGATACCAGCAAGTGTTTGGGAGACCTGTCTAGTTGCCATGTTTTATACAATTGTCCATGGGATTACTACTACAGAGACATGTATTATGTCTGCAATTGCCCTTAATCAGAAGAGAGAGATGAGATTAGTTCCAGAAGGGTTGTTATTATTTATTTCTCTACCTGCTGCTTTTCTGGGTTATGATTTAGATGAAATTTCAGTAAATTCGTGTTCTTTTTGTCCTGCAGACTTTTTCAGACTACTTGCAAAGCCACAGACATCAAGAAGGAAAAAGGAAGGCCATAAAAATACTCTAGAGAAAATACTCTAGAGAAAGATACTCTAGAGAAAATAGAACTATCTTCAATAAACAACCAAACAAGAAAAAAATATTAATTTATTTGGAACCTGAATATTCATTTAAAGAGTTTCAAAAGAATAGCTCTCTCTCTCCCAGACACAAGCAATTTCCAAACTGTTTGGAATCATCATTTCTTTCAGATTAGACACAGAGAGCAAGAAGCAGGCGGGTAAAAGCAGAATTGACATAGATCAGGAGCACTTAGGACTTGCTATCTAGAGAAACGTCTGCTTTACTTCCATCACAGATTAATGAAACACCTTGCTAATGTTGTGCATTTGTGGAGAGCAAGAAGGTCTGTAGGCAGCACACATATTACACACTGCACACTACTCCTGTGCGTTGCTTTTGAGCATCACCACCAGAGGCTTTTTAAGACTCTGCAGCCATGGAATTAGCTGTGGTATTGCCAGCCAGCTGTGTATCCTCCATGGACTTTGGAACAAGCTATAAAAGTAAAAAGAAAAACATACTTTGCCAGCTCTTCACAAAACAGAGCCAGCACTTTAAAACCAAGTGGGTCCTTTTCCGCCTGGCAAATCCTGGGGTCAGCCTCACAGGTCACCATTCGGGATTACGTCAGGCACCAACCGGTTGGGTTCAGGCAGGCTCGGGTTGGTCTGGCAGGCTGCACGAAGTGAACAAAAGCCAGACCAAGACAAGAAGCTGAAGGAGTGGGATAGGAGGAAATTAAGAAGACTGTTCAAAGGATTTTAAATTATGATGCCCATGTTGTTGCAATACCATTGGAAAACTAAATTAATCACTCCTTTCCTTAGCCCCCTCCTGCTGTGGCTTGTATTTCTTTTAGCTAAGAGCCTGAACCACTAAAGATGCATCCGATTTCCATGCTGTCCAAAGGCTGGTAATCACAGATTTACAGTAAACTGAGCTTTCATGAAAAACAAGGCTGTTCATTAGGTGGCTGTTGACCTTCAAAAACAGAAGTAGTGGAAGGTAACAAATCTACCCTAGAGAAGGCTAATTTCCACAAAATTCTGATCACTTACTTCCTTAAAAGCAGCGGACTTTAAAGAGTTTCTGTTCAGGAACTCAAAAGCTGAGGTACCTTGACTCTACAGTCAGTCTACAGTCACTACTGGGGAAAAAAAGCTTTAATTATCTTTATTAGATTTTAGTTTACAGTTACATTACTGGAAAGCCAAAGGTTTTCTAGGCACTGTAAAAACCACATAATAAAAGCAGAGCCCATTTTCTGTAGAAACTAGAGGTTCTGTAACTTCACAATCAATCTATAACATAAATTGTAAGGATGCAGCTAGATGGAAACAAATGTTTTAGTACACTACAGTAAAAATCATCTAAATTTTGCTCATCAGAGCTTCACTTGGCACAGGTTTTCAGAATTTCATTGGTAGCACTCCAAGAAAACACTACTTGTTATTTTTGAGATCACCTTTTCTTGAGTTATTCTGGAGCCATTAAACATCCCACGAGTGCAATGACTATGTATGCTAGCAAGTTCCCTGTACAGCACAAAGAACTATCTTAAAAGAAATTGAAATTTTAAAGAATGAGAAGTTCCTTTTGTTTGCCCTTCTCCCCTTAAACACCTAATCTGTCTGTTTAAAGAATGAGGGTTGTTTTCTGTTTCTTCTTACTCTTCTGAGTTTTGTTTCTTCTTCGTTTACTCATGTAATTCATTGCAGACTTCAGGACAGTAACCTCTGTAGAAATTGCCAGTGGCCCACAGAGCTAGCATAAAATAAAAAGTTACAAGTCACATAACCTTAATTTTATGGTTATAAGCCATATTTACTGCTATAGCATAAGTTTGAAAAGACTGCTAAGTGTTCAGTGTGGGAATGCAGGGAATTTCTCCTAAGTTAGTTTTATGGAGAAATGTGCTGTTAAACTGTAGGGAAGGTTACAGTCCTTTCAAGTCCTCCAGAGCTGAATGCCTATTAGGCATTTTTAGGGTATGTATAAAATACCCCAACCACTCCCTTAATATCACTCATTGAAATTCAAATTCAGGACCTTTGCTCTGTTCAAGTCCCTTTGGTTTTAACACTGTAAACTAACCTGAGTGAGAACGTTATCAAGAATCAAGGTGGTAGAATTTGCTCTTTAACTCTTGCCCACCTGCATTTCTTTAACTTGGAAGCGTTTCTCATAGCACACAGACATGGTGCAGCTCAGTGAGTGCACAGTAAAGCTGAGACTTTATCAACACGAGAGATGGGACTGCTCTTAGTACTTCCATCCTGATTTTATCTAATGAGTCTGGGCTGGCTACAACCCCCTGGCTGACTCAGTTTCTCCACCTGTAAAACTATAATGACAACTTTCAAATACACTGAATCCTCTTGTGACCTGCCAAAGAACAAATGCTAAACAAGAGAACATACTGTTGTGCCACACACTTCTCAGCCTCTCCCGCCCTCAGTCCCTCACTCTCCTCTACCAAGGTATGTGCCTACTCAGTTTGCTGGGTGACCACAGTAAGCTGGACTGAACACTGCTCATAGACAAAGATTTAACAGAAAGCCTGTGTTATGGAGTCAACCCGATCATGTACATTAAATCGATGTACACTGCCTCCAGAAGGTGGATTGGCACAACTGTTATGAGACAGAACCAGCCAGAACGTGGGAACAGGGGCAGAAGACCTGTCTGTCCTCTGAATGTGCTCCTAATGTGTCATGTGTGGGGGCTGCAGGGCTCAGGGAAGCTGGCAGGGAACAGAGAAGCCTGCACTGAAGGCTACGCACTGCTCAGGGTACCCTGTCACTTGGTTTGATTCACAGCACACCCCAGTCTTTTGCAAAATCTCCTTTCTTATCTCCACTATTTTAAATTATGCTTGTTATCCACATCTACTGCAAATGTTGATGTTTCTGTCTTCTCCTTGTTGCTCACATTGTTATCATTACCATTTTAGTTCTGCATTTATTTTTTATAGAAAACAGTTTATTATTTTTTACAGAATGTTAAGAGGATCTGAGCCTGAAACAAGTCTTTGCAGTTCAGCCTACAGTATCATCTAAAACATGAAAATAAATTGTGTGATAGAGAAACTGAAGAACAAATGCTTTCTGGCATTTGCTTTCTTTTTCAGGCATTAGGGTATTTTAGAGAGCAAGGAAAAATTCCTTTTATCTTCCAGCTACAGTTTGCTAGCAGCATCTTTTGGTTTTAAACGATTGATGATCTACTCTTCCAGTGGAGGTCATTAAAATAAATTTTAGACCTCCAAACATCCCCTTGAAGTTCAGTTTACCTTCTGCCAGATTTCTGAAAAATAGTAATGTCATTCTGCAATGCCCTCTGCTGGGAGATGCAGCTTGGAGCTGGAAGGAGAGCTACCAGTTCCCGTCCTCCAGCAAGGAACAGATATTTGCAATGAGATGGACTGGATTTTTACCTTCTGTATGAAATCCTGACCCTGCTGAAATCAATGAGGTCCTAGCTTTTAATTTTCATTTTGCCCTTAAACATTCTCCCTTTTGAAAACTGCACTGGAATAAAACCCTGTTTATTTCAAGTCCAAATGAAAACCTCATTACTCAAAGACACGAGTTTCTCTTTTTAGCATTTGAGCTTCTAGAGAGAAGTTTTATGAAGAAGCTTTCATCTGTAAAAGACTTTGTTCTTCTTGCCATTCTTGTAAGTCTTTTAACTGTAAAAGCCTGTACAAAATCACACAGGAAATGGCATTTATGTTACACAGTTGTGATTCTGCCTAACATATATTTTCACTGAGCAGGATTCTAGTACTGAGAAAAGGAAGCTATGCAGTGAAACAAAGGAGTATATCTGGAACCTGATGTGTGACAACACCAGCCCTGTCAGCTGCCACATCTGTCCCCCCTGACATGCAGTATCCTGGGTCCTCAGGAAGAAAAATCTTATCAGCCCCACTGAGAAGCAGGATCTTAGTGTGGAGTTCACACAAACAGCATCTTCACCCCCACACGCACACTCACGCCATGCCCCTGTGCCTTACGGGATAGCTTTTCCTAGCTCACAACTCCTCCGGAGAATCATCCCTGAAAAATATTTTCCAGCCTTGGCAAGGGTGATGGAACATTATCTCTGCTTTGGTTTTAGCTCCCTCATCTAGGCTGGTTTTATACAGTGTTTGTCTCTCACCACAGCTGTGCAATGGGCAGCAAGCAGGAAGGATTTTTCCACAGTAATCCCCAGTCCTTTTGCTTGATGCTTTCTCCTTCCTACTCATGTTCTCACAGCCTAGGTCCTTGCTGGCAGGCCAATTATCTTATGTTTACTACTACTTATTATTTCTATCTGTTAATGGAAACATTTTCACCTCGTGATACATTCTCTGCGCTGACCTGCTTTATCACCATGTGCCTCCCTCTGCTCCACTTTACAGGGACTGACACCCTTGGTGCCAGAGAATGCAGGTGCAGTAAAGCTGTACAGTGCCTCGCAACACCATTTTTATTTGAAGTTACACATAATTATCATTGATTTGGAAGTGTGACCTCCTTGTTATACAGCCTTACAAGCTGACAGTTTTTTTCCAGAAACAACTTCTCAATGTTTGTTATGCCCTCACAGAGATCAAAATGTCATGGTTATAGTAAGCTTTGAGGATTATGCCATGTTCATTAAGAGGTCCCCATAGAAGTATTTTTTTGGTTTGTATACTGTCCTGAAAAATCTTCTGCTTCCCTTGGTAAGCACCACATATCACACTCATTTGAAAATGAGCATGTATGTTTACAAACATCCAAAAGTATGTTTACCCATCACAGCAAGGACTAAGACTATCATTCTGGACACTTACTGTTCTTCTCAGGAACAGTTTCCTTTGCAAGAGAACTGTGTAGCCCCAGGCAAGAGTGGATGGGTGCTCACATACTCTGACCTTGAAATTATTAATTCAGAGGAAGGTTGGAAGTAACTGGAGGTTGTTCCAGTCCTCATGCCCCTCCTGAGTAAGGCAGCTGTGCCAGTAAACTGAACTGAAAATCCACCCTCTGAGCTGGCACCTTTGATGGAAGGATTGACAGTGAAGTCCAAGACTGGGATGGCCTCCAGCTTAAACTCTCCTTTGATCCAAGGCTCTCTCAACATCACAAACCAGTGTTATATGAGGAATCTTGCACACAGTGTTAGTTTTGCTGCCAAGAGTTCTTTCAAGAAGTTGTCTCCCAGTCTAGTATGTTTAGTAGAATAATTTCATGCACAGGAATGCTTGCTAGTGGTTAAAATTATGGCCAAAAATCTAGAATCAGCCCTGAATTTTCTCATGTTGATGCACTGTACTACTAATAGGAAATAAGCAGTATCACTCAAAATGATGTTATACTGGATTGTGACAAGGAACAGGACTAGAGTAATATCCTGTGAGTAGGAGCAAGGAGTTGAACTGTTCTACATATGCTGGAGGTGGCAGAACACCTTGGGGAGAGGCAGTCACTGCATTACCTCCACCCCAGCTTCTGGGGCAAGACACTGGAAGGCAGACAGGCCTGCAGTATGCTATCACTATATCAAAAAGAAGAGTGCCTCCCTGCAACCATTTCCCTCTTGCTGGCAATGGGTAGCACTCAGAAATGACCTTGGTATTACCTGGCTCTGCTGATGTCTGTCATTATCTGATCCCTGGAGAATCATTACCTGATCATTCAGAGAAGAGGGCTGAGAAGAGTTCTGGTCAACCTCAATTTAGGCCCACTTTGGTTCCCAGAGAAAACCAAAGAAGGAAATTAACATCCTGTCCTAGAAAGTTTTTTTTTGTTTTCATCACTATTGTGGCAAAATCCAGTTTTATCAGTACCACTGAGAAAGCTTTCAGTAGCTTGAGGACTAGATAACATTATGGCTTCCACCCAGGACAGCCTTCCAGCTTTCTGTCCTCTCTTCCTAAGGATATATATTGAGATAGCATAGAAAAAAAAAAGCCATCATCATAATCAAAGTGGTCACTCTGTACTTTCCAGCCCTCTGCAATCAGTAACCTTTTCATTTGCACCAATATAAGCCCCAAGCAGTCAGTGGGAGACATGATTTGAACAAGCCACTTCACCGATTTCCTAAGAGAGGACAAAATTCAGGGCATGACCTCAACTCCTTTCTCCTGGCCACAGCTTAGCTGAAGGTCCAATATGTCAGATTCACCTCAGTGTGATTCCAGGGACTAGGTCTGGAATCAATTTGACCCAGTAAGTCTCTGTCTCTTTGATTGCATCAGGCCTTTAAAAAGTTTTGAACAACAAGGATCTAAACAGCAGGCAGCAATCTGCACAAAGCCAATCTTTGCAGTTTAACAATTTTTAAAGGTCTGTTCCTTTTATCTTTTTCCTTTTCTTTTTTTTTTTTTTCATTTTCTTTTTAGTTTCAAATGCTTTCCAACTGAGAAAATGCTGCAACGAGTTCATGGGAGAAGGCCTCAAGGCACCCCTCACTTTGGCACCGTTATCCCATAGACACTCCATACATTTTTGGCACCTTGCAACAGACACACTGACAGCCACAGGATTGATGGAAAGGGAAAGAAGCTGTTTTGCAGTCAAAAGAGAATGTACTCAGATTTCTAAGGCCATTTGAAAGAAAGCCAGAATGATTACTGGATTTCGGCATTCTTAAGCTCCTTTAAGATGATGCAGCAAGTGGTCTTTTCCACATGTGATGATGTATTTCAGGACAAGAGTTTCTTCAAGATTTTCCAAGCCTGTGGGCTCCTGATCCTTTTTCAAATTATAGAGATGATAGCATACTAGGGAGAATTGTGATTAGTTTAAACTCTCCACAGCTGCAAGAGATGAATGTAAAAATTCCACCCAAAAATCCACTTCTTCTGGATTGAATTTACCTACATGACACAGAGTCCTGGCCAAGGGACCACTTAAAAGAGCTGGAGCAGCATCAACACTATTTTGTTTCTTCCATCACATCAACCCAGCAAAGGCTCACAACTCTTCTACCCAACACATCTTCCCCAGCAGCACTGCCATGGATCGGGCTGGACTATTAACAGAGACCCGAGATATGTGAGGAGGAAAATGGAATGATGAAATAAAAGCTTAAGTATGAGGGAATTCAGACAGGGCTTGCAACTCATTAATTGAAATACCCAGAGAATTGTAAAGTACCTTGTTACCAAGAGGCTTTGTTTGGAGCTCTTAAGTACTGCAGACCCCACTTCATCAGAGGCTGACAAATTTTGGGCCATCTTGGCAGCAGGAGGGTACAAACACTGTGCTTTCTGTCTAAGCTGGCCTACGGAGATGGCAATGCTCTGTTTAGATTAACAGGGCCTCTCTATTTAAACTGCTTCCTTGCATTTCTAAATAAATATAATAATATACAGCATTCACTGACACCATGGGCGGTGTGCCCGCCGTGGGACACCTGAGCTCCCGCGTGTGACGGGAGGGAAGGTGGGGCTGGCATTGGAAGGCCGGTGACTGACACCTCCTACGTTTGTCTGGATTTATTAAAGAGGACGATAGGCGATAGCCACCTTTCTGGGACTTTACTCAAAAATGCCTGCCCCGACTTCCCGGCCGCTGTGGGGGATGTCAGCTGGGGAGTGTTCCTGGTTTTAAGGGGACTAAGGCCGCTCTACCCACGACTGTTCCTATTCTAAGGGAAAAAAAGAAACAAAAAAACCCACAAAGACCAAAAAACAAAACAACAACAAAAAAAAAAACAACCAGGCTTCTCCCGCGGGACTTAGCAAAGCCTAACCGTTTGGGTTTGCTCTAAACAGACTAATACACAGCGCAGTGAACTGTATGGCATGCATTAAGCCTAATCTCTATTTTAAACCTTTCACTGCGGCCCGTGAGGAGACGTACCTAAGCGCCAAACCCTGATCCTTTACGTGTAACAAGTCACGGCAAGGTGGGAAGGCCCTTTTGCAGCATGCGTAGTCGTGGCCGAGTGGTTAAGGCGATGGACTAGAAATCCATTGGGGTCTCCCCGCGCAGGTTCGAATCCTGCCGACTACGGCCGCGGTTCCGTGGCTTCACTGTTTTATTTTTCTGTTTTTCCCCCGCCGTTCACTGCCGAATCCCGGCAGCACCGCGGCGACGGCACTGCCGCGGCCGAGCCTCGCAGGAGTCCCGCGGCCGCCCCCACCCCGGCCGGGCGCGCAGACCCCGCCCCTGCCGACGCCTCGGGGCCGCCTTGGCAACCGCGAGGCGGCAAGATGGCGGATGAGCTGGACCGGCTGCTGGACGAGGTGGAGAGGCGGCTGTGCCACCGGCACGGCGGCGGCGAGGAGGAGCCCGCGGCGGCCGAGGAGGGCAGGTTAGCGGTCCCGCCGCGGTCCCGCCGCCCTCAGTACGCTCCCCGCCGAGCGTGGCCCGCCTGAGTGGCGCGCAGCCCGTCCCCGCATGCCCCGTGCGGCCAGACCTCTCCGGAACCCAGCGTACGCTGGTTCAGGAGCCAGAACCAGGCCGGCGAGTGTCACCTCCAGCCCTTGTTTTTTAAAGACCCAAATCGTGTGCCAGCGAGTTTAGTTACTTCAGACTGTCTTTTTCTCCTGCGTGTGTCGCAGCTTCGGATTAAATATGGCGTTAAAAGCTGCACTAATATGCCTCTGAGTTAGGGATGGGGATTATTTTGCTCTGTAACTGACCTCATGATAGCTCTCTGTCTATAACTGACCTCAAATATCTATAAATCTTGCGATTTAGAGGAGGAAGAACTTTAGCAACAGCATTATCAAAGTTTTTATTTTCTTAATACTTAAGTCATTTCACACAAATCACAGGATATGCCGAGTTGAAAGGGACCCACAAGGATCATCGAAGTCCAGCTCCTGGCCCTGCCCAGGACACCCCAAGAGTCACACTGTGCGCCTGAGAGCATCGTCCAAACGCTTCTTGAGCTCTGTCAGGCTTGGTGCTGCGGTCACTTCCCTGGGGAGCTGTTCCAGTGCTCAACCACCCTCTGGGTGAAAAACCTTTTCCTGTTACCCAGCCTAAACCTCCCAGAACACAGCTTCCTGCTGTTCCCTCGGGTCTGTTTTTTCTGTTTGTAATTTTTCTGTTCATGCTTTATTAACCATATTAACCTGCTACAATAACAACGTTTTCAAAATAGTGATAAGAATACCAGCAAGTTTGGTCCTGACGGGGTCATTGCTAACAGTACTGCCAAGTGCTTGGTGTCTGACATCTCTGCCTGACCTCAGGCTTTCATCCCAGACATCAGGTTTCCATCTTGGCCTTCACTGGTGTCTTTGCTTGCCCTCGGGTTTCCAGCCCAGCCTTGATAGGCATCTCTGCCTGCCCTTGGGTTTCCGTCCTGACCATCAGGTTTACCCCCAGCCCTGACAGATGTCTCAGACTCCCTTTGGAAGGTCTGTGGACCAGAGAGGCTTGGTCAGGTGTCTCCACAGGTGGGCTGCTGAGCACTTACCCAACACTCATTTCAGAGTCCCAGGAAAGGATCTTGAAGAATCCAATGACTAATGCAAGACCAGCAAGACCACTACCTTTGGCCACATTGTTGGACTTCCACATTGTTTGCATAATGGCTAGATGAGCACTTAATTTTAGTCGATCTAATTACAGTCATGAAGAAAAACTCACCTAGTTTTCTTCTATCTCAGGAGTAGATTTGTTCTTGATTGGTTAATGCAGCAGTACTATAGGCCTCTCTTTCCTTGACAAAGAGCTAGCAAACAGCAGACTTGAGCATTACTTGAGTGAAAGCAAAGTGCAAGTGATCTTTCTAAATGCATCCAGTTTGGCAGGAATTCTCTTTAAAACTCCTGCAGTTGTATAGCTTGAGTAGAGACCTTCTTCTGAACTTTTCGTATTCCTGCTGCTGAAGCTTAATGTGAAAAATCAGGGGTGTCAATTAATTGCCCAGTCAGTGCAGCATGGGTTATACTTTCAAGTTGTATTCAGGGTTGGAAGTGCTTGGAAATTAAAGAAGCAAGCAAAAATAAGACCTATAATGGGACAATTCAACAGGGACTGAAAGGTGTCATCCTGAAGTTTACATCTGTTCAGTCATGATTTGGACGGCCTACCTGAGATACTACAAAAATATTAGAGGAAAAAGGCGTTTTATATTTTATAATTCACTGTTCTTAGAATTGCTGTAGTCTTGCTACAAAAATGAAGGCTGATTTATTTATTTTTCAGATCAGCTAAAGTGTTAATGAGTGCTGGCAGCAGCGAAGATCTAGATGACATTATTGATGAAATCTGTAATGACAGCAGCTTTACCAGAACACCTCCGGTGAGTCGGGGTTTGGAGAAATTCAGAACAAGTCAGGTTCCACAATGGAAGTAAAAGCACCATAAGCTAGAACTTCTAAAGCAAAACATGAATGAAAACAAGCTGTAGAATAAACTTGGAAAATAAAGCAGAAAGGAAAATGCAGTAATCCTGTAGTGAGGAACAGGAGAGATGTAAAGAGATGTTCTTACCTAGACAATAACAGGCAATTAAAGGAAATGCTAGTTCAAAATAGAGCATAGTGTCAATGGTCCAAATCACAGAATGGTCTCAGTTTGAAGAAGGACCTCTCAACCTCTGGAGATCATCTGGTCCAGCCACCTGCTTAAGCAGGACTGCCTAGAGCCAATTACCTAGGACTATGTCTAAGTGGTTTTGGATTATCCCTGAGGATGTAGACTGCAGCCTCTCTAAGTAGCCTGTTCCAGTGTTTGACCACCCTCACAACTCATAAGGATTTTTTATATGTTTTAAGTGGAAATTGTTGTACTTCAGTTTGCCCCCATTGCCTCTCCTGTCAGTGATCCCCACTAAGAGTCTGGCTACATCTTCTTTATTCTTCCCTGGCATACCTTCATAAGGTTCTCCTGACCATTGTGTCCTCCAGGCTAAACAATTCCAACTCTGTTAGCTTGTACCTGGATGTCAGATGGTCTGAATCCCTAATGATCTTCATGGTCCTTTCCTGGGCCCACTCCATTATGTCCATGCCTCTTTTGTACTGGACACAGTGCCCCAAACATGGCTGTGAGGTTGTGTCTGGACTACTGTGTCCCATTCTGGTCTCTCAAGTACAAGAGAGAGGTGGAGCTACTGGAGAACCTCCAGCAAAGGCCGATGGAGAGGATTGAGAGACTGGAATGCCTGTCATATGAGGAGCAGCTGTGAGTGCTGGGACTGTTCACTCTGAAGAAGAGAAGGCTCTAGGAGGATCTTATCAATGTGTGTAAATTGCTATAGTTGTAGTAAAGAAGGGGCCAGACTCTCCTCCATAGTGCCCAGTGACAGAAGAGACAATGGGCATATACTGAAACACACAAAATTCCATCTGTACACAAGAAAACACTTTTCTTAACTGTGAGAGTGGTCAAATACAGGGACAGTCTTCACAAGAGGTTGTGGAGTCTCGGTCCATGGAGGTTTTCAAAATGCAGCTGGACACAGTCCTTGGCAAGCTGCTGAAACTGACCCTGCTTTGAGCAGGGGAAGGTCCCTTCCAGCTGAAATGATTCTGTGATTCTGTCTCATCAGTGCTGAGTAGAGAGGAGGGATCACCTCCCTGGACATGCTGGCAACATCCCTCCTAATGTAGCCCAGGATACTGTTGGCCTTCTGTGCTGCAAGGGCACGCTGCTGGCTTGTGGTCAGCTTGTTATTGACTGAATTCCCCACAGCCTTCTCTGCAAAGCTGCTTTCTGGCTGGTCAGCCCACATGGTGTTCTGTGCATGAGGATTATTCCTCCCCTGGGGCAGGAGTTTGCATTTCACCTTAGCTGAACTTGAAGCGATTCCTCTCAGCCCATTTCTGGAAGTCATTTGAGGTCCCTCTTAATGGCAGTGCAGTCATCTGACACACCAACCACTGCTCCCCATTTTGTATCCTCTGCAAATGACTTCTCATTTCACAGCAGGAGATGGAGATGAAGCCACAAAATTACATTTTCAAGGCACTTACAATGATAGAAGGCATTGAAAATAGATATTCATTTGGGTATCAGTAGTAGAAAATTGTGTTGCTTATACTTCATAACCTCCTGCAGATTCCCTTATTTTCAAAGTGACACTGTTTTTGTTTCGTTTGTCTTTCATTTTTTACAGAGTGGCTAAATCTGAACCAACAAAAAACACTTGTATACATCTGAGGGAGAGAGAATTATGTCAGTAAATATGTATAATTTTATCATTTTAAATCCCTAGAACTTCCCACTTAGGATCTGGAGTTCTAATATTCTAGAATTCAAATAAACTCTTCTGTGTGCTGCAAATAAGAAACTTTTCAAAGACTCTATCTTTTCAAGTAATTTAAGTTCTGGATGAGTTTTAATGAAACAAAAGCTACAAAACATTGAGGGAGACGGTTCTGTATTATAACTGGTTTTAAAAGGAGGGCATGGAATACTAAGTCCTGATTGTAAAGGCTAAGTGATCATGTGATGTAGAATTCCTTCAGCCAGAGCAGGAAATTCAGTATGGGAAGAGAAGCCTTGTTCCTCACTTACCTGTTACTTCAGAGCCTCACAAACTTAAACAAGAAATATCCCAGAGTTGTAGTCCCCTTATTCTGTGACTGAGATTTTCTCGCTTCTGCTTATTAAGTAAAACAGAATATTGTGACTTTGCTGTAATGCTGCATTTTATTCTTTGATTGTTTTTAAACAGAAATTGAAATCTAATTCTGCAAGTCTCACACCTGAAAGAAGTAGTGTTGTTGTACAGGCACATAGGAAAAGGTAGGTGAAAAATTTTCAGACTTGTTGGACATTGCTTGTTTATAATTTCTTATCAGTGTAACAATACTGCTGCTGCTGTGTTGACATTTCTTAAGAAAGATACTGAGAAGGGAAACAGTCTTTTTGAAGAAAAACAAAGATAAACAGGAAATTTCAAAGAATTGTTGATGTGTTTTCATGTGATCAAAATAACTTAATATAAATTTATTAATTATTTAAGCTATTGAGCAACATCTTCCTTTGCCTTATGGACATATACATTATCAAATGCTGCAATATATAGACCCTTGTGTATTTGGCATAGAGAGTGATTTTCATAAGAGTTTTTCTTTGAACACTTTGGTAATGGAAACTTTAAAATTCTGTAGTTTACAAGCACTTGGATGTTTTGCCTATATTTAATAAATACTTTTTATAAATACCATGTGGTTAAACTAGGAGAAATGTTGTACTGCTTTCTCCAACCTATTTTGCTATAATTTAATATTTTTTAATGAATCCATACAGATGCTGTCCAGTGTACCTAGGTGGAAGCCTTTCACCATCTGGGATCGGAACAAATATTTCAAAAAGGTACGAAACCTGAAAAAATATGTGCTACTTGCTTTATCATTATTTTTATTCACAGGCGTGTTTCTGTGGTGGTACAAAATTCTGCATTTGAACAGGGCAGGACAGCCTTATCAGCCTTCTAAAGAAGTGGCTGCTTGTAACTGCAGGTGAAATCAGCTGGTACCTTCCAGTCCTCTGTTGTTGAGCACTTGATCTTTTGTTTGTTCGAGGTGTTGAAAGATGCTTGCAAATGAGACATGAAACCAAAAGTCAGTAACAAGTAGTTAAGGAATTGTTATTTTTCTCTGCCTCTCTTCAATTTTCTATGTGATGCCAAGTATGTGACTTAAATCAGTGGGCTGGTTGAAATCATCCCAGAACCTGAACTGAAAATGGTCAGAGTGCTTTGCAATTGCAGGTGAATTTAGCAGAAGAGGTACTTTGAAGTTTTATCCACAACTTATAGAACGTTACTGCATTTCCATGTGACATTTTTTTGTAGTAAGTAATTATGTACTCAACACATATTTGGATGCTGCCCATATGCTGTACCAGTAAGGAAGACTAAAGAGAATATATCAAGTGAATATCAGTTTATTTTATGTGTTCAGTGAGGATAGGAACCTGTAAAAACAATACACAAACATATAATTAAATACCATAATCCTGAACATGCCAGAGATGTAAAAGCATTAAGATTAGGTGACGTTGCTTCTAGTATTTCTGAGTGAGTGCTGTACTTTAAACCAGGTATGATGGATGTACATTGTATCAGTCAGCTTCTCTGATTGATTGTTCTTCTTTCTCCAGAGCGTGTGATCAGCTACGTTGTACTGCTTGTGACTTCCGTGTGTCACTTTTCAATGACTACATCTGGGATCAGTCCTGTGATTACCTTTTTTTCAGGTGTGTCTGGGGTGGGTTTGGTATTAGTGTTGTGTTTCTGTGCTTTGGGGCTCAATATGAACAGGAAAGGTGAAAAGCCTTTAGCACTGCTGTGTCACTTAAAAAGAAGCATGCATGCTACCTGTTTGGGATCAGGTGGGAAAGTCTGTGGGGAGAGGGAAGCAACATCTCCCTGTTTTCATCTGTTTCTATCTCTTCTCCCATGACTCTTCCTCTGCTTTTAAAAAGAATTCAAGTTTCATGGATCAAAAGGCCAGCTTATTGCTGAAATAAACAGGTAATGCATGTGATGGGTTGGCCTCTGCCAACCAGTGCAGGGTGTCTGCAGTGTTGACAACAGGAATGCAGACTGTTCAGCATGTGCTTTTTACCTCACTTTCAGTCACAGACTGAGATGGTTTCAAGTCAGATGTTCTTTTTTCCACTATCAGTTATGATGTCATATTCAGTGAAAATCGAATAGCTTTACTTCTTAACAGATCTCTTTCTTGGAGCAAGGTTTGGTTAAATGGAGAGGTGGGATTTTTGTTTTCTCTTTATATTGTGATGTCTTTAATTTTTTAAATAGTTTTTGAAGACTTAAAATTAAGGAGTTCTTATTTCCAGTTTTTCTAAAGTTAATGGCAAGACTTAGTGAAAGGTAGTGTAGTAGGCATGTTCCTAATACAGATATTGAATTTGGATTTCTCTTATTTTAGTACAGTCTCTGTGTGTGCCTGTTAACTGATGGGAGAGGTGGATGTGTTCAGAGATAGTGCTTGGACAGTGAGGGGTGTGACAGCCAGAGCAGAACAGTAATGGAGACATCAGCTCCTTTTCCATTATTTTCCCTGTATTATATCTTTGGTTATTCCTGTATTTTTCTTCCAGTCTCAAAATTTGTATTTTTTCTTGAATACCATTATTCTTCCCATTATTTAAAGCAGCTTTAAAAATACCATGCTGCACTAAGATGAGTTTGGTAGTGGGAAAGGTTTAAATAAAAGTGGGATTCTTTTATTTCCCTAAAGTCAAAATTATTTTGCTTCTCAGATCTTGAAATTAATGAATTAAACTTAAAAAAAAAACCACACCCACATGAGCAATAATTAGTATCAGGTGTGCTTGAAACATTGATTAAAATCTGTAATCTTTAGCAAGATACTTAGCTGTTTATTTTGGCAAACCTGAATTTTAGAAAGCAAACTTTAAGATTAAACATCTTCCTTTCATCAAGAGGTGTCTGATCTCTTTATCTAAAAATTCTTCCTTTGATACTTATTTTGGGTTTTCTTTATTTAGTTGAGCTTGTTAATGTTGTTTTTGAGCAATTCATTGTCCAGTAATTGATGGCCAGCAGGAGGTTATGAGAGCAAAGGTAGCTAAAACACTACATTTTCACTTGTTTTTTTGAAACAACTTGTTTTTGTCATAGCCATGCTGATTTTTCATTTGATGTGGTTAATATCTGCACAGGAATTATTTCTGGTTTGATGTACAGTCTTATGGCCATTTAATTTCAGCCACTTTAACAATCATCCTGAGTAGCAGTTCCTAGTGAAAAGTTTAACTCTAATTGTACCCATTATGCATAGCAATTCTTACCGTAAGTTTGATAAGATAAATACATTTTTGGATCATTTTTTAACAGAAGAATTAACTTTGCCTGGTTTTCTTCCCAACTCTCTCTGGAGGCTGACTGGAAGTCTCTAGACCCAACAGATAAGGTTGTTTACAAAAACATCAATCTGTAGTTGATCTGAGAACATAGCAACTACACACTGAGACTGCTCTCATGAAAGGATTGTGTTCAAAGCAGAATTCAAATATATCCCTAAATTCATCTGTGACAGTGGTACTCAGAATTGTCCTTAAGATGTCTTCTGATTTGAAATGGCCTCATTATTTTTCTCAATATTTTTTCTTAAAAAATAAAAAAATTTAAAAAGCATCATGATCCTAAGATGAATTCACTTCTTTGGCAGGAATAACATGCCTGAGCTCAGTAAACTAAGAGCAAAGATGATAAAGAAGAAAGGAGCACGTGCATATGCTTGTCAGTGCAGCTGGAGATCCATTGATGAATTAACTGACCTCCAAACACAGCAGCAGCTTCGGTGGGTTTGCGGTAAACATGGAGAATGAAGTCTTGTGTGGAAATGGGACTTAAAATCAATTTGTTTCCTACCCAGTTTTCTGAGAACAGATGGAAAATTGCATTACTTAGATCTAGAAATAGATTGTAACTCCCAGTTTTCAACCTGAAAACTCTTTTTATTTTTTTAATTTAACTGTCTTGCAAGCAGTGTGGGGATTTGAATTATTAGGAGAAACAACCAACTTGGAGGCTTTCTGGAAGCTAAATGAGGTTAAAGCCCATACTCAATAGTGTTAAAGAAAAGAAGAGATAGTAACAGACTTGGGCATGGGCAAAGCACCTTGAGACTGTTCCTCACATCCAGCAGAGAGCCTTATTTCCCATGTCTGCAGAATCCTGGACTCAAAATGGTGGATTGGGAAACAACCATGACACACCAGCATCTGAATTTCTGCACGGAAGTGAATCCTGCACTTCTGCCTTGCTCATAGCTGTTAATGAGCAAGTGGTTGTTTATCTCTTAAAAAATTACTATGGGATCAGCTCTCATCTTAAAGGTTTCAGGACAACCCAGAACTTTACTTCCTTTTACCCACCAGTATCCAAAAGCTGCAGGTGCTGAAAATTTTCCTCCAGTTCCTACTGCTTTCTTCAGAGCACTTTCTGCTGACTAAGGACTTCCACCACAATGAGTTTCTTGAACTTCTCTTCAACCGTCACTGTACAAAAGATGAACAAGTTATTGTGCAATTGCATTAAATACGCAATTTTAAAGAGATTCTGAAGGGTATGTTACTACTTTATCAATATTTTCAAGGGAAAAAGGCTCAGGCTTTTAAGAATGAGAAAATAAATATCCCAAATGATGTTCAAATTCAGAGTTTCTTTCAGTTTCACTTAGCTTTTACTTCAGCTTCTCTTTAAAATCTTGTGTATGCAGAAAGTGTAACTGTCCTGTTTGAACACACTCCCCTCAGTAACTCTGTTACTTGGTGAATTGTCTTGCTTACAGTCAATGTCACTATAGTTTATGAGCTTTTTCTTTTCATTATGCATAAATAACACAGAAAATAGATTTGAGTTTTATGCAGGGGGAGAGGGAGGAAAGAATAGCCAGTCCTGTCATTTACTGCACTGAAATGTGTCTCAAAATGGGACATCTGTCATGTTTTTGTTGCGTAGTATGTGTATGTGTACAGATAAATTCAGAATTACTTACTTCAGGCAATTCGTGCTATACAGAGCCATTTCTCTTTCTCTGAAGTTTTGCTCATGGTTCTAATCTGTACATTTGTTCTGTTTCTGAGCTTTTATAAAACAATTGCATGGTCTCTTATAGAGGTGATTCCTGTGTCTGTCACCCTCTGAAAGAGCAGATCTCAGTAGTGGCATCGTGTACTCTGCACCCTGCTTACCTTGTCCTTCCATGAGTGCTTCTTTTAGAACCTGCAGAGGCCCAGCAGTGTGCCTGGGAAGCCTGGCAGTGCTTCTTCAGTGCTCCAGACTGCACCTTCCAGTGCCCCACGCAGCCTTGCTGTAGAGTCAGAGGTGGGTTGGCTTCAGAGAGGTACTATTGTCATGATGGTAAAGATATTTAGGGTCATGTATTGTTTTCAGTGAATTCAGTATTTCAGGCTGAAGTTTCAACTGCTGGAGTCCAAAACTGCAGGTTCAGGACCAGAGACCAGTTGACTAATGCTCAGTCAGCTCCTATAAGAGCTCTGCTTGCCTTTCTGTCCTTTGTCAAGATGTAGCCCTGGTCTGGGCTGTATGCAGTGAGTGTTCCTGGGTTTTCTTCAGATGGGCCCAAGCAACTTCCATGCCTAGAGAGCATCAGTGTTGTAGCCTAAGAGAAGAACCCAGCAGAAGGGAACAAGCTCTGGGGCAGAAGACACCTCCTTTCCATTCTTGAAGAGTGCATTTCAAAAAGCACTAAGTTGCCTTGGCTTGTCTGTTCCAAGGCTATTTGGAACTCATGACCAAGTAGTTCCACAGAGTAGAATTTTGGCTAGAGTTGTACTGGAACTTGTGCCACAGTGTAGAAACAAGCTGGGCTTGCAAACTGTGAGCAGGAAATGGGGAAAATCCTAATTCTCATCTCAGTTCATGAGACCAAGTCTTCTGTGACTTGGAAAAGGAGTGTGTCTCCTGTACCCTGAACATTCCCCTGAAATAATCAGATTTGTTCAAGAATAGTTAACTTGTTTCTGGCCTTGGTTAGAGTGGTGGGATATGACAGGTTTTTCTCCAAGCGAAGTTGTAAACAGGTACAGAAATAGTGCTTCCTGTACATGTTTTCAGAATTCAGCATATTTCTAGATTTGAGAATATTTGCTGTGTCATTAGATACAATTATTTTGTTGGAAGGAGGAGCAGTATTAAGATTTTATTTCCTTTCCTTTGCTTTCTTCAGTTACATATTGCAAACCACTCCAAAGTCCTTGGATGAAAAGAAAGAATGGTAAAACTAGAGCTTGAATGTTCATATGATGAACAGATTTTACAAGGTTGCCAAGATGTAGTCCAGACCCTAAGTGGTATTTCTGTGTCAGTTATCTGAGATAGCAAGGATTATGTAGAGAATTCTGTTTAAGAGTATGTAAAGAATTCTGTTTAAGAAGGCAATTCAGCTGTTGTGAAATGGACATACTGGAGAACAGTGTTGCTAAGTATAAATGCAACCATTGTTTTCCTCCAATTTTTTGCTTTGGAATAATAATAATACTATTTCCATTTGCAAAATGGGCAAGGTGAAAATTTGAGGCTTTTCTTTTGCTTACTGATATGCTTGAAAATTTTCTAGCCTGTCCTATTAGTCTGCAGCAGATCTCTCAAAAAAACAAAAGCAATGAAGGATGACAAAATCAGATTCCATCAAATTTTAATGTACTGCTCTGACTATCTTTCACTTGTTTTACCTGCAAACTATGGAGGGTGAATATAGCTCAGAAGAGTCATTATTCAGAATCTTGACCCACCATTATATTTAACTTACAGAAGCATAATAACATTACTTATTGCAAGCTCTGCACTGTATTTATTATATCAAATAAGGACTTTTTTTCCCCCTAAACACCTATTTTAGCTTTGTACTGAAGATATTCTGCAAATGCTGCCACTTGCTGAAAGACTGCCACTTCTCTTGTTTCCTGACATGTGAGTCTTTGGGTCATGTAACCAGCACATCTGGTAGTCACACAACTCAAGAAGTGCTATGTTGGGATCTGTGTACGCAAATTTTCCTTCCTGCCAGGCTCTTTTTTCAGAAGAGCTGACGTTGTGTCTGTGGTGTGACACCCGATAACCACAGACAGGTGGCAGGTGGAGTAAAGGAACATCAGGTGCTGCTCATTTGTGAGGGCCACATCTGATGCCTAGGGTTTGGCATGTGTGCTTTGAGAAAGTTTTTCAAATGTCAGCACTCAATAAAATGAAAAGTTGGAACAAATCTGAATTGTGTGTTTGTGAATTCTGTTGTATTGTTCCTATCCAAGAGAAGCCTTATAAAAATGTTTTCTGTCAGAAGGGTTATGACACGTCCTTAGTACTGAAGCATTGTCCAGCTCATAAGAAGCAATAAATACTGTTGTGTGTGTTTTCTCACATCAGTGGGGATGCAGCAAATGGAGGAGAATTAAATAAGCTTTAACATTCTTTACCAGCTAACATGAGGAGAGCGTATGAAATTATAGAGAACTCATAAAGGTGGATGCATTTGCCACAGTTTTTGGATGTTTAGCAAGGATAAAAGGTGGAGGCAGGTTCTGTGCAGGGTGGCACACAGCTAAACAACT
The DNA here is from genome assembly GCA_013396875.1 of Vireo altiloquus. Lineage (NCBI taxonomy): Eukaryota > Metazoa > Chordata > Aves > Passeriformes > Vireonidae > Vireo > Vireo altiloquus. The sequence continues at coordinate 247,052 of VZRF01009225.1, read as the reverse complement.
TGCAGAGTGGGGTGCTCGTAGCCTGGTGTATCAGTCACGTGTTTGCTGTGGTGCCCTGGGTCTTGCTGTAGAAAACTGTTCTTAGTACCAGGGAGGAGTTGCTCTGCCTATGGGAGTTGGAACTTGTTTCTCCACCATCAAGAAATGCTGTGTGTCTTACATTAGAGTAACAAGCATAAATACTTCCCATACTTCATTCTGAATTTGGATTCCAGGCATTGATGCTATTCAGAGAATAATTATTTCCCCAACTTAATTGGCAGTGTGTGGATGCAGCGAAGATACTCAGAACACAGGTGCTGCCTCAGGAGTACTCCTGACTTATTTAGGACTTGCAGTGTCAGAGTGGTGTTTATGTGAGTTTCATTCACTTTGATAACTTCTTTTTCTGTTGAGTTAGATGTGCTTTAGAAGTACTTGATCAGGGTTAATATGTGATTATACAATCCAGTCTGCAGAGGGCAGAGCAGCACCGCTGAGTGTTACAGTTCAGGCTTCTGCTTCACTAATAGAAGCTCATACTTCTATTTTTTTCTGTAATAATGGTTTACATTCAACAGACTGAGGCTTCTTGCATTTGTCTCCTACTAGTGTCATTATAAGTGGGGTAGCCAGATCTGTAGCAATTCCATTTGATTTTTGTGTGAATTCATCCACATGGTCTTCAAGTGATCCTTGACCAATACTGAGTAGATTAACTTTTTAACTGTCATCTAAAGAAGCATAAAAAACTCTGTGGGTACATATGTAGGTATATTTCTGTATGTTTATCCTCTAGTAACATCAGTAGAAAACCTGAATTGCCTCATGATTTTTTTCACCCCGCCCAAATTAATTTTCCCTGAAAATGTTAAATAATTTTGACAAGTAGAGGTTCCATATATTAGGATCTTCTGATGTTCAATACAAAATTTATATAGCACATCATCCAAGGTGACAGCTCTTTAAAAGGAAATAGTAAAAGTCCAAAATTTATAAAGGGGAAAAAAAAAAAAAAAAAAAGATTGTTCCCATCTATGTAGGAAAGCAACGTAGACCAGAAATGCTGCAGAGCAGTCTGAGATACAGCATGAGAATCATCCAAAGACCTACATCCTGCAGTCCATCATCCCTGAGCCACGGCCGAGGTTAGTGGAGTCTCACTCTCTGAACTCTCTTCTGGTTCTTTGGGAATACAGAAAGTTTGAGTGTACAAAGCAGATTTAAAGTGTATGGAAGTAAATACTATTTCCAATAACCAGTGAAGTTGTGTCTGTCTCTGCAGAAGTGACAAGGTGCTTTTAACTAGAAGGTCACACATATCTAAACCATTAAACTAAAGTTTGCTTACTTTACTGGTAAAATATCATCTAAATTTAGCCTAGTTACACCAGTGAGTGATCTCTGTAACACTTAATTCTTTACTTACTTGATTTCTTCTAATAGGAGAAACAATTGAATTAAAAGTTTAATAGAGCAGAGAGGAACAAGCAAGGCTGAGTAGCACACTGTGAGAGGTTTCATATAGAAAAGTTTTGTTAAAACATTTTTTCAGATAAGAACTAAGCCATTGGTTTTTGTTTGCTTCTAAACTAAAGACACACTAAATGAAAGAAATAAAAATAACATGCTGCAGGGAGAAGTTCAAATGTCCACCATTTGCCAAGAGCAAGGACAAAACATCACATGGGAGGTGTCCTTTCTAGGAATCTTTTATGATTGCAGTTCCACAGGCTGGCCCAGAAGATGAGGATGAATCTGTTCCCCTCATTCCCTGCTTCAGGGTTTCCTGCAGTATTTTGAAACCTGTTTCCTGTTGATAGGTTTTAGAGATAACAACTAACATAGAGATTATATTTAGATATAAGAGCTAAGATATTCAGGGCTTGTAAAACCCTCTTAGTGCTTTATAACTGTTGCTCAAATACAAGCAAAAGATACTGAAGTTGTTCAAGAGAGTTTAGTGAAACTGAAACCCTTGCAGCTTCAGAATTTTTTGCTAAAGAACTGGGAGGCAGAGAGGAGGAAAGGCATTTTCATAGTGGTCAAACCAGCACATAATATTTTATCTCCTTAGTACCTTAAATTTCTCCGCTTAGAAAATGTGATTGCCTGCAGAGGGGAAAAAAATGTTCACTCATGAATGGTGATAGGGTATTTATAAACTATGCATAGAATTTTTCAGTCTCTATTTGAAGGCAAGCCATATGGCCTTACTCTAAGACATTGCAGTAGATGTGATAGTGAGCATACATGTTTCAGCTAGGAGCTCTGGGATAGTCAGCAATCTGAGTGTGCTCAGAATTCCGTGTCCTGACCGCCCTGATGTAAACAGCATTCACAGGAAGGAGGAAGCAGCTACCAGAGACAGGAAGGTTGAATTTAGCATCAAACTCCTTATCTAGGCAGAGCGGGCTGCTCAGGATGCTGATAAGAAAAAGTGTATAAATTGTGACAGCAGCCTGTGATAGCTGCCTGGCCCTTCCTGAGGAGACCATGCTCATCAATGCAATCAGAGTACAGTCTTACATGTGCAGATGGGTTTAGGAAGAGATTATACCTGGGGGCCATTTATCCAAAATAGTGCTTTGTGTATTGCAGTCTCATTCACTCTGGGTTACTATCACTTGCAGGAAGAGATTAATCTGCATGCTGAAGTAGGAAGATGTGTGTCTTTAAAAAAAATAACTTTGTCACAGTAAGAGTTATTAGTCTTACTAGCCATAAAGCAATATCAGCCTTTCCTGAATCTGAATATGCACTGCAATATCTGGTTTAATTTTTAGATTACAGGTTTTATATCAGTGCTGTTCCAGCTCTGGTTCCAGATCTTCAGAGATAAAAGCTGTTGCTGCATTGTCTTATGTGCTTTGGATCAGTGAGATGTCTTGTTTAAAAGTGGCAGATACGTGGCTTCAAAACATTATTTGCAGTGTAATCAGTTGCTCATTAATGTATGATGTCCATTTCCCTTTTGACTTATGTGTGTGTATATTTTGGGAAATCCATCTGCCCTGAGCCTACAGCACGGCAAAGCACCATTCCATCAATATGTGCTCCTCAGTGACTGAAGTGACACAAAATCCTAGGATACTCCACTCTGATTTTTCTATGAATGATGAGTCTCATTTCTCATGTCTTCCCCAAAGTATACTGAGAAATCATTTTGGCTAAGATAGAGACCTGGAAACCATTTAAAGCAGTCTTTTAGTTGCATCCTCACACATATATCTGAAACATTTTTTCCTTTCCCTTTCTCCTTCCTTCATGCTAGATTTATATTTAGCTCAGTTCCAGTGAGGAAGGCTAGAAACAAACTGTGAAAAAGGAGAGTGGTATAAGAGAGTCTACCCATGTCCTGAACAGCAATAAAGCAATCTGTTCTGGGTCATTGCAAAGATAACTGGATTTGAATTGCTAAAATAATTCAAGTCAAGAAGATATTGGGGTCCATCTGTTCTGCTTGCTGAACGTGGGTACCACACATCAGCAATCTCCTGAGCACAGGAGGACATGGTGACACAGCTGTCACCACTCTTAGCACCAGACTATCCAGCCAGGTGCTCCATACCAGGGTTGCTAGAGCAATCTAAAATCTTTAATCATTATAGTTTTGCAAAAGAGTTTTTCCCTGTGGTGTATTGGAAATCCTTCCTAAAACCTGGAGAACATTACTTCTTTATAAAGTATATGTTTCTAAACTGGATCATTTCCAGATGTCAAATCATTTGGCAGACCTTGCAATAACAATTCTCTACTCCGGGTTCTCAGCCAGTGCTGGGCATGTGGTTACCTTGGGTATTTTCAGGATCCATCATAAGGCAAATGACACCTTTAAATAGGGGAAAAACAAACAGCCTAATGGGCACCTCGTGGCAGAGAGCACCTCATCAGGTTTGTCCCAACACATTCTCACGTCATTGTTCAATAGGGTAACAGGCCATAAAAGAATGAAGCAGCTACTTTCCTTTTCTGTCAGATGTTGCAAGTGACTCGTATTTCCTGTCCTGCTATTTAAAGGACTAGGGTCTGAAAAGCAGAGTTCATTAACTTGTCTGAAATAAAATATTTTCCTTTTTCTACAGCCATGCTCAAATGAATGACAGTAACATAGGGCTGGAAGGCATCACCTTCTGCCTTGAGACAGGACTACCCCTACAGGAAGCTCAGGCTAAACCCAGGTGCAGGTTGCCACCAGAAATCTCCCTCCAACCTGCAGGGGAGCTGGCTGTAGTATACATCAAAGAAAGGGACACCACGTTTCCATGCCAGCTGCCCAGTGAGTCCCAGGAGGAATGGAAGGAACACCCTTCTCTCCCTGCAAAATGATGGGTTGGGCTGTATATTAGCCAAAACCAGAAATCTGTGGGAGAACGCAGGAGAATTGCAATAGGCTAACATCACAGTGGGATTTAGGCACTTGGTGGTAGTTTTGACAGTCTTACTTTAACTGAGCACATTCATGCTTGAAACATTTTAAAATCAAACATTGCTTCCCACACTTTTTTTTGGCTCCTGTTGGCTGTTGTTTTCTTTACCGACTTGAAACCATGCTTATTTGTCCTTTAGAAAAATCCTTATCTTTCTATGGCCTGTGAAAAGCTCAGGGCACGCTTGCAGTGCAAACTTTGAGGAAGTAAATTTAGTTTCTCAATGAATCTAGCCAGTTCAACAGTCATGTTTGACAGCCATCCTTCTAAATTTTTGATGGACACTGAGCTCTTCTCTGGAGCGTGCAGTCTAGAGCTGTGGGTCCTAATATAGCCCTGGGCCCCAAGAGGTCACAGGCCACATCTAAGAGGCCCAAGAAGGGTAACTAAGAAAAGCAATTCTGTTGTCAGCAGCCTACAGTTTCTGTGCTGGAAACTGTACTGCTGGGTAAAAAATTAAAAGTGTGGTTTTGCAGATTGAAAGAAAGGTCTGCGAGCATGGCCACAAGTGGGACAGCCACAGCTGTTGTGTTTTTCAAAATACAGAGGCAAATTTTTCTTGAAATGCAAACATGTTTTCAGTAAAATCTTTCCACTGCAGCATATTCTGATTCAGCTCTTGAGTGTAAACTAGAGACCATTAATATATTTATTTGTGTACAAATATCATCATGCAAATTGCTGCCATCCAGGTAGGTGTGAGTGAGCACTGAGGAGCGTGCTCACCGGAAAGGCATACTTGAGGAGCTCCCCTTGCTCTGCTAATTATACTCTAGGAAGTTTTAATTCATGGCACCAACCCACCTTGCCAATTACAGGGCTCCATTTTTCTTCCACGCACCTTAAATGCAAAGGAAGGGGCTCCCAGCAGGAGCTCCTTGGTGGTTGCTGGCAAGAAGAGTAGCAGTGAGTTTGAAAGGGGAAGAAGATGGAGAAAACTGCCTGTGAGATGAAGGCTCTTCCACACCTCCTCCTCTCTTAAATCCCACACTCCTAGTAGGGATTTGGGGCTCTACCATGGAAGAAGAAGGAGTCTGTCAAGCCGCACTGTGCTTGAGGAAGGCTTGTCAGCAGCCAGAAAAGAGGAAGATGAGACAGAGGAGGCAGGCTGCACTTTTTTAGAAGTTTGGGGAGTTCAGACAATGAGTACTCACATGCACTGCTTACTTTTTAAAATCTCTCCATAAGCTGCTAGTCATTAAAAAAAAAAAATTAAGATCACACCACTTAGCAAGGAAAGCAAGAAAAGACAAAGGTAAGAGTTAGAATAAGCTACAGCCACAACCCTATGACACAGATTTTTACATCTTACAGCCTTGAGAAATTACCTTCCTTTGATTCATAAAATAAATCAACGTGAGGCAAACAGCATCAGGAACTTAATAGTTTTAAGAGGAGTTGATTCTAAAATAAGGTATGCCAGCCCTGAAATGCCTCCAGACTGTGGTTGTGTAATGGGGATAAGTACAGTACTTCTTTGGAGCATTAACCTGAATTAAAGGATGAAACGACTGGGCGGCTGGGCAGGGATCAAGCACACCCCTGGTAACTGCTGAGGCCTTGACAGAAGGATTAGAGAAATTGCAAGATAGTCATTTAAATATGGAAATTCCTACTAAGGAGTGCAGCATTTTTCTTAAAAGGACCAAACTGGCTCTCAGGGCAGCCATGGCTGTGGAGGAAGGGATTCAAGAAGGGGTTCAGCATCCATTCTCCAGCACATCTGCACCCAGTGCTTGGATGGTACAGCTCCAGTCTGGCCCTGCTCACCTCACAGGTGCAGTTGGCTCTCCATAGAGCCAGGCATTGCTTTCCAGGGAAGGCAGATGGATAAAGTATTGGGGACTGATGCAAAACCAGTTTATTGTGTCTATTACGCAGCTGCATGAGAAGTTATGTACCTAAATCCCTCCACGTCACGGCAGGGGAATGCTCCCCACGCAATGCTGCTTGTTGACAGCGATCCTTTCAACTCGCTCTTCGAAATACAGCAGTTGCTGCCGTGCCATGGAAAAAACGTGGTGTGCTCCCAAGTCACGTAGAGCCTGATCTTCAGCTGGGGTCAGGCTGTGTAAACCAGGGCAATGCCTGCCACAGCTGGTTCATCCCACTGGAGGCATTGCTTCCTTCCCGGGAGAGCACAGGCAAGGCCACACACCAAAGGGAGGTTCCGCTTTAAATACAGAGCCCTTCAATTGGATTATTCCAGATTTTCCTTGGGGATCTCGAGTCTGAATTTAGGCAGTAGCACATACACAAATGCCATTTGTTTGAACTAAATCCACTGGTTTTGTTTCAGTTTGAGAGATACCTCAAAGGAACAAACCTCTCTTGGTGCCTCACAATCTGAGGATGGATTTTAAGGTGCTGCTGCCTGTATAGGGCCTGTAACACACTCTGCCCTTGCAGAGCTGCCTTGTATATGGCACACAGGACAACCTTAAGCCTCATATCTCCATGATAACACACCAGATAGATAGGTTTTCTGCAGGAGAAGCCCACCGGGCTTTTAGTATTAACCTTCAGTGAAGACTGCTCCCTGTGCATGTTATATTCTCAAGTTAAGAGAGGAATGACAGTCAAAGGTCTTGCCCACTAGATGAGGATTTTGGGGCTCCCAAGTACTAGCTCTTTTTCCTTTACTGCACTGCCAGCTTTCCCCTGCTACTGATATTAATGCAGCTCTATGGTTTTGTTGCAGTGATTTTCACACTTACGACGTCTTGATGGGATGAGCAGGGTTGGCACACACATATTCCCTCAGCCATCAGCAATGCTTGCTTCTGGGGGCTTCTCCCAAAACTAGTTCCCAGAATTGCAACAGAGTAAGATCTTCTGCACACCAGAAAAGTCTTCCTTTGCCACTGATTAAAGGCAATGTGAAGATGTTTGGGTGGTGTGTTCCACTAAACTGATCATGTGTCTGAGCACTAAAACATGCTATAACTAGGCAAGGCAAGCTGGCTCTAGGACAGCTTCTCACTAAGACTGGTTTAACATGTGCTGGGGAACAAGTGACAGTGCCTTTGCTTCATTTAGACTGTGCTGGTTACATGAAATCAGCTGAGATGATTTTGCATCATCCCTTTTAGCTCTGTCTAGAGTTAGCCAGAAATAAGAACAGTCAGACAGACTTTGATACTCTCCTAAGAAAACTAGTTTAAGTGTCATACCTCAGGAGCTTATCTAAATGTAGGATTGCATTAATTCAACAGAAACAATTAAACTAATTGAAGCTTTTGCAAAACACTGTGCACTTGCATTTTAACCAAGTGTCATTCATACCTGACTCCACCATTGTTTGTTCCAGTGTTTTTTGGTGTGTGCTTTCTCCACCTTCATACACGTCACAAAAAACAGCTGAGAAAAGCAGTTTGGCAACAGGTTTGAATTCGTCTTGGATAAGCACCGGAAAGTGTCTAGGCAAATGACAAATTTTAAAAGATAAAAAAGCTTCTGTCTTCTTTAGTGAGCTAAATAAGCATATAGCTAAAGCCTGGCGATGAAACCCAGCTCTCCCTCAGACAATAATGCCTTGGGGGTGACCTGACTGGCTGTCCTGCAGCACGGAGCCGAGGTGCTATGGAAGGGCACTCAGGGGTGTAGCTGCAAAGTGGGAATCCCATCCCACCACTTATTTTCCCCATGCCAAGGGCTTCAAAACTAAAAAAAAACCACAGCCTTTCACCATCTCACCTCTGCCAAACCCAGGTGCTCAGGTCTGCTGTGAGTTCCAGAGCATGGCTGTCCAGCTGCAAACCTGGCTGACCAACCCTCAGCTCACACAAGGCACCCATGGCACTGCCCTTCCCACTGTCCCCTGTCAACAGGTGAGCTCCTACACAGGGATGTCCCCACACGGCTGTGGTTTGGCTTTACAGAGAACCCTCAGCCTTGCTGGCAGGTGGGAGTTGAACCAAGCTGGCTCCTCAGGGAAAAGTTTGCCTGTGTGATTGCTAGTTCAGTAGTTCCCACAGCTAAAATACAAAGCACTGAGGCTGAAGGGTTTAAAATCTGCATCCACACTAAAATACACTGATTATTTTATAAAATTATTATTACTGTATGAAAACATACACTTGAAATCCCCTCAGAAGCAAGTGCATGGTGGAAAGGAGAAAGGTTCACAGAGGTTTCACTCCTTTTCATCCTTTAAACTGCATTTTTAAATTATAGTAGTCACAGTATCTGATCATATTCCAGACTGGCAGAACCATTCCCAACTGAGTTGTTCTCCTTAAAGTGTTTAACCTTTAAATGTAAATAGATTTCTTTTAGATAACTTCTATAATTATAGATAACTTTTGCCCACTGAAAAGTCTGTTCATTTCCTGTACACTCACCATTTTTTCAATTTAGCTTTTTTTAAGGAACTGTTTTTGCAGAAGTAAGAAAGTAGCATAAATAATCAAGTACAATTTCACCGTCTTTACCTGCTTTTAAATTAGTGATCCAACAACATGTTTAACAACCATCACTTCTAGATATATCAGTTATAGCTGGATCAATTGATGTGCTTAAATGTAGCTAAGGATTATGGGAAATTTAGAGAGGAAAATCTATCAATAAAGAGATTGCTACAGCCATTTCCCTTATGAATAAAAGCAGTGTTTGTGTCTCTGAGTGGTGCAGCCAAAACGTCAAGGATTGGCACAGTCAGTACCCGTGGGGCTAAACCACTCTAAAGCACATAGATTTGGTAAAGATGTGGGTCCTCCTTCTGTGGGGTGCACAGGGGGAAGCTGCCAAGCTGGAGGCAACCACAGAGGCACAGGAATGACATCTGGAACCCTGGGATATGAAAATAGGCTGGGAATGTGGGGATGTTTGCTCAGGTGTCTCCTGTTAAACCTGCTGCACTGAAAGAGGCATTGATGAGCAACCCCAACCAGAAGTGGGGTCTGATCCAGCCCAGCAGCTGGTTTTCCCCAGTTCAATGACACCTCATCCACAGTGGATTTTGGTTCAGCAGGCTGGCAGCATCTACCAGAGAAGGGCTCTTCAGGCCTCACAGTGACAGATTGTGAACAATCTGTGGGACTTCAGGGTGTTTTTTCAGCAGGCTGATGTCTCAGAACAGAGCTTTCTGTTTTAATAATTTTTTTTTTTAAATGCCAAAGAAAAAGGTTTTGGACTGGAAGAAAAAAGCTAGCATTACTTTGGTTTTCTTCTCTCAGGAAGACTTTCAAAAAGCATAATTTCTGCGGCTTCAGCCTCAAACCCTTCTGAGGTCTCTTATGGCCTCAGCTTTTGCAGTGTTTTGCTTGAGCCACAGGCACGTGGCAGGGTGGTGTTGAGTGCAAGAGGAATGCGAGGTGCTGTATTTAGATTCCCATTTTCTAGGTAAGTAAAGACCTCATGAAGAAGGGACATTCCTCTGAGCTTGCAGGACCTGCCCTTCATCCCCACCAGTGAGCCACTCTCCCCATGCCCTGCACTGCCCCAAGGCTTTTATGAGGCTCCTGCCTTTGCTGGTGTCTGGCACTGCCAGTGTAATATTAAAAGAGCCACTTTGGCCTGCTCAGAAGTTCTGCAAAGCATCTGCAGAGCAGTGCTGCCACGGGTGAGCTGCCCTCTGAGAGCTACAGAATTGATTTTTGTTGTGCTAATGTGAGTTGGAGAGGCTAACACCAGGGAGGAAATTCTGCATGGTTCGAAACAAAGATAAAATTAGATGTGCCGTTGACATTTGTCCAAAGTGAGTTCAGCCCAGAGAGGCCTGAGCATCCATAGAGACCAAAGATGGGGGACCTTATTTCCCTCATTAGAGGGGAGCTCTCACCCCAAAGTGCTCAGAGAAGGGTGGCGTGGGCTGGCCCTGACCATGCAACTGCCCGGGCAGCTCCAGCTCTCAGACCCCGTGGCACACATGCCTGGCCTGATGGCTGTGATATTTAAAATTACCACTTCTTCATGCTGATATCCAGGGGCATCCCCTGCATTTGTAGTTTCAGCTGAATGTGAGCTCCATGAAGCCACGGAGCCTTGCCAGTTAGAGCTAATCACTGTTTACTCCCTGAATTCCTTCCCACCTGCCCACTTGCAGCAAGTTAAAATAAATAAATAATATTTAAATGAATAGTGCATTTGTGATTCCTAGTAATTTCCCTTGAAGTAGTTATGATGAGCACATTAACTGGTACTAATTCATCATGCTGCTTGTAATCTGGCTGGGATTCAGATGGGAGAACCTGTTTTCACAGCAGCTAATAAAAGGTGGTTTATTGCTGCCCTGCCAGGTGTCCTGAAGCTCCAACCACCTTCCCAGCACAGCAGCCATGAGCATCTGCTTCTCTTGGCACATGCTTCTGGTTAAAGACATGACAATTTACAAACAGGCCAGGCTGGTTATGACTCGGCCCTAATCACCACAAACAGTCCTTTTGTTTCATCAAGGGAAAGCCAAATGGAGCAAACATCTACTGAGCTCTACAGCTCAGGTGCATTTTACAGCCCAGGGATGTATTCATAGGCCTTGCCCTGAAACAGAGTGCAGGCTCAGGAGAACAAATGATACCATGACCTTGCTTATGCATCATGCTTACAGCTGTTCCAGCTCACACAAGGCACCCCGTGCTTCTGCGGTTCCCATGAGGCCAGACCTGCAGCAAGGACTGGCCCAGCAGCACTGAGGACTCCGACCCAGACCCAGGAGGTGATTTCAAAAGGGAAGCTGAGGAAAAAGGGCTGCAAGAGGTTGGCAGGATCCCCGGGTCAGAGAACACCGAGAGCTCTGCGCTTTACTCCCCCTCAGCGAGGCAGGAATTAAGTTAAAACCTGGCTTATGAAGACTGTGTGGGCTCTGCTGACTCACGCCAGGATGTCGGAGGAGAGGGCTTGCCTTGTTAGCCAGAGAAATGGCAAGGCTGGCAGAGGAAGCCAGGGCTGACATTTCCATCCCACTTTTGCCAGCACATCCAAATCCTGTAAGGGAACACACTCATCCAGTGACCGAGTGGAAACTGCTTGCAGGAGCAGGGAGGGAAATTGTCAATGAGTCCTTCTAATTTGAAAGTGTTTATCTCAGTCAAGGACCAAGGACGAAGGGCACATGCCCTTAGGATATGCAAAAGAGCTTGGAAGTACAGCTAAAGATGCTAAGCTTCTGCTAAACCCATCAGTTAATAATAGCTAATACTAACAAGAAAAGAAAGAGTTTTGGGTTTTGGGGTCCCCGTCAAGGCCATATCAAGACCTGACCCATGGTGGCCAGGGCCCAGGCAGCGCCTCCAGCAGCAATCACACCACCAGCAGCCACCTGGAAGGGAGAGGCTGGGTTTGCCCAGGCTAACCTCAGCTCTTCACTGACAGAGCTTTGGCAAAGAAAGATCCTCATAAATTACTAAGAGGGAGCTGCCTTGCTTAAAGGGTTTGTACTTTTTAGGCCATTATACTGTTTACCATGGTGAGGAATTGGTTCAGGGAAAACCAAGGGGTAGAGAGTGGAGATGCACCCAAGGCAGTGGGATCAGGCTTTGGAAAGCGCATCAAAGCCACTAAGCCATTAAGCTATATGGTGGCTTAACCAGGAAATACACCCCAAAGCTGCCAAATAAAATATAAAAAGCAAGAGCAGTGTAGCACTTTGCACAGAGTTGCCTTCTCTCAAGAATGTAAAGGTCAGAATTTAATGCTTCAAAAGAAAGAATTTACATATAATGCACTTGACTTCTTCAGATTTGGAGCCTTTAGGGTTGTGTTTCATTTTTCCTCCCAAACCACTAATTACAAAATGAAACCTGACATTTTGATGTACTTCGTATTACTCTGGGGAGGTGCAGCTTCAGTAAAACACCAAATGCATCAAGAGCCAGCAGCACCCTTTTCACAGCCCTCTGCAGGCAGCTGCCATTCTAACAGCCAGCAAGAGGGTTCCTCTTCTGTGGGCTGCTGGAGCAAATTAACCATCCTGACTTCTCTGCTGAAGAGGAATGTCGTGTAGTGTTACCAACCCCAAAACAACGACAGCAGAACATGAGAGGGGCAGAATCTGGTTGAGAAGAAAATTAATAACCAACTCCTCACTCCCCACTGCTTTTGGGGAGGCATTGCTGAAGCAGCACACTGCCCTCACCCTGGGGAAACACAGCACCATCCTACCCACCTGCAGACAGGCACCCAGCCCTGCTCTGTCAGGAAAACTGCCCTGTATTGGTACCCAAAGTGAATGCACAGTGCTGCTGGGAGTTCCCCCATGAATAGCCTCCAGCCAAATTCTTGCCTTCTCCAAGAGCTCTGCTCGTTCTTGGTTTCTTACCGAGTTTTTGTTGCAAAACTCAGAAGTAGGACTTTAGCCAGGTCTTCTGAGGAAGCACTCTTCTACACATGCACATGCTTAAACAGGTTTTGAATCTGCCCACCATATTTTAACATAATATATTAAGGGAAAAAAAAGAAAAGTAGAAGCCTTGAAGCCTGCAGAAGTCTTGTGAAGACAGAAATAGTAAATAAAAAGCTTGCCGTCACACTCACGGCAGAATAGCCTGATAAAGGAAGCCAGCTTGCAGCAGGCATGAGGGAGCCCCACAACAGAACCCTGTCTCTCCTGGCTCACACAGCTGCCTCTTTACAGGGTTTCTGTAAAACTCCTACTTGGGACAGCTACAGCATTTCAGAAACACAGGCAGCATTTCCCTTGCCCTGTGTGGCAGCAGCTGCACACAGCAGAGGGGCTCTGGCACCACACACTGCAGTACCTGCAGGCTGGAGAGGTCGGTGCAGAAAGGCCCCAGAGGACACGGTGACACTGCACCCTGATCTGCCCTTTGCACCAAGAAAAACCCAATGTAGGTGAGCTCATGGCAATGAGCAGGTTTCTCTGCGTGTGGCACGGTCTCCCTGTGACATTCTCCATTCTCCTGGGCTTGAATCATGAGCTTCCTGTCAGATTTGCTTTCACGATAAGACTTTCAATAACTAACTGCCTGTACAATAAAGTAAATATTCAACCAACTCAGAGCTAGATTGCAGATCAAGTATCTTTAAATCTTTCTTCTTTCCCCGTTAAAAGCAAAAACCCACACATGCAGCCTACAGGGGGAAAGACTGCTCTCTTAGCACTTCCCTCAGCTCATAAGATAAATAAGCAGCTACCAGTTTTGTACTTTACAAAAAACAGGCGAGGCAGCTGCACCACTGCATACCGTGATAATGTGCTGGGAAAGAGCCAGATGCTTGCTGAGGTCTGGCTTCTCTTCTGCCTTGCTCTTTAGTTCTGCCCTCCAACCTAGCTCATTGGCATGGCAGTGTGGGCTGCCTGAGCTGTCTCTGGCCAGGAGAAGAGGTGGATGCCATCTCCTGTCCTTCCCCACCCAGTGGAAGGGCCACATTCATACAGACTCAGACCACAGAAAATCTCTAGAGACTGTGGCTGAAAAGCCCAGGCTTAAAACAGAGGGAGGAAAGAAGGAATATGAGATGCATCCTCTTTCCTGGTTGTGGATCCTGTAAAGGTTGTGGATTCTGCAAGAAGTGCCAGCCCTGGGGTAGGATGTCACCGTGAGGATCAGCCAGAGGTCAATGTCCAACTGTTTCTGCAAACCACCATGGGTTTTCTGGGAGCCCCTTCTGCAAGGCAAAGCAGTGAGTCTAGGTAAGGGGAGGCAAACACTTCTTCCCCCACTGCTGGCATTATTTCACTGAAGGAGGGACACAGTCCATCATGTAAAACATCTGCATGCAAAACAGCAGAAAAGGTTTGCGTCCAACCTCAGCCTGACATTCAACAAGTAGTAACTTCATTAAATGTCCCCATCCTGAGCAAAATTATACCCAGCACACTCTGCAAAGTGCTTTGGGACTGCTGGAAAGTTACTTGGCTTTTCTCCAGGTACGGAAATTTTACTTATAAGAGTGAGAAACCCAGACCTGTGAATGGCACACGTTTGAGGCTGAGCAGTGCTGTTCTGATTGGAGCAGTCCTTTGTTGCAAGCAGCATATCCAAAACACGAATGACATCTTAAAGCTTCTCATCTGTGAAGAGCTGAAACTTGAGAGACAAAAACCAAGAAGTAACCACAATCTGCTTAAGCACAGGCTTGGCTGCCCACCAGGCGTTAGTGACCACAGCGACTGTACCCTGGCGCATAACACAGCCCACAGCCAGGCCTCACTAACAGCTTGGCACCTCCCCTGGTAACACCAGGTCACCCAACAACTTCCCCACGGGACAGATAACAACCGACAGTCACTTACCCTAACTATTTTATCAGGTGGGAGCTCATATTCATGAGTTTCGTGGAGTCATTAAAGTTGTAAAAGACCTCTAAGATTTCCAGTGAATTGTGCATCCACGTTCACATTAGTTTGCTGTTGGACCCACAAGGATAACAGTTCTCTAAAGGGCTTTGATTGTTACTTGTACTAAGAACTGTGTTGCAAAAACAACCAGCAACACCTAAAAGCTGAAGTTTCCCTCTTTGTCCTCAGTTTATAGGCAAAAAGCAGAAACTGGCTGCCATTCCCTTCCCCTCCATCCCTTTCCTGCTTGCCACCACACCATGCTAGGGAGAGGGAAAAGAGCTGCCAAATTTTCTTTCACAGGTGTTCTACTGTGAACCCCTTGGGAAGAAGCCTCCATCTTCATATCAGATTCAAGTGTTCCCTTATCGTGGTTGTTCCCTGGGTTGGAAGGATTGCCCTCCCTCAGAGTTACAAGGAGTTTCATGCCTCCCTCTCAGTGGAGCGCATCGAAGCAGGAGCTCTGCTCAGCCCCTGCCTCAGCACAGGGAAGGACAGAAAACAGCCATAGTGCCACCACCAGGGAGCTCCCCCTTCACAGGGGCTGACCAGAGCAGCTCTTGCAGCCCCCACTACCCCACCTTACTCTTAAATCAAGCTGCACTGGAAATCTACCAAGCACAGCTCCAGTTACTGACAGTGCCAAGCAAAGGCACAGGGAACTGCAGCATGTGCAAGGGGAAGGGGAGATCAATGGCGTCTTTGACAGATGAATGAATCTGAGCAGAGCAAGGGACTTGGATTTGGAGGAAGCTTTCTGAAGGCCCTGAATAGCTTGCTTGAAGGCTGCATCGCACACTGCAGTGTGAACTGGGCTCCACTGAATCCCAGTCACATCACTGGGAATGGCCCACGCTTGACCCAGTGACACGGCCACTGCCAAGCGCGGCTGAGCCAAGCAGATGCTGTCTGGAGACAGGCAGGCTCTGACGCAGTAGGGATTTAGTCCAGTTAGAGCTTTGCAGAGCATAAGCTGCACCCTTATATCCACCCGCTAAAAAAGCCCTGGCAGCTGCTAGCTGCAAGGCAGGCACAGCATGGGAAACCCTCTCCTTCCCACCACGGCCTCTGCAATTCCCAGCACAAGCAGTTACACAAATTTTAAGAGGAAAAACCAATCTGCAGCATTACTCTATTATTTAACCTTGGTTCAGCTCCCCTCCTGCCCTTTCATGAAAAACTTGCCTGTAATTCTGCTTTGACTTTTCCATGTATAAAGACAGCCCTGGTTGCTTGGCCACTAACAGGTACTCCCTGCCTCCTCCCCACATCCCAATACCCACAAAATACAGCTCTTGATGTCCAGATAGCACCATTGTACGGGTCATGCACTTTGTACAGTGGGGCAAAGAGGAGTCTGGTGCAACCTTCCTGGAGCCACAGCAGTGTTAAGGGTGCTCCCAGTGCACAAGCATGCTGTGGGTGAGATGGATTTCTACCCAGACCCCCCAGCACTGTCCTCCCTCCCCTTGAGACAGCTGAGAATCCTGCTTCTGTGGGAAATGTGAGGCCTGATTACCAAATCTCTGACTGAAGAGGAGAAAAAACTGCACACCAGCAGAGAGAGAGAGTCAAGAGGAAAACAGCACAGCAGTCTCCAAACCCTGCCCTGAACTTCTCTCGAATTGCCCTGAACCAGTTGTTTCTCTGTGACTCATATTCCTCTTCTCCTTTATCTGCCCTTTTTTCTTCCAAACTTGTTAGAGAGGCAGGTTTAGGCATTCCTAGGAAGTGAAGAAACAAAGGAGCCCTTATCTCAGCAGGGATGCGGGGCTGTTTGTGTAACAGCCAGGGTGAGGTGTTGCCTTGCAGAGGCAGAGAAGCACCTCCCAGCTCCCCACCTCCCTATCCCTGCTCCCCAGCCTCCCTATCCGCAAGCCGGGTGACACCTGCACCAGGACACACTTCTTCTCCAGGGCAGGCACGAGTGTTTAACGCCAAGGCAAATGTCCATCCCCCTCTGCTCGCTGGTTTCATGCTCTGAGCGCCACATCCTCTCCCCACCTTCTGGATGGCTGCAAGTGCAGCAGCTACCACACTTCTGCCTGCCCTTAGCTGCTTTGGGCATTGAGGATAAACACACTGAGGTGAGGCAAGTCCTCTTCCCACTGCCACAGGCTGTCATGTAACCAACACCCATAGATGTGCTATTTAAGTCATAGGCAGGCCCACAGGTGCGGCAGCAGCCATGCGTCATCTGGGATGTAACCATCCCAAACACTGCCAAGAATTTTGGCATGGGAACTCCTGGCTGGAGCAAATAAAATCCACACTATGTTGGGAAGGCCAAATCAAAATCAAAACAGTGTCAGCTCTTCTGCTACAAAACAGAGAAGTATTTAAGATGTTGGGTAATAGTTCTCCCAGCTAGAAAGAAACATGGTATGAAGGAGAATGCATGGCAGAACAAAGGGATGTCAACAGGGTAAACATCCTTGAGTGAAAAACCTGAGTGCAAATAAAGAAAATACCAGCAACTTTTAAAATCTCTTCCTTTCTCTTTCAAAACACATAAAAATGTAGCTTTTGAGGATGAGGGGGGAGAAGGAACACAACTGCACAGGTCGGACCAGCAAAAAAAAAAATCAAGTTATCAGAAGCTTATAGATGTGCCCAGCACTTTATGATCCAATTTATATGAGGCAAAATATGCCCTTGCAGCAAAGGCAGCAAATAGTATCTTTAGCTGCATGAGGGAAAAAATTGCCAGCAAAGAGGGAGGTGATTCCTCCCCTCTACTTGGCACTAGTGAGGCCACATCTGTATCCAGTCCTGGGTCTAGTAGAAAAGAAACATGAACACACTGAAGAGAATGCAAAGAAGGGCCACAAGGATCACGAAAGGACTGGAGCATCTCTCCTATGAAGAAAGGCTGAGCAAACTGGAAAGGTTCAGCCTGGAGAAGAGTAGGCTAAAGGAGACCCTTATCGATGGCTATAAATACCTGAAAGGAGGGTCCAATGAGGAGGGAGCCAGGCTCCTTCCAGTGGTGCCCAGTGACAGGACCAGAGGTAACAGGCACACCCTGAAACACTGGAGGTTCCCTCTGAATGTCAGGACAGATTTATTCACTGTCAGGGCAACTGAGCACTGGAATACATTGCCCAGAGAGATGGTGTCGTGTCCATCCTTGGGGATATTTAAAAGCCACCTGGACACGTTCCTGGGCAACCAGCTCTAGGTGGCCCTGCTCAAGCAGGGGTTGGTTCAGATGATGTCCAGAGGTACTACCAGCCTCAGCCATCCCATTACTTCACACAGGAAGCAGCAGACACCATTTTCCTTCTCCTCCCAGTTTACACACGTACAACAAAACCAAGAGAACAGGTCACAGATTTTTTTTTCAGCCAAGGAGTCAGGACAATCCCAGCCTCACATTGCTGGTCTGGCAGCACATAAGACAGAGGAGCAGAAGGGACCTTGCAAGGCACTGTTGGTCCCTTGCTCCTGCCAGCAATTGTCTTGTATTTATTCTGTGGACCAACAAGCTCCCACGAAGGTTGCCACTGCACACTGTGGTGAACAGCACAAGCCAGAAACGCGGCAGGGGCAGAAGCTGGCCCCAGGCATTAGTCACCTGTACAGCAGCACTGACGCCTGCACAAGTGGGACAACTGCCTGCATGCCTGACACTCTTCTGACAACCAAAACAGCCTCTTAACATGGGCAGCAACAAAGAGCACCAGATCCAAGACAGAAACTGCAGATAAAGCTTCTCAGCCAGCAGCTCTGGTGCCAGGTATTCGTTGCTGAGCCCCACCTACCCAACAGAGCCAAGCAACAGGTACAAGACATGCTGACACTTGTGCTATAAGCAGATTGCAGTCTCTGCACTCACTCTACTACCAACTGCAAACTTTACCAAACGCATCTGCACCCTGGGATGATCCTCCCCACACCCCCTAACCAGCTCTGAGTTACCCAGCCCTCTCAGGTGAGGACTGCAGGGGCACAGATGGGCAGCAAGAGTTCACAGCATTTTTGAAGAGCTGCTCTTGAGCACCCAACAGTGCTGGGCACCCCCTTCCAGGGTAGACAGGCACAGGGCACTTCAGATGAGGCATGTTCCTTCTCCATGTGTGGTTTTGGGACAGCATGGTAGGAAGTTACTGATCTCCAAACCTACTTCAAAGGAGCCTCAGGCATTTGCAGCCACTAAGAATCACACACTGAACTTCCCAGCATTAATTTCTACATGCTGACCAGCAACAGCAATAACCTTTTCCTTCCCAAATTTTTCCTGTCCCTTGGAAAAGGGGGACAGGGAGAGTCCATGTTAACCCTGCACTCATGTGCTGCTCAAGACCTGCTGGTATCACCTGAAGCCACTGGTAGGCAGCACATGGAGAATGCTTCATTTTAGCAATGAGCAGAACTGCACTGTGCTCATTTGAGTGGCATTAAATATTTCCTGCAACAAGTCTGATAGATGAGGTTATTCACAGAAAGACGAGGTTTTCTTGGACTTACCACATTTAAGTTCCATCAAGGGAAGTAATAAACCTTTTTATCATGTGAACTAGAAAGTACCCCAACAGAAGGTAACTTTCCTTCCAATTGTCTCATGTGAGACAAACTATATCCATTACTAAAAGCCAAAGAGAGTAATATTCAAAATAGACTTTTTCATGCTCTCCTCGTCTCATACACTGTTGTTTGAATGCTGTTGAGAACATTACACAAGGCTCTTGTTTAAAAGCCAGGCTGATCTTTCCAACCTTTAAGCCCATCTATTCAAAAAGTTATTATATAGTAACTGTCAGGTCAGATGCACATGAGTAATATTTTCACAGACCTATTACAGACTTTTTTTTACTTTTAATAGTAACTTTAGCTTCTAGACTACAGGCCCTCCAAAGTCTGTTCCCACTGAAGCTAGTTGCATTTCCTTCTGCATCTGGCAGTAAGCACCACAACATTTCGCATGCTCTCAGTAGGCCGAGAGGACACATCTTTCCTTACAGACAATATTTGTTTTCTCAGTGTAGCACTTAGCTCTGTTGTCTTCCTCATTCTCAGCACAGCATACACATCCCACAACATCACAGAAGCATCACCCCAGTCACACCAGAGGGAGGCTCAGACCTCAGTTATTTATCTTCCAGGGTAACACCCTGATAAAGGAAGCACGCAGTAAGCCAGGTGGGAAAGGAAGGAAATTACCTATACATTTATACAGATGGAAGCAGATATCCCAACTCATTTTGGAGTTGTCACTCTGGAGACAGCACAAGCCTGGAGTGGGACAAACAGGTACCAGAAGGAAGTGACTGCTCTTTCAAACAGACAAGCACGTCTCCTTCGCTGCTGGACACTTTTCTCAGAGACTGCTGATGTGTTATGCAAACCTGATACAAGCCCAGAAGTTAGAAGTGCTCAACAGCAGCACCGGGTTCTATAAATAAAATAGCCAGCAAGCCCTAACTCTTATTACAACGCAGCCTATGATTACATTTGCATAAAGGCAACAGCTTTTGGAGAGAAAAATCTAAACAGTAAGTCTAAAAGCCAGATACTAAAATTAATCAGCAGTGAGACACCCACACCTGTAATGGAGCTGACCACATCCACTTTTCATCAGCAGAAGAGACTACCTAAGAAAGATCAACACATGCTCTTGAAAGTCTGACTGTTCAAACATTTAAGCCCTTGAACTCATTAGCACTGTGCCTCAGAATACCTGAATAAAATCAGCTCTTGCTTTCTGCCAGAACACTTATTTAGTCTGGGGGTATCATCTTGTCTAAAAGGATTTGTAAAGGAGGTTTCTTTTAGAGAAGTTCTTACCATTTAATCCAGTTACCCTCTGTATAACTGAGAATGACCCCGAACAGGGTGGGGAAGAGGTTGTGAGGGCAGTCAGGCCTCTTGGCATCACCTCGGCCTTTGCTGCTGCTGCTGTTGCTGTTATGTGTTAGCCTTCTACACTTGCAAAAATCAACCCGAGACAGAGTTTTTAAAAATACTAAGTACAAGTAACTGCAAGTTTCATAAATGTAAAACTTCATCTCAAGGAACATATTCGTTCACTTAAGCAGGACCAGTTAGATGCACTAAGTGACCATGAAATGCCTCCTGCTCCTTATCATATTATTTCATTGTCAACTCAACTGATGTACTCTGTTAGTTTTTTAAAATATGTCCAAGTGCAGTTGCAGCATTTTGATTTTTACTCTGGGCACATGCAGAATTTCACAGACAATTAAAAATTTACACAGCAATTAATCTCTATTCCAAAGACTGAGGTTCAAATTTCTGACTCATGAATGAGTTTAAGAAAATGTTCAGTCCATGCACTGCAGCAGAACTGTGTATCACTGTGCAGCAGACCCATGGTCACTGTGCTGTGCTGCCGAGCAGCTCCCAGCTCCATCATGGCAAGGGAACAGAGCAGAGATTCTTCCCAGCGAGAGCACCGCGCCGGGAGAGATCCGATGAGTCATGGGAGCCAGCGCTGGCAAGAGACTGGCTGCAGGCACAAACAAGTAGCTCAGATTTCATCAAATGAAAGGCAGGCAGTAAAGAACCAAAAGACTTTCTAATATTTACTACAATAATTTGCTCTTGGAGGGGAAAGGGGGGACATCAGTACCCTGACTCTTTTCTGACTGTATCTGCTAACAGAACCAGGCATTCTTCTCTCAGTTCAGGGATTACAGGAAAATAGAAAAATCACAATACAATCCATAATCTGCTTCCACACAAACATTAACCAGCAACTACGACAACCACTGTTTCATTTGCATTAAGAGATTAGCTAAAGCATATTCCCCGGGGGGGAAAGCCTCACATAAATACAAGGTTTCTGCATGTCATTTTCATAATCTGCCTGTTAGAGACGGGACCTTAAAAACCCCACTGCAAACTCAGCACTCATTAATCCACTCGCCCATTTTGTTAAACTTTGTTTCAACTGAGTAGCAGGGCTTGACCCTCAGATTACAGCTTCAGCAAATTCAGCGGCATCAAATCTGAAAGGAAAACAACTGAATTTATCTTAATGGCAGTTTAGGTGCAAAAGCTAAAATTAGTAGTGTTCATGTTTAGGTGCAAAACCTAAAATCAGTAGTGTTCATTAAAATCTTCAAAAGACTTTTCCCTTTCCTTTAATATTTCCAGTAAGTTAACTATGAAGTTCTGATAAAGAGTGTGCAAAATGTGAACTTGGCTAAAGCAAACATGTACTTATTTTTCCAATACAGAATCTTCAACAGAGCAGAAATTGACTGCAGAGCCTTGCAAGAGACACGCAGACGGCTGCTTTTATTTCATTGAATTTGGAAAAAAAAGAGCAGGTTAAATCTACCACAAATGGAAAGTACACAAAATACAGAGACTGCCCATATTTAATCACTATTTTAAGATCTTAAGAGTGCAGAAGTTTTGGGAAAAGTACCAAGTTTCTCTTTGATACCCCAAGAAGTCTTGTCCCAGGGGTGGTTTGACACAACCAACAGCAGAGACCTGCAGTGCTGGAGCTGAGCCATTCCAAATGCAAGGCCCTCCAGCCTCTTCCAGTGACTGGAACTGTCAGTTCCAGCAACCAACACCAGTCCAACAAAAGCTGAACTTTGCAACATGCTTGGTCATACTTCTTTTACACCATTCCTTAAACGCGTAAGCAGTTTCTAAATCCATAACCACATTTATTTCAAAATTAATCTTAAAACTCCTTCTGTAGGTTTATGCTCCCCATTTATTGGTATCTCCTGACAGTCTGCTGCTGAACTACTTGTCAATATAAAAACCAGCTGCCCCGTTTTCTCTCACCTTTGAAGGCCCACAGTTAAAGAAAATTAAACACAGGCTTGAAGCTATACCATGTATTTGTAAATAAAATAATTTGACAGAACAAGATTACAAAGTACAAAATGAGCCCTTTCAGAAAGCTTTAACTAAAGAGAAGTCAATGTTCAGTCCATTTTGTAAAGTTTTAAACAAATATCACTGAGGAATAGGAATATTTCCATAAACCACTTTTTTTAATGCTTTTTTAAAAAGCTTGGACCATATACAACAATTTCAGATTAAAAATTCCACACGCACGCATTGGTTTGGTTACAGCTTCAGGGGTCAGTGCAGCACAGTGCAAGTTTCATTCACAGATAAAAAGATATATGAAGTAGGTACAAGTACATTCTCAAAATACAGGATGTGATCTAACTCTCAGCAACTCTTTTCCCACCACCAAAAGGTGCTGAAAAGCAAAACATATGGAAAGCAGGGGGAAAGTACACAAGGAGAGGGACTCTTTAATAGGACAAGTTAATATTTGACAGCTTAAGAAAGAGGAAACAATTGCATGAGGAAGAAAACGATTGTTAGTCATTAGAAGGTACGTATGAGGGAGGTTTGTACTTTGATTCTATAGAAAAACTGAAGCTACCAAGTCTCCACTCCTGAAATAGAAATACCAAGAGGTACAAAGAGTGAGCACTCTTTAACTCAAAGTGCCTTCTCAGAAGAGCCCATTTTCCCTGCTGCAGGTCACCACTCCCTCATCTTTGAAGGAAAAAGTATATGCAACTACTTATTTCAGCTAGTCTTTCAAAATATACAATCTGGCAATTTTACAGAATCTTCCTGGTCCCAAATCTGCTTCAGAAAGTGTTTTTTCCCTTTGTGTATTTATTTCCAAGTAGAACAAATAGTCCTCAGTGCTTCTAAAGAAAGCCTTATTTTTGGAAATTGTCTAAGCTAAAAATACTGACGCAATTTTCACCTGAAGCAATGTCTTGCAAAGTTTGAATGTAGAGTGCCTCTCTATAGATGCTAAGTGCACCTTTAACTACCAGAAATCTCATGGAGGGAAATGGCTCTGAAGTACTCTGCTAATTTTTATAAAAAAAATATGACTGACCCTTTCAGCATACAGAATGGGAGACTAGTGCAACATGCAGCATTGATTGTTTATTCAATAAATATTTAACCCAATTATTGCCAACCAAGGCAAACAGTGCAGAAATTGTCATTTAGAGATACAAAAGTTTAACATTTTTTTGTATAAAGTCAGTTGCTACTATAGTCATACAACTATTTCAAAGAGGTTTTTCTGCTTCAAAATTGAGGTTAGCATTATAAAAATACAGAAACATATATTTGGGGGTTTAACATGTCTTTGCAAGTGTAACTTTTGCATTTATATGAGAACATGACACTTCTGTATTCAAGAAATTAAAATAAACACTATGATAGAGACATTTTCTGCACTGATGATTTCATGATAGTCCTTAAATACATCTTTCTTGGTCCTGGGTATACACTTAGAATGAAATAACTTGCATCTCATCACATTTATCCTGAGGTCAGCTGTGTAAAAAGGAAAGCCAGTTTTATAAGGATACTTGCAGGCTTCTTGCTCAAAATATGAGGTTATTTTTAAACAAGCCAATAAAACTCCCGGGGGGAAGAAAAAACCCAGTACTCCACCAGTTTTAAGAAAAAAAATTTGTGACGTTTTTGAGAATCATTTCCAAAAATATATTGGCTAGCACACCCAAATGCTGTATCACCCAACTAAAATTTCAGTATGTATTTGCCAAATTTGAAACTTAGAAACTGTTCTGAAAAGAAAGTATATAAATCCCCACAAAGAATCTCCCTAAGCTTCTAATCTCAAAATCCCAACCCACAACACAGCTTCTGCAAGGAGAACCCTGCTGAAGCCTGTGGGAATCTGCAGTCTTCGGGTCTGCCTGCACAGGGTGAGGATGTGACATTTAGGTCTCCATCACTCACCATGGGGTGCAGTTATGACCTTGTCAAAGCTCCACTTTGAACACAGCAGTTATTTTCAATAGCACCAACAATCTCTCAGATACCAGCATGTAGGCAAATACAGACATAAAATAGGATTTTTTGCTCCTGAATCAGCACAATTGGTACAAGGCACTGCTTGGCATAAGAAGTTGTAAATAACAGCAAAACAAGTGTTTCCAAGTTTTGTGACATTTAGGTTTGTACATTAGATGACCTTGCAACTTATTATATACCATGGCTAGAAAAATAAGATAGTCTGCAGAATTAAGAAAAACACCACCATCCCATGCATGCTCATACTTTTCCATCCTAGATCCGAAAAAAACCCACATAATATATCAATATGAAACATTAGAAAGTATGGGTTGTTAAATTAAGAAAGTACATTTCATTCTCCAGTCTTCCACAAAAGTCTAACC
The DNA here is from genome assembly GCA_013396875.1 of Vireo altiloquus. Lineage (NCBI taxonomy): Eukaryota > Metazoa > Chordata > Aves > Passeriformes > Vireonidae > Vireo > Vireo altiloquus. The sequence goes on along the minus strand of VZRF01009225.1, from coordinate 222,225 downwards.
TAGACACAACTCAAGTAAATGAAGCTGGAAAACATTCTGATAACATTTGCACCAGTGTATCCCTGCAGAGGAGAAAAAAACCCAGCTATTATCTAGAGAATTCATAGATTGAGGCACATCGCAGTTGAAGATATTCAGGCATATTTCATGGCTAGAACAGGATTTTTCTGAGGAACCTCACTACAGACTTCCCCAAAAGCAGCTCCATATGGTTTGAAACACAACTTGCAACACATGGAAAAACATTTGGTCCTTAATCACTACTGTCTTCATCATCATCATCATCAGATACGTCATTTAAAGACGACTTAGGTGACTGGCTGTAGGAGTCTGACCTAGAGGACTGACAAGCAGTCATCTCCCCGGTGGAAAGAAGATCGTAGCAGAAGTCGCAGATTCTCACTGGCTTGGAAGACTGGCTCGGGAGCAGGAACCTCTTTTCCGAGCAAGGCCCGCACACGACGAAGCCGCACTTGCGGCAGTGGTGCCGGCGGTTGACAGGCGTGAACTTGGCTTTCTGACAGCGCATGCACACAGTGGCTTCCGAGTCCGGTACCCACACAGCTGCGTGTTCATTGCTAGGAGTCTTCCCACTTTTGGAAAGCAAATCAGAAACACATTTGTTTATGTGGTTCATCCACTCAGACTTCTCTGTAGCAGTGGCAGCGTAAACCGCAAAAGACTTTGTTGGTGTCTTGATAAGCCACCCATTCCGTAAGTCTCCCTCATCCTGGATGGAATCAATAGTGACGTTTTCCAGTGGGATTATGTGCTGTTTATTGTATTTCTTCTTCTGGATGACAATGTTACCATAAACAAGAATGTCATTGAACAGGAAGAACTGCCTTGCTTTGGGCTTCTTCCTACACAGTTTTGTTAGTACTCCCTCTCCAATCAGAACACGGCCAGGAATAGTCAGGGGTTGACCAGCTGCTCCAAAGCAGTTTTCCACTATACTTATTCTTCTAGTATTTGCCTCACTGTTTGCCAAGCGATCCACCATCTTTCACAAGTATCCTAAAATTAGAAAAAAAAGTTTGTCATTAGAACAGGACTGATTCAACAGCAAGCAGCTTTCCCCAAGGAAGGTACCAACCCCGCATTTCTTAAAATATCTAACAGGACCTGCTGGCTGAGAGGCATTGACTTGGGCTAGATTTAAATCAAGTATTAACACCTAAGAATTTTTAGCAACCGATTAGTCTTTTTTCCAAAAGCAAAAATGTTCTATGCAGCTGACAGCTCTCTTTATCACACAGACAGCACCTACAGCACTGCTTTGGAGAGCCTCCAGCAACAAACTAGTTCCTCTCTAGTATGGCTACTGCATCCTGGTTTAATACTCATATTTCTCTGTATATCCTCCTGCACCTGCTCCAGATAGCAGCAGAGGGTATCATTCATCATTTCAAATTCTAATGCTGCAAAAACATCAACTTAACTTAGCAGCCTGGAGACCCACATTAGTTTTAACACAACAAACAAATTATATAATTGATGTTCACACAGGAAACCACACTCCCTGAGCTAGCTCACTACTGCTTTTTTTTCCAGTATGTAAACCTCAACTCATGGGCCAAAACCATGAATCTACCTGCTGGAAACATTTTGTACAGGTCACAGCTTGCACCCTCCCACTATGTCTGCTTTCATGGCACACTCTTGAGCCAAGAACAGGGAGTGAGTCACGGCTGGTGGTTCATCACCTGCTTGCTGCTGCCTTCTTTTTGCAGGAGTCCCATGGTCCCTCCCTCCTCACCTACACAAACTACATCTGCACCCCTCACGCTCAGGCGACCTACACCACACAGAGGACAAGCCACACAGCTCACAATTGCTCCTGAGAAAGACTACATGGCCTGCACCAGCTCAAAGTTTAAAAAAGACAACTTTATATTTCAGGAAGTGCTAATGAACTGCATGCTCCAATTACAGACTAAAACCCCACCTTGTTGTTCCCCAAGTACCAAATAATATTTTTTTCTTGTAAGTATGAGATACCTAAGGCATCCAACAGGGAACTAAAATTAAGAAGTCACTATAGTGATTCATACCTTGGCAAACCACTCTTTAGCCTCTGCTTTAAGAGTTTCCCAGGCAGAAGTCTGGCAAAGGAAAATCTTGCCAGTCCAACCCAGAACTGTTCCTCTCAAATGCCTCGTGAGTACAGCCATGAACCTGAATTGTTGTGCTTGATGCAGCACCGAGATGTCTGGTAGAGGCAAGCACTATGGAAAGACTTTTTCCCAGCATGCAGAAGACACTCCCCCATGCCTCCCCCAGGGCTGATGCTCACAACACCCTTTGCTATAGCCATGGCTTTGAGTGGTGAAGAGAGCAGAGCAGTAAATACTCCAGTGCCTTCTACCTGTGCTTTGAGACATGATCCCAGGTTGGGATGTCCTCTGCATTATCTACTTTAATCTACACTGCTTGCCATCAATACAGCATTAGCCTACAAATGAGAGGAAACTGGGCTGAAACAAGGCTCAGACTCGATGCTGCTCAGACTCCATTGCTCTGCTATAACCTGATCCAGGCAATCTTCCTCCTATGAATCGAAGCATAGATACTTCCTTACAAAATAGGGATGAAACCTCTCATCAGGCCTCATCTAAATAAGTATGTTACCTGTGATTACACAAATCCACATGCCCAGTGTTAAGTATTATTATTATAAGTTACTGCTTTGATTAGTTTCACACTAAAGTAGTTTGACAAGTGAGCTTGCAGATATAACTACCTTTTTTAAGTTCTGCACACATTATCTTGTATCAAAGTCTGACACTCAAGACAAAAGAATCTCTAGAAGTTATTTATCAGCACTGTTTTTGAATTTTCTTTACATGCCTCATGGCATTAGTTACAATACCCAAGTACTGTGTTAACTAGTTTATGGATAGGAGAATTACAAAGCCACCAAATCCGCAACTATTTTGATCTGCAAAAGGTGAAGACAAAACACCAACTGCCAACTAAAAAGCAGTAAGAAGGGAACAGAAAAGAAACTAGGAGCTTTTTTATGTGTACTTGCTGTTGTCCTAAGCTCCAAAATTAAATTCAGGTGCCTGACTGCTGAAGCCCAGGATCTGGAATGACACTTAATTGTCATTAACTGCCAAATAACCATTCCCATCTAACAATATACAAGAAATAAACAGCCTTTTCAAGCATCATAACTGAACCAACAGCCCTTCAAACTTGGAAAGCAAGGCCTCAGTCACAGAATCAGTCTAAAGTTACTTAGTAAAGCCATGTTCCCCGTGAAGTGGGAAAAGACATCAGAAAGCAAAGGGCACAGCCCAGAAAATACACTTTTCTGCGGGTACAAATCAATATGCACTACTTATGAACTTACACTTTCATAAAAATTATCTACAAGTTACAGCAAGTTAAATGGTTTTGGTAGTCTGCGGGGGGAAGAGTACTCCCACCCCACCCCCACAAACACAACCCTACTGATGGGTTTCAGTGAAGCAAGCTCTTGGTGTGAAGTCACAGCCACCTGTAGGAAGCAGTCACTGCTCCACAGCTCCAATTCAGCCACTCTGCACTCCCTGCCAATAAACCGCAAACTCAGTTCAAGGCCACTGCAAAAGCTTTCAAAATACAAGTCACTGGGAGAAGAAAACAAGGGGAGAAAAAGCTAAAGGTTTTAATTAACTGTTCTCTAAGACAATCTAAGAGAAAACAACTCTAACCAGGATCGTTTAATAATCATCATGGCTTGAAACCAAGACACATGACTCCAGAACTTGTGCTGAAAACTGTATTTTGAGCCTGTTGTGAAAATAACTGCTTTGAGGACCTTAAGCAAGAATCCTGGGAAAGTTAAGGACTATTAAGACAAGATAAATTGCATCTCCTCTAGAACTTATTTTCTATAATGGATAACATTTTCACCTGCCAGCCTCAAGGCTATAAATGACAGAGACTGCTGATGCCAATTCTACCTTTCCAAGGCATTAATTGTGGTTTTCCACACTAACAGATTAGACATTTTAGAATAAGCACTCAGATATTTTTCTCATCAGTTTTTAAAGAACTAAAAATTAAAAATCCATCTGAAATCCTATGCACACCAATGCTCACACCCCTTCACTAGCCTTTTCTGAGACAGTAAATAAGTTCAGAAATGGATGGGAAACTACCCAAAATACACCCCGATTACAAGTAATCACGGAACATAAAAAAAATAGACTAGAAATACAAGAGAAGACATCCCTAACTCACAGGAGCTAAAGTTACGAGAAGTGCACCTCTTCCTCTCATGAGCACACTGATGAAGGAGATTTAAATTAAAATATTGTCTGGACATGGAAAGGAACTTTTAACCCCAAGATGTCACAGTCCAAAAGCAAAGTTATCAATACTCAGTCTTTAAAACTTACAGTCTTGTATTAAAGCATATTCAGGTCTATTGTAAGAGATAGTAGATCATCATACTCTGGAACTCAATATCCTCCTCTCTTCCAGCTAAACTTTCTTCTGAAGTTTCTGATGTTGGCAACCATAAGAAGCAGATACTGGATTACTAACCTGAAGACGCAGGAACTCAAAATCTGAGCAAACAAAGCGATTCCTGAATGATGGCAAATTGCTGAAAACAAGCCCAAATCCTTCCCCAAGCAAGCGAGGAAATAACTAGAACCATGGGCTTTGAAATTAAAGGTTAGACAGCTCCACTTAAGGTGAGAGTATCTTATACATAATCTCAGTTTATGCGTGCTGTGAAATCAAAAACCTCAAACCTGTTATTAAATTTTTATCATATTTGACTCATTTCACACTTCTGGCACACAAATTCCTGAAAGTCCTGGGGCCCCTATAAAAGGCAGACTCCATTTGTGATGGACTGATGGTCCTCACAGATGTCAGATTCATTTGTTGTGTCCAGACAGCAGCACAGTACTAGCTGCTAGTCAAAACATTACAAAAAAAACCCCCACAAAGCAAACCAAAAGAACACAAACAGATCGCTTTGTAAGAAAAGTAGCTACATAGAGCTAAAACATAAGCCAGGTTTAGCAGCCTTTCCAAATAAATAAAGCTCAACTCTCAAAATGCTGCAATACCTTCAGTTTGTCCCTCTCACACACATGGTCTTAGTAAGTACTTTTCATGATGAAAATGCCTGACAAATGTTTTCATTTCCATTATGAAATATTCTATTTAAAGGTGGCAAAATACTTCATCACACAGAAAGCCCCAACTCTTCTACAATATACAGAACTGTCTTTGACACTTAAGGTATTTCCCCTTTTATTCACAAAAAGCTTCTAAAGAAATTACAATTCTCTTATCAAGATATCAAGATCTCCTTGCTCCTCTATTTCAGTCCAGTTTTATACTTGTATCCTGTTGGTGAGAACAACCAACTCCAATGCAATGAAAAAATAGATGTCACTGAATTTTTGAAGAACTAACAAGTTATCCACTTACTTCAAACACAATCCATTGAGGAAGTCACACATTTACTACAGTTATTAACATTCCAAACTACTGCAGCAGGAAAATAATTCTATTAGGGTTGCTGTGCACTGACAAGTCACTTTCCAAATAATTGTTTCTTTCTGCAGCTGTATCCTGGAGACCAAACCAATGATCTCCCAGGACTCAATGTTTCTACAGGTCTTATTTAAAATAGGAGAATGTTTATTTTATATGCCAGCTCTGCTTGTGATAGTGGCCAGACTAAGCTGCACAGAATTGCTGCAGCTGAAGACAGACATAAGGAGTCAACTAAAAAGAATGCAACCCTGAGTGACATAGTTACACCCAATTCAATACTGACAGAAAACTTTTCTACTACCACATTAGCACTGTAGCAGTTAGCATTAGCACCATACAGCAGAACCACAAATAACAAAGGTGCTGGAGGGGAAAAATGAGATAAAAAAGCTGTTATTGCACAGTGATGCAGACTGCATACAGCTCAGCACAAACACATTTCCTCACCCCAGCTCAGTGCTTACTACCATCACAACCAGCACTCCCTTCAGGCTGCAGGACAGGCACAAGGGGTGTGCAGGAAAGGGACACAACCCAAATTCCCAAGTTTCTTCAGCAAGACAGCAGAACTGGCAGTGTTTCATTCCTTCTGGGTGGGGCAAGAACAAATCAAGTCCAGTGTACTGTCCCTGCTAACAAATGTTAATTAATAAGCATTTAATTTTCAGCATTTTTTTTTCAACACTCCTTCAAGGGGGAAAAATATTACTGACCTTGTTATAATTGTCAGTTCATCTATCATCATCTTTACAATTAGCTGTTAGGCTGTTAACAACTACATTTAACACACTGCATTAATACAAAACAGGCAGTCTGTATTTCTCAGAGCCATGGTATCAGGATGCAGGCAGTTTATCCATTACTATGAATATTCATAGTTAAGGCGACAGCTTTAAAGAAAAAAAGCACATATTTAAGCTACTGCAAAAAGCACAAGAGCTCAAAACTGATCTCAAAGAGGCCCATCCAGTCCTAAAGCTGCAGCAGATCCTGGATTTTTCAAAGCCCTATTCAGTAACACAAGTCCAATAAAAAAGTGTCACTACCCACAGAATCTGACCACACTATCAGAATGGATGAAATGAGATCCAGATATGGGTACACTGAAGCAAATGTAGAGAATAGAAAAGAGTCAGAAATGGAGGAGTACAAAAGGAATAAGACAAAAAAAGGTAGAAAAAGCAGATCTAAATCAAATCACATTATACCTTGCCACCCAATAAACTTCTAAATAATTATCCAGTTGTCACAGAGTGCTCCTGTTCTCACACCTGCACACTCAATGTCAGCAGTATGTTACACCACATACATTCCAATTAATCAATTTTCCTTCTTACCTAATGGTAACATACATGCTTCATAAAAGTTTCTAGTTAAAGTCACTTAATAGCAGGCAAAAGTTCAAGGTTTTATCATGTTTGACTTTACAACTTGAAGGCTCTGAATAAAACAGAAAATTCAAACAGAAATTCATTTTGCTTCCTTATACTTAAATCACACAAATTAAACATATGAAAGGTACAGAAGATCCAAAAAAACTTTTGCAAGACAGAAACAAGTAAATTGTAAACCAAAGACAGACAATCACTATCTGCAGACCAGGTATCTAATTGCATTAAATGACTAGTTTGTAAGATGACTCATTATTGGATCTACAGAGGAAAATACATCACTCTCCCCCTAAAAAGAGTTGATCAGGCAGATTCAGTCATTTAGTTACCTGGGAGTTTTTTAGTAACAGGTTTCAAATAATTGTTATATATTATATTATCACATCAGATTCATACAGTTTTCCTCTTGCACTTTGCCTATGCTAATTTGAGTTACAGTTGCATAAACACCAACACTTAAGTCACCCAGAACCTTGATACATCCCTCACTTAAAACTCTGCCTGAAACAGTAACATCACCATTTTTTGTGGACAAGCTTCCAGCTATAAAGGCATCTCAGTACTTTAATACAGTACGCTGATCTCTATAAACATTATATATATTGCTCTTAAGAGCAACATTTGACATTTTGCATCACTGCCAAGTAAAACACAAGCGTAAATTTTTGAAGGAACTTGTTTAAGGAAACTTATCCATGTTAATGCTCTGAAAATAGTTTGTGTGCAAAATTGCTGAACTACAAACATGCACAGCAGATCTGATACAAGTGAGAAGACAAATCAGCATGTTTTAAATCTTACTTCAGCCTCATTACCTAGTTACGCCTACTACTCTGAATCCTTCAGTAAATCCAGAGAAGGATGATACCATCATTCATCCTAGTTGGCAAAATTACACTTTCTGTGGATTTAGATCTCGTTAGCAGTAATCAGAATCAAAGCATTCATGCACAAGCCATTTTTATGGTCCTTGACAGGCAGTGCCAATAACAACAGCTGGATTACACATAATATAGAAATACCTGCAAGAGGCATTTAATTAAACTTTATTTCTATCATTCAGCATGTAAGATAAAATACTGATAAAAATTAAGTGTTAAGTATCCATCAACCCATTTTTCAATCCATTAGTATTTCATTTGATTGTCTACAGTTTCTTAAATACATCTGTAACAATTAACTGATAGCTTTTTTAGTATTAATTATATATTTGCATTATTCACCATTTGCTTTTTATTAAATAGTAAAAAGACCAATTTAAGCATAAAGTTACTACCCACAAAAAAATTATGTTGATGGGAGATATGGGTATGACAAATGTTTTCTAAAGGTCTTTATCGCTACTAAAAGCTGACACGACATCAACAACTAAATGCCTGTCCTGTGCTAGAGCTAGCTGGATGTTAGTTAAAATATATGACAACTGTCACTTAAAGAGAAATACAGCCTTCTAACAAGCAGTTCTCTTAATGATTCTCTTCAAAAAAGTATTGCCCCAACTGTTGAATTTAACAAACTGTCTTGCTATTGCTATCATAACCAGCTGGTAAGGATATAGAGGATAACCCCAATAATATACCAAAGATGTATCAAATACAACAAAAAGTTTCATTGCAATACTGAAAAGAAAGAAGAGCAGAGATATTAAAGAGACTGTATCAAGGTAGAGATGATAGCAGGAAATGAGGCACTAAGATCTCTCTGAACTTCAGCACAGTCTTTATCTAGACAATCACTTTTAACTAACCTGGTTAATGGCTGCAGTGTTCAGAAAGATACTGATAATGGGACAGAAACTTTGACTTGATTTATAGACAAAAAAAAAAGCCCAAACAACCTTTTTCTTACAGCAATGTCAGCTGTTCAATTTCAAACCATTTTCCAAGCCCTTAATAAATACTGGCATTTAATAAAGTCAAAAAAGTCACAAGATAAAACACTAGAAAAGATGATGGTAACACTAAGGCTGCTTCAGATTACAGATGCAAAGATGCTTGCAACCTTTTCATCTAAACACTATAAAGAAAACAGTGTAAGCAGCAATCAGGAGCACACTGGCAGAAAAGTGGGTGTTACTGTAGACCTCTCAAGTCACATTTTATGATTCTCATGATTTTCACGATTTTCTACATGAATACACTTTTTTTCTTCCCCCATGAAGACACATCTTCCTGCATTGTGCAAGCCTGTGGAGCAATGGCTCCAGTGTGGGGAAACACAGATTAGCTAACTCACCCCTTCACTGGTACATCCAGTATGACCCAGCAGTCTTAACCCTTCATTTGTCTCAACCTGTTGGCCAATGTTGTGGCATTGACCACAGAAGCCACGCCGGAAATATGTTAACAGCAACCACATTACTTCATCTTGTGCAACCTGTGAATACTCTCCCTTGACAAAACTTTAGAAACCTTCAGATTATTTCTCAGTCCAGCATCTACTCACGTCCAACTACATCATGAAAGCAAATCCATGCACTTGTCTTGTTGGCTGTCATCATAAAACTATAATTACTATAATGAACCATATGATAATTCACATGAACTATAATGAACAGTTTTAACTGCTGCACATGACTGTCACAAGTCAAATCACACTAAAACTCTTCTTGAAAGTACAGTGTAGAAATTCTTATTTTAACTGGCTGGCATCTTATAGTTTACTAATTCTTTCTATAAATTACAGTTAATTTTTGTTTAATCTAATTTCCAACTTACAAGCAAGGACTGTTCTTTCACTTTAGTTGACCAATTGTGTAAGAATTGCACATATAATGTAAATAATTCTAAATGCTTAACAACAACAAAAAACCTCACTTGCATGGCAAGTGCATTGCTCTTCAAGGTCACTATAGCCACTTTCCAAATGGGTTAGGAATTCCTGAGTCAGGATTGCCTAGAAAGGCCAATTCTATCTTCAGGATGGAGATCATTTCTAGGCAGATCTTTCAAGATGTATGACCTTATATTCCCCAACCCACACAGAGGCTCATCTGGGTACAGAAAGCTATTTTTAGCAAACGACTATTTATTTTGTTAAGCAGCATATGTATTAGCACAGCAAAACCTGAGCAATGCTGTTTTACTATCCAGGCTACTTTGCTGAACAGTTAACACACTTCCTGAGCTGCCGTATACAGGCAAAACCATCTAAGTTCTGCACATTAGCTTCTCACACGGTTTGGTATTTAACACCATAAACCTCAGCTGGAAATAGAACGCCAATTTAACCTCCTTGTAAACAGAAAGGCAAACTCCCACATCCAAAAGAGTTAGAATGCTAAGTAATCACAGAGGAGACACAAAGAAAATAAAGGCATACGGAAGAGGGCTGTCCCACCAGACATGTTTGGCCTGTTTTAAACCTGCCCCACATGAACAATGAGAAAAACCACCCTGGCCGTAAGGCCACGTGCAGGAATGGTAGCACCCCTGCTCCAAGCAAGAAACATGTGGCATCCATTAAAGAGACACAGAAATCCAGAATTGCTGAGTCCAAAGCTGCTCCCGCTGTCTTCTCCTTGGCACCAACAGAAAATACGAAAGATGGAAACACAAGCAGTACTAAAGGGTTTGTACCACAAGGAAGTACATGATCAGGAGGCCTCAATGCACTCCTAGACCAGTTGGAAGGGGTTGTATTTCCCTTCTGTCCCCTGCGGCACTGGAAGTCAGCCCTAAATGCCTCTTAGGGAAGAGGATACCTCACTGCAGAAGTCCAGGAGGAACATTCTTGTAAGAGGTCCAACTTTTTAATGAAGTCAGTTGCTTATTACTACTGTCAGGCTTTTATTTACAATAAACCATGGCAGCTGGTATTGTTTTTGTCTTCTGGAATGATAGAGCTGCTGCTGCAAAGAAACACATAATTGTCCATCCCCCACCTGGCAGCCAGGGGTTGGAGCAAACAGAGCAACTATCTAAACTAACTTCTCTGTGTCCTTACCCATCTGCCGATAAGCTGAGCATTTCCCAAGCACCTACACAGGCTTACACAGCTTTGAGCAGCACTTCAGGACCTGAGGTGTTGCCACATTTAGATAAGGAAATTCTTAACACTGTTCAAGATGTGAAAGAGGAGGTTGCCAGCATGAGCATGTGGAATGGCTAGAATTAAAGGAATTACTAAAAAAGCAACCAACCAAAAAAAAAATTTACAAAAAAGCGCAAACCACAGCACACAGCCAAAAACCCTGAAAGCCTGAGCTCTGTAGAGGTGAACAGGAAGGACTGATCACCATGAACAGTGCTCAACTTGGATAAATTTATCTCTCAAAGCACAGAAAGCAAGATCCAGGTAACTACAGACACAGCAAATACTTGCAGCTGTGAGCATACTAAAATAGGTAAGTAAAAAGGCTGATATTTTGTATGTCTAAAAATTCTGTATTAATAAACTATATAACACAAGTGTGCCCTTTAAAATTAACAACTGACTAAAAAAGCTCAGTAAAGATCAGATCTTTAAAAGCCCTACTATTTCGAATTGCCATTTACATGTATTTAGGAGCACTAGCAGTGGTTTAGCTTAACTTCTGGTGCTAGCAAACAGCATCTTTCAACTTAACCAAAGCACTGGGGACATACACCAGAATATGGTTTCAAAACCAATTTCCACAGATGTGAAGTCAAAAAAATGCTCAAGCTCCCTCTGGAGTTTTCCAGAGTTTGGAGTAGATAAGACATCAGAAGAAACACAGACAACAGATCAACACCTTCGAAATGTGCCTAAAGAGTCAAAGGCAGAGGACAGCAGCCTGGGATCCTCAAAAAGCTCCAGGAGACACAAACCCCAGCTGCTGGACTGGTGCCTAAAAGATTACTTGACCGGGCAGTGATACCAAACACTGGAATATATTTTTGTTTACAATTTAATGTTTTCCTACTCCAACTGCTCAGCGGTTGGGAGAGTCTCTCCCAGCCAGCGCCGCTCTCCAGTTTGGCAGCAGCACTCACCCCTCCCTCCCAGGCTGCCTGGACAGGCGCCGGGTGTGCCTCTCCCATCCGATACACCGCTTCTCGAGGGACAGCATAACTGCTGATAGCCCACTCGGGCTGCACAGCGCACACTTCTGGACATCTGGGATAGCAGGTTACTTGACAGAAATACACACTTAACATTAAATGAACACTGGGTGGGGGACATGAAAAAAATAAATAAACCAGTCAAAACGACCTGACCAATTTCAGAGCAAGTTAGATCCTGCTTAAGCTTTGTCAACCCAGCACACCACAGAGAACCCACTGCATCAACATTTTAAATTTTGAAAAAGACCTATTTAAATTCTTTTGAGGAGGGGATACAGCATCATTAGTATAGAAAAAAAACAGATCCAGATGCAGGTACAAGAACTACTGCCAAATCCATCTTGCAAGCAATTTTCCAAAACCAGATTGGCTGTGTTGTTATGGATTATTACAGCACACATGGAGGCAACTTGAGAATGGCTACCCAGACCGTCTCTCAGTCAATGCAAAGAAGAAGATTTGTTTTGTAGTGACTGAAATAAATTGCATTTTTCAGCAATGTTGCATGCTTCTCGCAACAACTTTAACTGACAAGTATAGAACATTTACAGAAAGATCTCTATATGCATCTCTAAGACACAAGTATACATTAAAAACATCACCTCCTGGATCTCAGGGCACCTGCTTGTTTTAGCACCTCAGAGCTACCAGAACAGCTACATGTGTCAAAGAGCTTCAACAAGTTAACAGAATTTATTTTTCCTTTTTTTTCCACAAACGCAAACCTGTGACACACCAGCCTGTTCACTGGCTTATGTTTTTTTATTATGCACAGGTACTTAAGCAAAAAAGTGTTTTAAAAAAAACCCAACTCTCTGTTTTAAGGTTTCTTCAGTTCACTTTTATTACCATTATGAGAGAAGTTACTGACTTTACTAACAGTCTAACAAGGACTAGACGACAGGTAATAATTTACAGCATGACCAAACCAGAAAGAGTTACCAAGTAGCAAGAGCCTGACAAGAGCCATTAATTTTCTACAAAGTACTACAACACAAAAGGACTTTTACTTTTAGCAAGCCATGTTTTAAACCAGAGTGAAGTTTTCCCATGGGGTCTCACAATTTACAAGCACAGCAATGTAACCACATCATTGCTATTTCATTTTTATTATATCAATTTTTTTTCATGTGCATACATTCTTTGAATCCTGTTATAGGAAAAGAAGTTGCACAATAAAGAAGTTTCTTTTACCAGCTCAGTAATTTTAAGCATTTCCACAAAACTAAACAAGACACAAGCCAAGTAACAACACTCAACCTTCTCTTCTCTGCCCAAGTGCAATCACCTCAACTTTCTCCTGTTCCTGACTCACTTAATCTAAGAAATTTCTACTTTAAGAGGCAACCCTAATAGTATATTATACTGTAGAAATACTTTCAGGAGACCAGGCAGCTGATCACTACCTAACAGGATCAGACAAAACACTGCTGGAGCACATTTTCAATATTATAGTAGGAAAACCAGAAAATACAGACATACAGAGTCATTCAAATTCTTCAGTCCTTAATAAAAAAAAAAAAGTTCCAAGTAACTTCAACCACTAGTTCACCAACAAGAACAGACTAAGGACAAGTACCACTGGTTGCAGGGAATCCTTTTCCTACTATTTAAAACTGCTGAAGGAAGTTGCCTAAATTGGTACCAAAAATGGCTCACACCCCAGTAACCATGTACAGAGCTAGCTAGCATCAGGAGATCCCAGGGGCACAGGAAGCCGAAACACAGCTTAGGGCTTGGAACCAAACCACATGTGATTTTCAGGAAGCTTGACAACACTGAAGTGCTGCAATCATGGACCTGTCGCTGCTGATCCCCAGTAATGTTTAAAATACATTTATCCAGCACTATTTAAAAACACATAAGCCAATAAGCCAAGGGTTGAATTATCTTTCTGAGCAAGGGACACAAGACCTTTATGTCAAATGCTGCTACCTCGTGACACACAAGTGAATGGTGAAGGTCCAGAAAACCAACATCTGACAGCTATTAATAAAAGCCAAAAGGAAAGCTTTAACAATGATACCATAAATAAAAAATTGCCAATCTTCAATGTAACCAGCTTTTTAAACATAACTTGTGTGGTAAAAGGGCAGTTCACTTGCCTCGATGCTGTTAACCTAGATCAGAGAGAGGGGTGGAGGGGGAAATAATCACTGTCATGTACAGCTTTCAGAAGAGAAGTACACTAAGAGTCACTCTCAGAAGTTTTACATTACCAAGTATTGACAGCTAAGTCAGGAGAAATTTAAAACAGAAGGAGAAAGGTAAAAACAAGGAGTCATTTCCTGAAAGAACCTCTTAATCACAGCAACTTAGTGTAGGTGGTGGCCTTCCTGGGAAATGCATTCACTGGCCCTTTTTCCTTTCACTGCTTGTCAAATGTGTTTGATATATTTTAGTTATATGGAAAGCAATTGGAGTTCAGACTACCTAGAGGACAACTGGAAAACTGCACAAAGGTTTGCACTGAAGTTAACCTGCACAAAGCAGATGCTGACAAGCCGAATGGTTGTGTGTATGGTATGCTGTTCATTTGGTTAGCAAATTATGTGTACACTTTAGAAATGCAAATGTCAAAGAACATGCTGTAACTTTTCCTCTTTCAGAAGGCATACTAAGTACTTAAAAGCAAAACGGTTACATCTAGATGATATGTTGAAGGCACAAGAAGCATTTAAAGAAAGCTAAAGCTGCTGATACAAAGATCATATATATCACTATTTAGCAGGGCCCCCCCGTGTCTGTTTGAATCAGTAAAATTTCTCAAGAGATTGCTTCAACAGAGTAACTAACTGCTTGAGTGTCATCTTACATTCACCCACATTCCTACAACCCCCATTACACTGGGGGTTGGAGGGCAGGGTGATGCTGAAAGAACATTCCTGCATTCAAAATCCTTAACTTTCAACTGTTTTTTTTTCTTCTTTTACAGTCTGACAAAATGCCAAAATCCTGCTATATTACATGCACAATATGCTTAACACTGTAAATAATTTAAGGATTTAAAAAATGAATGGAAGAAAGTGACTTTCTATTTTTTCTCTTTGGATTATTATATTTTATAGTAAAACAATCACTAATAAGCTTTAAAAAAACCAACAAACAAAAAAAAAATTAAAAAATCAAAAAACACCAAAACATGATTATGTCCAAAGAAGCAGTACTCTTACCTATTTATGCAACTAAAGTCAACATGAGTGCATTTTTCACTGTATATCATTGAAGTGACAGGCTGAAAAACATGCAGTACTCTTCTATTCAATAACAATTCTGGCACAATAATATTTATTTTGATAAAAGGAGAATCTTTGTCTTACAACTCTCAATCAAGCCACTTCTCATGTGCACAGGCTCATTTATTTCAACAGGACTACTCACGCAGCCCTGAATTTGCAGGACTCTACTTACTAACACAGCTGTCATCACATTTTACAGTTCATGACAACAACAAAAAAATCTTTAGTAAACATATTCTACCACACCTATCTATAGAGTAGTTTTTCACCCCCCTCAACAAGTCCTCCAATGAATCATGAAGACAAAAGTTATCCTACAACAGCAAACTTGGCATTTGCTGCATTAAGGAGAAAGTTTTAAATAGTTGTTTCTATTTCAGAAGTCTGTATTTGCCTGTATGTATTCTCTTTTGGAACAATCTTCAGATTATCACACTTTCATCCAACTACTGAATTAATTCATGAAAGTAGTAAAATATATATATACAAGCATGATCTATAACTTAAAAAAAACACAAAAATTAAATGGAAAAGCTTGAATATTAACAGAGCTTGAAATAAGTCATAAACATACCTTTACAATTTGAGGCTGTACAGAATAAGGTTTCATTTCCTAATTAAAAAAAAATCAAGAATTTAAATTCCTTACCTACCATCATCTAAGAATTGTATCAGTTGTTAATGCTGGGATTTCCTTATTTGACATCACCTGTTAAAAGTGCACTTTAAGAACAAAAACTGGCATGCCATTTGTTTGCTTGGACACCACCTACAACATTTTATCTAACAGACATTTTCAGAAAATCAGATCTGCAAGTACTAAAAACTTCAACTCTGTTTAATCTATGTGCCATGCCTTGACCCTAAGCTTTTACTTAAACACCTCTAGCCCTCTTTGGAGAAGACAAGCCACTAAAAATTCTGTAAGTGTATGAAACCAGTGTTTGTACTCTGCCATAATTGCTTTCATGGGACTTTTGGCAATGCTCTGTCATATCATGCCTCACCTGAAATTGCAGTTCCATCTCTTTACTGCTCTGAAACTATCCTGCCTCCACTAACCACAACACCGAACTTAAAAGCCACCATACCTTTTGAATATCTCAAACATTTTGCCAATGATAATTTTTGTAAACTAAAGGGCTTTATGATACTATGTATAGATCCTACTGCCACTCCGGGTATATGTCTAATTACTACAGCTAAAGCTCAGCCCTTAAGGGAAACAGAACAGAGTTCTAGCTGAAGAATGATTTCATCACCACATCTAATGAAAATTTGCTTCTAGGTGAAAAGATGCTACTCTTTTTCTACAGAATACAACCGAGGAAACTGAACCAGCTTCTCCAGCTAAAAATTTCTACATGCCAGTTTTCATTTAGCATTTAAGGGACTTCCTCTATGTGGGCTTCTATGCAGGGCAAAACTCACACACTCCAAAAGGCACACAGCCGATCTGCACTCAGAAGCAAGAACTAGGGACTCAGGCTCACAACACTTTACTCTTACTGTTGTTTTCAACAAAATTGATAGCACTAAAACTCTTGGGAAAGTATTATTAAAGAAACTGAGCTGATATAAAAGACATTTAGCAACACTGGGATTCCTATTACCCACTAGGATTAGTCAACAGTATTTAGATTAGAGGCTAAAAGCAAGAGCACTGCCTTCTGAGCTAAAGAACCGATTCCATTCTGCATGCTGATGACTGCACACAAAGCAATTAATCTACAGGATCTCAGCACCGATTACACTGCTGTCTTTAAATACTTCCCTTCTTTCAGACAGGCATCTCTAAAATAATTCAATATACAAGTATCAGAACTTAGATCTGAATATTTAAGTTCTCCTTATTTCAGGAGAGAAAGAGGAATCTGCAGTCTCAGTTCTGAAACAAATTCCTGTTGTGGGTCTGCTTTTGGAGTCACTTTGCCGACTGTATTAACCTCATCTGACCTTAAGCTGTTAGGCACATCGAAGCTTCAGATACGGTGTTTCTCAAACAAGCATCAACCCTTTCAGTAATTCCTAGCACAGCCTGAGGACAGCCTGAATTAGAACTTAATGATGCTTCTGGAACCATTCCCATCAGTTCAGCCAAAAGACAATCCTTGATCTCTGGTTAAGGATATAACAGGTCCTTTTGGTTATCAACAACTATTGTACTGATGCTTCATGTCAAAACTCGAGTTACAGCTCGAGTGTGCCTTAGCAGGCACAAAGCCGATGCTAGGACGTGCTGCTGAGCAGACTCACCCATCGCTTTCTTGCCGTGATGAGCATTTTTGCCCATTAATAAATATCGGTGCCTACGAATATAAGTATTTCGAATGAGGCGAGAGGAAAAACATGCGGCTGTCTTTTCCCGAGCTACTTTCAGATAACAGCTTATGAGCCATACGTATCTCTGACAGACCAGTTACATTCCCCTCAAAATAGGGGAATTCATAGAACAAAAAACTAGCACCTTATGCTCGCAGCCACACGACTCGCGATTCCGCAGGTTTTTCAC
Organism: Vireo altiloquus; assembly: GCA_013396875.1. Lineage (NCBI taxonomy): Eukaryota > Metazoa > Chordata > Aves > Passeriformes > Vireonidae > Vireo > Vireo altiloquus. Next base: position 204,545 of record VZRF01009225.1, on the reverse strand, counting down.
CACAGCGTCAACACTTTTCAGGCGACTCCGAGAACGATATGGAGTTTCACCGGGCGAGGGAAGGGTCGGGGGGAGCGCGGCCCCGCCAGCCCGCCGGGGCAGGAAGCGCCCTCCGCCCGCAAGTCCCGTCCCGTCCCACCCCACCGCCTCACGGCGCCTCGGCGGAGTCACGAGTCGAGGAGTTTCGGGCACTTACGTAACGCCGCGGGGCCGCCGCTGGTGTTTCTCCCCCTTCCCAAAGACGAACTCGTTTCCGAGGCCCCCCAACTCCCTCACTGCTCTGGGACAAGCCAGCGCCCGCCGCCGTCCNCGCCGGCGGGACGCGGCGCTGCCCCAGCCCCGCAGCGGGACAGCGGAGCCCAGCGCCGCCTCCCGCCGGGGAGCTCCTTCCCTCCCAGGCAGCCCCCAGCTCCCAACATGGCCGCGGGAAACCGGCCGGAGCCCCGGCGGAGAAGGGCTCTGCGAGGAAAGTTTCCCTCTCGCTCCCCGACCAGCCCCAACCCGGGCCGAACCCAGGCCGCCCAGAACGCGGCCGGACAGCCCTGCTCACCCGGTCCACCCCGCTCCGGCCGCCGCCTGCCCCGCTCCCCGCACGGCCGCGGTCATACACCCCGCGCCGGGGGACGGGCTCCGGGACACCGCCCGGCGGGGCGGGGCCGCCGCCATCTTGGGCGGGAAGGAATACCGCCTCAGCCCCGAGCTGCCCAGAGAGCCGCCCCGAGTGGGGAGGGAGGGCTGGCTCGGCTGATCCCGACCCACGAGTGGCACCTCGTGGAAGAGGGATACTCCAGGCACGACACCTGCTTCATGGGTTTTTTTAAGAGACAGAATGTTTCCGTTCTTTGTGGACGATCGTGGGTTCGTACTCGAGCCCGTAGCTCTAAGTACGCTCGCCTAGAGGTAATTCAGTATGGACACATTTTTAACTACCTCTCTCTACACAGCACACGGAAGGGAATTAATACCATGTTTCAGTTTGAAGAGTTGCTGGTCAGCCTGTAGAAACTGTGGCAGGTCTGCTAGAAGGGCTCCCACTACAAACACTGTCAACACAAGGAGGCACTTCTATCTTCTGTGTTAAAATTTTTTTGTGTCTGCACATCAAGTCATCCAGAGCAGTATTTTCCAAATCTAGCCGGCTGCCCCGCGCTAACCTGATCCTCTAGGATTTCCAGTCGCTGATGCATGCTACCAGAGGGGAAGGATTGCTGGGGAGCTTCTGAAGAGCTGTGGTGCAAGGAGGAGTAAGAGGGTACACCACCATTAACTTCCATGGTATTGCTCTAATGCCGAAGTCTGCACTGGAAAATGGCCCAAAGGGCCTTTTTTTAAAAGAAAATTTCACTTACATGTAATATGGCAGTTTCATTTTTCAAATTTCACATTATTGAGCAATAATGCGGTTGGCTTTTCTGGGAATTAAAAATAGGTAGTGGGGCTTTCCAGTAGTAATCATGAACCCACTGAACTTTCTGACTTTCAACTGAATTTTCTATCCCAGCTCAGAAAGGGACACAAATAGGTAAGAACTATATCACTGAGCTGGGTTTCTTCTGCTGTGGAAGAGGGACACAAGAAAGGGAGAAGGACACAGAGATCTGAGCACTCTACAGCATAACAGCCTGGTCTTCCACTTCTCCCTCAAATCCATCCAGTCAGTCTGAGCTGTCATGTAATTATTCTTAATGTACTGACTTGTATAAAGTGTGAGCCAAGCTGTTTAACATGAATTTTTTGGAAACAGGTGCTTGTGCCTGTTTAAACCACAAATCTGAGAGTGTGTGCAGAAGGTTGTATTTGTCAGGTGCTTCATGTGTAAAGAATTTGGGCACAGCCAATATTTAAATTGGCCACCAGTGTGTTCATTTTGGGATTGCCAGTTGCATAGAGATCTTCACACTAGAGCATCTTTGATGTATGGACTGAGCTGGTTCTTGAGAACCAAAATGATCACTTTGTGTTTTGACCTTCTGTAGATTTTTACTTGTCCTCTAAATCACCCTTCCTGGCACCAGAAGCAGCTTCATGGTTAATTAAATTTTCTTTCATGCTTGCAAATAATTTTTTGACTCCCGGTCGAAGTTAAGATGCAGCAGAAAGTTGGATACAGGCAAAGTGAAGCAGTCCTAGTGTTTGTGCCTGTGTGTCTGTGTTTTAATTCTCTTCATGAAGCCCAAATTGACATTGTTTTCTGAAAAGTTTGCAAAGTATAACTAACAGCAGTGAGATGCTTTTTGTACCATATATAGTAATGGAAAATTAGCGTAAGACCTTAACTCTGGTTAAGAGAAGAATAAGTAACCTGTTGCCTGAGGGAGGCTGAGAACTAAAAATGACTTAATATTAATCATACAAAGCAACTTCAGTGCTATGAAAGCTTGCCATATTTTTTTCTGTTATCTTGCTATATCTTCAGAATTCTTTTTTTCCTACTAAATGGGATTTTTTACTGTGTTCAAGAGGGAAAAATAAACCTGAAAACGGTCTATGTTTGCAAATCCTCAAACACTCGTTCCTAAGTCCCTCACTTGTTCCTAAGTCTCTCTATTAAAAAGTAAACATTTGACCTAATTTTTAAGTAGTGTTGAAAAACTTGACTAAATGCCAGTGATTCTTGCTTTGTGTTCACTTAATCAAAATGTCACACTGATCATGTGTGCCGGTTTCAATGGGGGTTTTTATATTTGTCTATCTTTGTTCTTACATTTCAACTTTGTATCTTAGTACTGCAGAAAAAATCTTGCATAAAACTGGCTTTACAGAGAAGATGCATAGAAGGCAAAGGATGGGAGATCATGGGGTGTTCTACTGGAAGAAGTAGACATTAATTTATTTTACTATTTCATACAGAGTGATTATTTAATTGTAATTTTAATTTAGCTGAAAAGAACTTCTCCCAAAGCATAATGTAGTCTAAAGTAATGTTTATTTTTGCTCTCTAATTACAATCTTACTGTCACGGTTATGCCGAGCTATGCTTTAAGAGTGGAAGAAATATCTTCTTCAGAAAATACGAAATAGCAGTGATATGCTGGAACACGTCTCATACTGTGCTTCCTGAATTGCCTTAGTATTTTTGAACGGACACTGTTTACACACAGCTGTTTCAGGCCTTGCATTTTCACTTCAAATCTTCACAAGGATCACATGAAAATTGAAGCAAATCTGTCTGGTGTCGAGCCGATGCAAATAGATGTTTCAGTAAGTATTTTTACTTCATCATGTCAGTGAGACATTTGCACTATTTATGAAAGCTTCCAGTAATGGGCTGTCTACAACTCCCTTGGCTTAGAGGTTTCTCTCAAGCAATTTGTAAATTGCTGTCAACCTTTCCTTTGTGCTGACATCAAATTTCTGATGGAACCTTATTGAGGTTGCAGCTTTCCTTAACAGATAAAAATGCTCCAAAATTTTCAGCATTGTTGATGGAGGGTTTTTTAGTAATAAAAAGTAGTTGTAAGAAAATGAAAAAGTAATATTTAAAAAATAGATAGAAACAAACATACATGTAGGTTCAGAGATTTACTGTGAGGTGAGATCCTTTAAAGGTGTCTTGCCTGTAAAAGCTGGAGATTTTTTTCTTTAGAGTTCCATGCACAATGAATTACCTGGTATTCAACTGTAGGTTATTTCATGGAAGTCCACTTGTCTCTCCCACAAACTCTTTTTTCAAATGTTCAAGTATCAGTTTTACAATTGACAGGACTGGCAACTAGAAACTTACAGCATTTGTTGTGCTTGGGCTATAATAAGAATCTGTTCACTTCTTACACGGCTGAGTTCTGTGTTACAAAATGAAATTATTAGAGATTTAATTATTTACTTTATATATTCTTGGTCAGCAAAATTCAGTCATGGTATATTGAAATAGGACTTTAAATGCTTTGCTTTCAGTAACTTAAAGAGTATTAGAAACAATGAAAAGAAAATCTTTATGTCTTTTGCTTCTTTATTAATTGAAATTAATTTTGAAGCAGCAGCATATTGGCTTTTCTAGCTGATGGAAATGCAGAAGTGCAGAATACCTTCCCAGGTTTGGATTACTTCTTGATCACCCACAAAGGGAGACCCAACCCAGTAATTTAAAGCTATTTAAGGAGCAACTAAATGCTTTACTTTCAAATCTTGCCTTTTGTGAAAAGAAAGAATATGCAGAACTGGTGATTTCAAAGTTATCCTGGTCTCAGATTCTGCACTGGAAGTTTGTTTGGCTCCACTGTGATGTAACAACACCTGTTGGTTTGTCAGAGTTTTTGGAAGTGTCTTTCTGGGATGCTACTATCTTTTCTCGATGCTTTGTACATACACATTATCTTCTTGATTAATTACATTTGCTGCCTTGTTGAATTGTGTAGGAACAGTTTTGACTTTTCTCACACTTTAGCTGTTACCACTGTCTTATCCATGAAATGTTGTGGACACTGACAAGTTTGATCAGAGAGAAATTTTCCAGCTCCCAGCCCTGTTTGTGAGGAGTTACTTTCTCACAAATGGAGCTAAGAACCAAGAGAAGTTTATGTAAACCATCTTATGTGTTTTTGTAAACTATATTTTCCAAGTAGTGTTTTTACATCTTGTTATTCCAACTTGTTATTTTAAGCACTGTCATAACTAACCAATTATGCTAAAGAAGTGTTCACCCAAAAACCAGTAACTGTACCCTGCTCTAACGACCCTAGATATATAAAAGGAAAATTTTTCTTAAAAAATAACTTCTTTCATCTGAAGTTTATGTTGCTATTTTTGCCATCCCTAAACTCAACAGTGACAAAGTGTTTTGCTGAGAAGAGCAGAGCTGTGTGTTTTAGGAATGGGGGTTACAATAGGCACTTTTCCATTATGTTTTTTTATGTGATTTTTTTTTTAATTGCAGAGATTTCCTATTCAACGGTACACCAGGGACTGGAAAGACACTGGTAGCTTGTGCATTTGCTAATGAATGTAGCCAGGGTGATGGAAGAGTAATCTTTCTTATGAGAAATGGTGTCAGCTGCCTGAGAGAATGGGTAGGAGAATATGAATGACAGTGTCATTTATTATTTGAGCGGGTAAGGTTGAAATGTGCCACGTGTTCTGTGTGAGTTGTGACTAGTTTTTTGTGCTCAAGAAGAAATTATTTTTCATGTTTTGTCAGGTCCTTTCACTGAAATGGGATTACCAGTGTTTCCTTTTCCAGTGGGGTTTTCAGGGGCTTGAAATCTTGGGATGTATTGGGAAATATTAGTAAGCAAAGAAAATCTTGCAAAGCACCACCACCCCCCTGAAAAAAACCCCCAAACTAGCCAGTTCCAGTGCTCTTGCAACCATTATGTTTTTCATGTATTTTCTCTTTCAAATAGTGCTGTGTTCCTGATGTCAATACTCTTGTTTTCATTGTAGGCCTACTAGCTGCGACCTTCAGTTATTTTCCTTGATGAGATCAATGCTCTTGCCCACATATGTGCCAGCAAACAATACCAGGTGCATAGGTAGGACATGTTTTGTGTCTATGTAGAAGGTGCTTGATCTTTGTGAAAAAAAGACCACAACCTATTTAACTTGATGTGACACATTCATTTATCCTGAAAACTAGTAATTCAGTGCTAGTGAACTTCAGATGATTTTTAAATGAGAATTTAAAACAATTCACTAAGTTTGAAATCAGCCCAAGGTCTGTGTTATCTGTATTTAATGTCTTTAAATGAGTCTTTTGCAAATCAGCATCTCATAATTAAAAGATTGTCCTTTTTGAAGGATCACTGGAGAAGGTTATGTGGAACTAAAGAAAATTTACTAAACCAGTGAATGAAAAACATATTTTTCTGTTAGCTCTGTTGTAGCAACACTTCTGGCACTAATAGATAGCTTAGCCTGTAGAGAGGTTGTGGTAATCAGAGCCATCAGCAGACTGGATTTCTTAGATCCTGCTTTACACAGACCTGGATGCTTTGCATGAGAACTCCGCTTCAACTTGTCAAACAAAGAGGTCAGAACTTCAACCCAGCCTTAGTGCTTATGTGGCAAAGTCCATCTTTATAACAAACTCCTGTAACAAAGCAGCATCGCAGAGCAGTCCAAGTCTCCCTCAGCAGTGTCCAGCTTGGGCACAAGAGGGCTGTCTGGAGACTGCATTTACTGTGGAGGGCAGATCTGGTACTGGATATATGTGAGTAGGAATTTCAACAAGTACTTAATTCTCTGATCATTTTTAGTTTCATTGTGACCAGCGATGGAAATGGGATGCTGCCAGACACCAAAATGTTTAAGAAAGAATGAGTACATGAATAAATTATAAAGTATGGCTGTAGCATCTTGAAGGTGAAAAAATGATTTGCACACAAGAATTCCTTTTTGGTAACAAAAGCTTTGATCAAGGCTGGTGCTGGAGCAAATTAACTATGTTGGGATGTGATGTCCTTACTCATACTTACTAACAGAGGTTTGGACTAAGATGTAAAGCACACCACACAGGTGCAAGGCTTGGGAACCTTCTAGCTCATTGGCAACAGCTAAGGAAAAAAATGGGTATGTAGCAACCAAAACGCTTTGGGATGGGGGTGGTGTGAGACACAGTGTGCAAAACTGGAACCCTGGTTTTGCGGTTTTTCTCTGGCTATCACTGATACTTCTTAGCACTTTTTGTAAAAAGGATAAAAGGCTTATTGGATTGAAGGCCAGTAAAAGTGCACTAAACAGCACATTTAGCACAAACATTTGTCTCCAGTTTTTATCTGCTTCCAGGAACAGAAGATGAGGTGCAGGAAACAGATCTAATATATGATTCCCTACTGTGGAAGAATTCTAAAAACCTGCCATAATTAATCAGGAAATTAATTTTTTTTCAAAGAAAATCTTGCTAAGATCAGAGATAAGGATAGGTGACATTTGACATTTCTGAAGGAGTGACAGTAGTTTGAGTTATGCTTACTCTTCTTGAAAGTAACTGTAGCAATTTGGAATGGAGTGCTAGGACTGTTTTCCTCGAATGAATTGGCAGAAAAGCAAATTTAATGAACTGACTCTGTCACCATGAAATTTTGCTAAATTGCAAAGAATTTAATGAAAAATCTAAGTTTTCAAATAAGGTTTTTACTACCAATTTTTCCTCAGGATCATTAGATCACTTAGGAAAATTCTCACTTTTGATGGAAGAAGTACATGCCTTTTATTTCACTGCAGTTCCTGCAAGTGTTTAATGTAACAAGTTGAGAATTAACTTTCTTGCTTAAAAACACAAAGTGCATATTAAAAACTGACCATTATACTTAAAAGTGGAGAAGATAAGAAATGTATTTGTATTGGGTGAGGGCTTTGGGGGGTTGTGGCATTTTTTAAGAGAAAACTTAGGGCAAACTAAAGTTGCAACCATTTTGTTTTCGGGCAAGAAAAGGGATTTTCAAGTCACACATGAGACTAGACCCTGAAGCCATTGGACAATTTTCTTGAAGACCTGACTGTGCCATAAAGAATTGTGTTGGTGAAATATATGTGGTTAACAAAAACTTTCAAGGAAGAAAAAAACCCACAACCACCAAACAATCCCACGTTTAGATGATAGATGCATAAAACTCCAGACAGGATTTTCAGATGCACTTCAGGAGCCACAGGGAGCAAGAAATTATCTTCCCTGGGAGTCGGAATGTGGCATGTGACAGCAAGCCAACGTGTTCCCTGCGCTACACTGAGACTGCTCTGAAGGCTTTCCAGGGGGAAATTAGGAGCTGTTCCCAAAGTCACTGTTGGTTTTCCATCCTTCCGAGCTGCCCAAGAAATGTAAAAGATGGGGGAGGAAGGACTCACTGGACTGCCTGTGCTCCTATGACAGCAGGTGGTTGGCCAGGAACATGCTACAGGTTAGGTGCTCCAGGACATAACTGATGAAAACAAGTGTTCCCCAGGTTTTGGAGGCCACCTTCCACATCCCACTTTTCCTGCCAGGCCATGGAACTCTTCTGTGGAAGAAGATCCCATTCTGGCAGAGCCATTTCAAGACGGAGGAGGACACTCATGGAGAAGCACCACCACTGCAATGGTTGCAATGCCTTGTTTTTGGATCCATTCTTTCTTGCATGCTCAAACTCTGCAGAAATCAGAAGCAATTTTATTGTCCCACACTCCTCAGTGCTTCTTGCTGCACACCCTATTCCTGTGTGTGGTGGCACACAGGACTTCCTGCTGAGCCCCATCTTCCTGCCTTCCTGGAGCTCCCCGGCAAATTTTCTTCAACTTCTGGATTTCTCAATCCCACTATCTTCATAAAGATCTACACTCAACCCAGCTTTCCTGCACCAGCACTCTGTGTCTCTTGGGAGTCAGTGCCTGCTCCAGGGGGCAAGCCTGGAGTAACAAGGGTAGTCTGAGTCTGGAGGTGTTCCTGCAGCCTCCTCATGTCTCCAGTCCCATCCTGTTGTGTTCAGGCAGTACATGAGAAGACACAGCAAAGACTGTGAAACCAGCACCTAGAAGCTGGAAATTAGATCAAGGTGCTCCAGCTCCAGCTGTCCCTGAACAGGGACAATTCCTGTTCTCCCTGTCCACAAGAAGAGACAGTGCATGGTGTTAAAAAGCTGCTATGTGACAGTCCTGGAGTGACTGGGAGAGACTGAAGGCAACCAGAGGAAACACAAGGTGACAAAGGAGCTTCTCCAAGGATGTTGATTCCAACCCAGGGCCCCCAGCATCAGGGTGACCTCAACCCCAGCGACCCCAACAGCCCATGCCTAGACTCCCATGCTACATCCCAACCTACTGCCACCCCCTCCCATATACACACCCCTTTGGGGACCATACCCTGGCAAGCTCATCCCAGCACCCTGTGCCTCCTGAGCCAGCATTCCCGAGACCCCCACTCAACCAGTACTGTTATACCACTGTGTCCCTGCCTTCATCAGTAAATGCTGGACTGATGCCAGAGGGTTGTGTGTTTCCTGGGTGTCCCCATGCACTGGCTATATGTCCCCTGGTGTCACATCCAGTCAGAATGCATCCATGTCTTGATGGGTTTTTGTGTCCTATGGATCTGCATGTCCAAGACTAGCACACATCTCCAGGGACGGAAGAACTGATGAATGAGAAATTAAGTCATTTTTTTTATCATCTGTGACAAGATTTCACCTGTTGATCATCTTTATCTTTCCTCTTCTTCCGTTTTTTCCCCATGTTTGTGGTTTTGGCTCTTTTCCAGTTCTCTTCCACCTCCAGTGTGTTGCTTCCTGTACTACTGCTGCTCCTTTTTCTTTCTCTTTTTCTTGTTGTCTTGACTCTCCAGTGTGGGAGTGCAAAATGTCACTAGGGAAGATGGCTTTTGTTGGTGTGGGGTTCTGGGGCAGATGGGCATACTTCAAGTCTAGCAGTAAGTAAAACAAAAGAGCAGGAGACAAAAAAAGAAGAGAAGGCGAGGCAAAAGTAAGATAGTTAACAGGAAATTAAGCATAGAAGTTGTAATCAGTAGTTGCTTGAGATGCTAAAAATGTAATCCTAAAAGTTGAAGTTTGTGGTTGTTGAACTGCTAGCTTTAGAACAGTATATAACATGTGCTTTGTACAATAAAAATTTAACTTTGCATGCACCAGGTGAAGTCCGTGTTTTCAATCACTGACAATCCAGAGCTGGCACTGCTACTCTGCCTTCCAGCTTGACTCTTCAAAGGCTGAGGTTACACTCAGACTCTTTCGACTTCTACATTCACAAAACAAATTACATTAATTCAAACAGTCCCCCTCTCCCAAAGTTTTTTCTCCCAAATTTTGTCTGGGTTCTTTTTTTTTTTTCCTCTGCATATGCTTATAGCAAAGCTTCTTTCAGCTGCTGACGTAACGCTTGACAACACGTGAAAGGTTCTGCTTGAAGGCAGGACAGCTGCTGCCTTGTGCTTGTAGAACACACCAGAAGGATCAGTCTGCTTCCACTCCCTTGTAGCCCATGATCTACCAGAGGTATTGATGGATTTCATCTGGTGTATACTGGCCTCTACTGGTACCTGACACACATTTTTAATGTTTATTGTCCAAATCTGTGTGGTCACTGACCGCACTGTATGTTGACTGCACTGTGTGTTACTGAGGATGATTCTGACTGATCAGAATATTTACAATAGAAATGTTATAGAAGGTCAAGAGGAAGATTTTAACTTCAGCATTTGTGTGTCTTTTATATTCCCATCTGCAGATTTACTCACTGAAAAGGTCCTTTGGTCTTTTCAGCAGCGAGAGATGTTCCTCAGATTCTAGTAACACTGCTCCGATACCTGGCAATAATTAGAATCATCAATAGTTTTTAGCCAAACTAAGGAAGTTTTGGGGGTTATAATCCACTATAAACCCCCATCTGTAATTAATGGGTGAATATGATCTGGAATTGAGAGCATGAAGCTATCAATGTTCAATAGTGCCTGAAATTTCTGGTACACAGCAGTATTGGTTTGGGTATTTCACTGATGTAACCTTTGAAGATGTTGAGCTGGATAGGTCTGATGTTTCAACCAGTCTCTTTTCCACTCTCTAGAACAGTGAAGAGTCACCAATCTCCAGGTTCATGAATAAACCACATTTCAAAGCACTCCACATTAAACACTGACATTTTTGAAGGCTATATCTCTTTTCTATAGCCATGCCACCAGAAGAAGGAGGTGGCAAAAATTTTCCTTCTGCAGATGATCCCTAGATCAACTAAGAAAATAGCTCAGACAAGAAAAAATAAATTTTTGACAGCTAGAAATTAATTTTCATTGTTGTTACTGTTGTTGGCCTGAACCTGCAGGTTCAATTGCAAGACAATATTGTGTGCTCATGACTGTTGATCCTCAGGCTGTTGGCTGAGGATCCTTGGAAAATCATATAGAGACAGCTGACAGTGGCATCTCTGCCCCACCTGTGCAGCTCAAACACCTTCTCATCTACTGCCACTTAAATGGAGGCTTTTGGGATTTCTAACCCTCCCCCACCTGTCTTTAGAACTCCTTTGCTTAAAGAAATGGCCCATGTCCAATGGGTTCATATTTTCTATCCCATCACATTACCTCAGCCACTAATTTCTCTCTGGGGGAAGTTACTGACGGGGAGAGAGGTCAGGAATGCAGGCCAGTAGCACTGACATTCCAAGGCATAAAATGGCTCATCATGAGGAGACTACTGTGAGAGGGTGGGAGATGGGATGTATTTATTACTTGCTAAAACTGCAGGAATTTAAAAAATGAATTTATCATTTATTTTACTTGCATAAATTTACAGTCCTGGGCAAGTGTCATTGTCATAGAGGTTACAGGTAGGGCTGGCTCCTATGCCTCAAAGGCTCTAGGAACCCACCATCTCTGTCAGTGATGTAAGGACCATTTATACAGCCATCTACAGGGAGGGAAAGACCCACTGGGACCCAGAACCAGGAAAAAAAAATTGTCTTTTTTCTGTGTTGGTAACTACAAGACTGACACAGCAGGCTCAGCAGGGACCAGCAACCTAAGCAGGAAATGTAGTAACTTTTCAGGTAATGTATTTGATATAGCTAAAGATTGGAAATAAAGACCATCACTCCAAGCAAAAAGTTCACTGTGGAACTGTAGTAACATCATTATATAAGGCAACTGAAACATTCAGTCTTCTTTGTTATTACCAGCCAATGAAACTGAGTACCCAAGTAAGTCCCATGGTTATACAAAATACATTAATAACATTTAAATGATCATATATACAACCTGTAAGTAACTTCTAAGTGAACACTGCTAAATTCATTTCCCCTTACTTGGGAGAAAGATAGAAAAATATGTATTTTGAGAGGAAAGCTCTTCAACTGGTGTTTAATACTTCATGCACCTCAATGGACATGGGATGGTTTTAAATTATCAATTCCTCCAGACAACTGCAGTCATATAAAGGTGTCAGGGAGACAATCACTGACCCCAGTTTTTCTGCCCACATGTGTGCACAGCCTCACACACACAGAACACCACAACTTGCAGCATGTGAGGTTCTCAAGACATCACAGCACATGCATTATTCTCCAAGTATCACAGTTTATACAGTCTAGTTTCATATAAGGGCACCAGCTCTAGTCATTAAACAACTAGCTTTTAGTAAAAATTCGTAACAATAAAAAAGCAAAGAACATCCCAAAGAACATTTCCATTAAGGAAACACTAAGAAACAAAAATGGGATTGTTACTACTCTTGTGATCTTTGCCTAGCAGGTAGACCCTACAAGGTAAAACAATACAAAGCATACAGAATAGCTAAAACTAAACACAACTGATGCTTTAAATGGCTACCTAAAAACAGAGACTAAACAGGAATAAGGGAATAAAGGTAGGTATTTAATGGAAAAGCCTTCAAAGGTACATCCTGGGTGGTCCAGAGGCTACTGCCCCAATGCATCCCAAGATGGATGACAGGTCACGAGTTCTTCACACCTTTATAGGTTTGGTCCATTTGCATATCAGCATAAAATCCTCAATTAAAACTTTAGCTGATGATGTAATTTCCCGAAGCTTACCCCCCCTTTGCCCAAGATGTTGGTTTACACATTTTGGGCCTAGGACAGTCTGGGTGTCCTTGGAGAGCAAGCTGGAGAGGCTCTGTTATGTCTGTCTTAGCATAAGAGAACAGCATTTAACAAGCTGCAGGAAACTTCAGAGTTACACTATGCAGTACCCGATTTGAAAAATATAAAAGTTAAAACCTAAGGCATTACAACAAACCAAACAGACAAGCTTCAGTGCTTCTAAGTCATCAAAAAGCAGTTACTGTGAATGTGAATAAAAGGACAAAGTCAGCAATTCAGGCGAGTAAAGGAAGCATAAATAACTGGAGAGCTCAAACCTTTCTTTACATGCAGCCATTTAAAACTTTGAAATGACTGTATCATGCCAAAAGCAAGGGCTTGTGACTTAAAGGTGTAAATATAAGGGGTTTTTATTTTTCTGATGTTTTGTTTGTTTTGTTTTCCCCTGAATTCCACTGGCTTTCTAATAGGAGGGTTTGATTTGTTTGCTATTAACGCAAGAAATTATATCAACTTAGTTTGTGATCAGAGGCCAAATATGCTTTCAGGAACAAGTCAAGTTAGTCTGTCTGCAAAGACAAACCACCAAACACTAAAATTCCTGTTTAACAAATCCAAAAAGATACTGTTCTGCAGGTCTGAGGCCAATCGTTTCCAAATACTTTATTTCTAGGATTTGTGTCTAAAGGTGAGATTCTGAACTTCAGTTGAACAGAACTGTGACTGTGTTTCTGTTATGCCTTAGCCAAGTTCAGGAAAATAATCCATCAGTGTTATGTCTAACCAACTATGTGGGTTTTTTCCTTATAACTTTGCTCCATCCTTCGCTATGATTTTACATTGTGTGCTGATAGCAGACTGCCAGAAGTGTGCCGAGACCCTGACTCAACTGTCAGATCTTGCCAGACATCAACACCCTTTCTGTTTGGATGCCAAATTTCCTGAAAGGCATTTAGGACTTGACAAGAATATCATTATGGTATAGGAGGAGATGAATGTCTGATGTGGGACAGTTGGTGAGTTCACTGGAAAGAAGCACTTGGAGAACCTGAGCAAAATCAGAGTGGGCCAAAAAGTAAGATGGATGTGCTTTTTTCTCTCGAGTGAACCAGTAGAGATATTTTGTTAGTGTGCCAGAAATGCAGCTTTGAACCGAGACACTGCAGGTCCAGGTTAACACAGGCCCTGAATGAGTCTTCACAGGAGAAAGAAGAAATGCCAGTCAGAGGCTGAGGAAGAGAAAGTAAATAAACGAGGAGGACAAAAAAGGCAGAAGAGATGTCTGTGCTTTGGTATGGGTGGCATGAGAAGGAACAGAAGGATTGCTTTCAAATATTTTCTTATTATTTCATGCAGTTTAATGAGGTTTCTATCCCAGGAAAATCACAAGGGCACAACTCCAGCAAAGTCTTGTGCAAGTATGACCAACTTTAGTTACCATCTCAAACCCCAGGTAACAGTCACATTCACAACTTAATGGTATTATTAAATTTTTTCCCCTCTTTTCCCTCAGATATACCTTACCTTGACTATCCCAAAGTTAGGTACAAACTCCCACGATGGAATCATCCATGGAAGCAATTCTAGAAGACTATTTTCTGCAGCAACAGGAAGACAAATGGATATATAACACAAATGGATGGCAACTGCCTGGACTGCAGTACATGCTCAAATGCATGTAAAAACAGTTTAATCACCAACCTCTCCACTTCCTGCATGCCCCACTGCAAGTTTCTCTGCACCTCAGGTGTCAAATCTGACCTGGGGCCCTCAGGGATGTGGGGAAGTGACTGAGAGCGATGATTCTTGACAGATTCCTAAAATACCTGTGTGAGGTATCACCACTATCAGGATATATTAAACTATTTTACAGTACCTGTAATAAACATTCAGTCTTTTTTCTCATCAATCTTAGACAGTGTCCAGTGAAACATTCCATGTTGCCAGAGGAAAATTACTTGGAAAAGAAGGAAGAACATAGTTCCTTTAATCCAACTCAGGAGGCTGGGTACCCTGAGGACTACTGGCCTGTTAAAGACAGCACCTCTGCTTTTTGCTCATCACATGTTATAGATGGGCTTTTGGAGACTGTCACTGAACTAATTTTGAAATTAAGGGGTTTTTGGTTTTTCATGAAACACTACATTTTTATGAAAGGCTTTGCCGCAATAAGTTTTTCAAAGGTGATTGAGCTCAAGAAAACAGTGTGTGAAGGGAGCTTTAGCTGGTTTGTTGGTTTTTTGTTTTTGGTGGTTTTTTTTTTTCCTGAGAGCTATTTCTTGGTGTAGAAGTGGTCTCTTACCTGCTGTTAGCTGAGTTAGGAGAATTACAGAGAAAACTTGCCTTAACGAGTCAGAATTTCCTTCTTAGCTCAATATACGTACTTCAGATAACTGCGTTCTTCCTTCTTTTCCTAGGAAAGTTCAGTTTGCATCCTCCCAATATATTCCCGTGGAAGAACACTAAAATGTCAAAGACAACTGAAAAATGGGTCAAAAAATGAATGATCCTTGTGGCTAAATCTTCTTCTGAAAATAGGAGTATCGTACTTCCTAAACAGTTAGACCTAAGCAAGGAGAGTGAAATGCTGGATTGCCAAAGAGCTCAAACTTCTAAAGACGAAGGTTCAAATATCAAGTGAAAGTCAAACTGAACCTTTAGCTCCTTTTTTCTTCCCAAGGACGGTTACAGTATTTACTAGGTTTTAGCCTTCTTGAATCCATTGTTACTTCTGTTGTGTTTCTCCCAAATCAGCACAGCATTTCTTGCATAATGCTGCTGCCCCTCTCGTTATGCTGGCCAAACCCATGGTTTTCAGCAGCTGCTGGTTTTTTGATTCTGTAGTTTGGTTTTCAAACAGTACCTAATTGAAAAATAATCTCTTGGCTTTAACTTCTTCTATGAGTAGCTTCCCAGTAATAAACAGTGTAAGCTAAAAAAAGCTGTACTTCAAGCAGTGTGGACCCAGAGTCACATGTGTAATAAAATAATTATGTCCTAAAGTTTGCAATGCAAGATGTTTTTCCTAAACTAAATTACTTGGAGTTCTACCCTACAGTGCTGTAATGGCAACATGACTATTTTCCCTAGTGCTTTTTTTGTATCCAAGTTTCTCATTTTTATGGAAGAATTACTTTTGCCAGAAAGTAAAAGTCAAGCATTTCCTACTGAAAAAAATGGCAACAGTCCTGTTATTGCAGAGGTATCTATTCCAGGTATGGGATATTTCATTGATACGGTATTCCAAATATAGAGAAATCCTGACTTAAGACACTTGCATCACTACAGATTTGCAGATACACTCTATGACTCATGCAGGATGTTCTCAGGTGGATGTACAATCACGAGTATGCGATGGGAAAGCAGAGAAAATTTACACATGGGGACTATTTTTGGATTACCCTGACCTCAGAGAAAGTCTGATTTCAATTTTGTTAATACTAAAGTGGGACATTTTCTTGATACCTGTACAGTTGCAAATCCAGTTGATTGCTAACCAATGCCAATTCAAACAATTATGGGAGGGATATTTAGCTTGTGAAATAATTCAACCTGTAATGGACTACGACTTGTTTCCACAGCTGGTGTAGACTGTTCCTCTTGCTTTTAGTGAACTAAATTCTAGGAGACTGGTTTCTCTTCCTAATTTTTTAATGCAAAAGGGGTTTTTACATTTTGAAATAGCCCACTGACAACCTCCTAGTAATGTTGGTTATTAATGTCTTAGCAGTTTTTATGATGGATTGGGGTGGGGTTGTTTTGGTTTGCTGTGTGCATGTTTTTATTTAATAGGAACCAGAAAAGGACTGATTTTCAGCAGTGATGACTTTAAACCTGAAGTTTAATATCTAAAGTTCATACTGGATAAAATACTAGTACCTGCTTTTTTCAAATTCTTTCAAAATTCAGTGTTAGAATTGCACATTCATGGAGTTGCAGTGTTATAAGGTTATCCTGGTCCCTTGTAGAAGAGAAGCTGCCATCCTAGGCCACAGCTAGGGAAAGGGTCAAGAATGGGCCTAGCTGCAGCTGTGCATGGACTGGAGAAGGTTGGAGAAGGACCTGCCCTTCAGATATTGCTGTGAGAAAAATTTGGGAAATTGCTAGGTTGAAGTGCTGGAGGATGTCAAAGCAGAGGAGGCTGCTGTTTACCTGCCATGATGAGAAAGGAAGTATCACAGAATCTTTTAGGTTGGACAAGTCTGAGGTTGAGTCAAACCTTTGACTGATCACCACCTTGTAAACGAAACCATAGCATGAAGTGACACGTCCAGTCGTTTTTTGAACACTTCCAGGGATGGTGACACCACCACTTCCCTAGGCAGCCTGTTCCAATGTTTAACAACCCTTTCCACAAAGAAATTCCTCCTGATGTCAAACCTAAACCTCCCCCGGCACAGCTTGAGGCCATGTCCTCTTACCTTGTTGCTAGTTGCCAGGGAGAAGACTTTAGAGAAGAGTGATTCCTTTTGAGAGGACAGGGCTGCCTCAACTGTCCTGACTCAGCACGTTTGAACAAAACATGACCAAGTGCAGAAAGAGGCATTTGTAATGCTTGCTCCAGATCCCAAAATAAACAGAGCGAATGCGCAGCTGGCCTGGTAGCAGCAACAGAGCCTAAGCCTTTGCTCTTCATTTGGCAAGAAGAGCTGCAGTGCCTGCACAGGAATTAAACATTTTCTTTTCACCAGACTTCTTTGCCACATTCAGAAACACCAGTGATATGATACTACAGCTGATCCGAAAAGTGGACAGAGTCTGTTAAGATTTTACATTAAGAAAACAGCCACTATGCTCCCAATCCAGTACATACTGATTCTTCTTGGCTTGTATCACCTTGATTATTCATTCCACCTCTAGTAATACAGAAATCAGGACTTGACCTGAACAAATTAAAAGAGAAATGTCTTACCTGGGAATAAAAAACTGCAGAATTAACCAAGATCTGTATCACAAAACAACTTCAAACATGTAAAGCAAAATCACAAAATAAAGACCTTAATGTCAGGTTCCTAAGATTTCTACCATTCTGACAGCTTGTGATTAAAAAAGCCACAAATCTTGTTCACAGAAATTCATTATGTAGCATTTTACACTAAAATACAGGATGTTGTTATACAGCTAAGCATCTGGGGAGATTAGCCCAAATTAAAAAAAAAGTCTCTAGGAAAAGCAGCTAATTACTAGAACAAGGATCAGGGCAGAACAAACTAACAGATTTGTGCAATTGAATCAAGCTGAATGTTAGGAAGCATTTTATCATACAACAAATCAAACATATTTACCTTGATCCTAAAAGATACTAAGTAGAAAGTTACTAGTAATTTCCCACAAAAAAAAAATCTGAACAGTATCTTTAGAAAGAGAGGACTAAAATTATCTGAAGCATTCAGGAGTATGTTTTCACAGTACCAAAGAAAAGGAATTCAGGGAAGCCACATAGGAGTGTATCCTGAGAGACAAGCTGGATGCTGAACAAAGGTGCAGTCAAATGCCCATTGCAGTGACAGCTGTGGGCAACAACAGAGACGAGGCCAGGAGGAGGATACAGCCAAATTAAGAGCAGAGTGAAAATTCCAGAGATAAAATATGTATTTTATTTTATCCATGCTAATTCATACCTATTAATGGATGGCCCCTCTTCCTTGGTTGCAAAGCTATCTTCCCACTACCTATAGTCACTTCAATGCTCAATCTCAACACACAGTTAAATAATTTCTGCTAAAGCTTTTCTTGACAGTTTTCTTGCATTCAAATATACCTGCTCATTCTTCCCACTTCGAAGCATCATCCCTACTTGCAGGAAGCCCACTCCTTCCACTAAATAGGACTACTTAGCTGATTTATAGGGCATTTACTGTAACTGTTTTTGGGCACAAACAAAGCAGTCTTTCTTCTTTTTCCTTTTCTCAGCAAAGGATCAGAACTGTCAGAAGTATCCATTAGCACAGTGTTTGTCCAAGAATTCTGTCATGTTGCTATTATTACAGGAAAGACAAGAAAAGCAATCTCAGACAAGGACATATGACTTGGCAGACATGCGAAAAAGAGATATCAGCCTAATATTCCAAGAAGAAACTTAACTACTGCCAGCAAGCTGACAGCTACAGTTCATGTGCATCTGCTGTTTCCCAGGAACTGCATTTTGTAGAAGTGTGAAGTCAGACACTTCACAATTCTAGCAAGTTAAGGCATTACAGAAAAAAACCTCAGCACTCCAAATCCATATTTAAAAAACCGAACAAACTTTAATATGTTTTTTTCCAAGATCTAATATACAAATACAATGGTAATAATGTACTCTTCTTTTGTAAGCTTGGATGAAATATATTGAAGTCCACTTTTCGCACGTTATATAAATAATCATCTAAAGCAACCTAGAAAAGAAAAAAGACTGAATCCAGATGGTGCACACAAATAATTAGGGATTAGATTTAAAAAGCAATATGAGAAACTGAACAAGAAACTACAAAAAAGGTTTGTCAGTTTGTGCTATTAAACTGTAGTGTAATCATCACATTTCATGCATATAAAAAAGTAAAGTTTTGTGAAGAGAAGCGTTCTCTTTTTAGTAGATCAATCAGCAAATTATGAAAATAGACAGGATTTGAAGCTCTTGCATCAGAACAGCAGTCTATGAATATACAGGCATCTGGGTTGGAATGATGTAGTTAAAAGAGAAGGATTACAAGTGTTAATAGAAACTGTAAGGTTGTACAGTCAGGCACTGACTGTATGATTTTTATGATTTTTACAACTATCAGGTGTTACATCCTCCCAAAATAGACACATGAAGTAGTAGTTAACCATGTTTGATTTGATACTCTTCACAAATATATCAGCACAGCAATAAAAGCATCACTTAAAGAGTGCATATATCACACCCACCGTACAGAAAAAAGCAGGATATGCCTTCCCAGGAACTTTCTTACTGAAAGATCTAGCCTAAAAGTAAATGGAGTAAGGTAGGAGAGAAAAACAAACACACACAAAAAAAATACTTAGCAGAAGAATTTAACATTTCAGATTAAACATCAAGTACTATATATAATGCTTAGAGGCAACAAACTGCATTACAAGCATTATCCCTTCTTATTTCAACATCCTGAAACTGTAACATTTCATTCCATGGAAGCTGTGTACAAAAGTAGTTACATTAAAGTATGTAGAGGCTTGCTAAAATACTTAGATCATTTGACAGACTTCCAAGACTACACACTATAATCCAAGGTAAATTAGCATCCCTTGTTCCAACAAAGTCCCAAGTAGCATTTGCTTTAGTAAATAATACAGTTTAACCTTTTTTTTTTTTTCCCAATAGACAAATGATGGAAGACCAGAAATGCATTTTTCGGAGCGCATCTTTTTGGTTCAATGTTGCCATCAGTCCCAGCAGCCCAGTTGTAAAAGCTCTAGTTACATTTCTGAGACATTGAAATTATCTCAGTTCCTCAGTATCTACAATAAACATCTAAAGCATGGCTGAATCAAATCTGCAATTTAAGCTCATGTTCAGCTCAGCACATCTAACAGAGCTGAACAAGTCTTCCTGTAACGCCTGTCTATAAAAACAAAATCCCTCCTTGTTTTGCCTTTTCTTACAGGTTAAAACAAACTAACTCTCTATAAATACTGATAAGAATGTGTGAGTTTGTTAGTTTAGTTTTTCATGGACCCTTCCAGACAACTGAGAAAAGCAGCTTAAAACTTCACAAGGAAAAAAATTATCTATCTTTTCAATAGACAAATTATTTTTAACTTTTGAGATATAATAAAATGTGTGCATGTCTATGTCTACAGCAGAAAAATGTTCTTCCCTGATCTAATGCTCTTCCCTACTGTTATTAATTGCAAGATGAAAAAATGAAGTGGTCTTGTTTGACCTTCTTAACCCAGAATGCGTCCCATGTCGTTCAGAAAGCATTTTATCTCTCTTGGCAAGCTAAGTCCATAATGATGTAGCACAACTGAGACAAATGCAAAAAGACAAAAGGGAGACCCTTTTTAACAAGGGGAATCGGGGAAGGGGTGCTAAAGAGGGAGAATGTGTAAATGTATTTGTAGGCTTTCAAAGGGAACACTGTGGGACTGACAGAACATTTATTATATGCTTTTATGCTGATAAAACACACAAATCCTAAGGAAAACTGCAATCTTCATTATCATATTTTGCCATCTGCTGGTCAGCAGTTGCAGTGTCAGAAGACCTGACCATACTCCAGAAACCTTTCTCCCAAGATTAAGGGCCACATTACTACAACACACTTCATGTAACATGGCTGAGACTCCATTTAGCATTTCGGATTTATGTGTCTTCTGGCTGTAGAATGGGGGTGGTAGCTGTTACCCTCATTCTCTAAAACACGTGGTTTGTGTAACCAATGCTGAGATTGCTGAAACCTCCCTGCAGGTTTAAACTTTACCCTACCCTGTAATCCCAACTAAAACAAAGGATAAACGGCTGGAAAGACCCTCAGGCAAAACAAAATGGCGATTTTATGCAGCACAACCAAGGCATTTAAAGGCACCAGCCCACTAGATTCACCTGAAGTCCTGAAATACCCGGCAAGCCCATTTCCATTAGGGGAGAAAGTATCCTTGTCCTTGCATTAACAAAGACCATCTGATTATGAAGGAGGCCAACATCCTGTAACTGCTGCCAGTCATGACCAGTTCAAGTGGTTTGAACACTATAGAGTTCCCACACTGTCAACTACCCACTGATGATGCAGACTAGAAGCAAGTATTCAGAGAGGAATTTTCTTAAAATTTTAATTAAGATGATATAACCCACCCATTAAAAAACATACAAAGGCATGAAAAAAGGGGAGAGTGCCAGGATCAACATGCAGTTGAATAAAATGCTAATGCTGCCCTAATCTGGTTTTCTTGTGTTTATACTTTTCTCTTTAGTCTCCAACTACGTGATCACATTGCATATTTTCCACAAGACCCTCCCAGTGTATAACATGGGCAGGGCTCTAAGAATGATGTGGGAAGAAAGAAGGTCTGTTACCTTCAGAAGTTGATAGGTTCATGTTTGGGAGCCAGGGGACCAATGCACTATGAACTATTGAATTATCCGAAAGGTTCTGAAGAACCAAATTCTCTTCTTGCTTCTGTCCTGAAGTTTCCATACAATACCAGTAATCAAATTTTAAATATGTTCACCATAAATACACATTACTCATTTTCCATGCCTCCCATCCCTGATATGAGGCATTTCAGGTCAGGCACTTGACATTTTTCTAAGCCAAAATTGCAACTAAAGTCAATGAGTTTTAACACTGTGCATTATGGGCTGAAATGTGGAGAATAAAAAAAAGAAAAAAATCAAAATATTTCAGCTTGAACAAAGATAACTGACAGTTTTGATGTTGTACTTTTGTCTCTGTTCTCTGCTTCTAAATGGAATAAAGTTTTCTTGGGCATATGACCACAAAAACTGAGACATCAAGTAAAACAACACGAACAGGAATGCCTTAAATGCAAATTGTAATTAGTGTATGAAAAATAAAGCCAAAGGGTACACAGAATCATAGAATGGTATGGGTTGGAAGGGATCATCTGGTTTCAACCCTCCTGCCAAGGGCAGGGACACTCCCCACTAGACCAGGTTGCTCAAAGCCCCATCCAACCTGCCCTTGAACACTTCCAGGGATGGGGAATCCACAGTTTCTCTGGGCAACTTGTGCCAGTGCCTCACCACCCTCACAGTAAAGAATTTCTTTCTAATATCTAATCTAAACCTGCTGTCTTTCCGTTTAAGCCATTATCCCTTCTCCTAAACACTCTTGTAAAAAGTCCCTCTCTAACTTTCTTGTAGGCCCCCCTCAGGTACTGGAGGGCTGTTATAACACATATGCATTATTAAAATAAAATGAAAACATTAATCAGCTAAGTAGGCACTGACTGAACAAACCAGGGATGCCGCATTTGACCTTCAGAAAAAAGATGAAGGACTCTCCTATTTCTATTGCATAAGATACTGTGATCACAGTTAATGCTGTAATTGAGAATTATATTAATGGTGCAAATGCAGAGGGAAATCTGGCATTTCTTGACTCTAAAGTGGTATCTTTCCAGACCACCTTGATGGGAAGCACTGGGTGCAATACTCAAAGTATACAGGTACACACACTTGTAGACGTAAGAACTCTTTGCAGCACTTTGTTTTCCAGATAGAGGCAGACAAAGCACTGCCAATAAAACATTCTTCTGCTTTTGTACTATGCACTAGCAAGTGTCTCAGAATGCAGCTAGAATAAAAGCATGAAAGAAGAAATGGAGTAGGACTCTGCAGTTCTTCAGGGCCCATTATCCACTGTTCCAACCAAATAGACTTTCCTTATTGACTTGGATTTGTGCCAGGAAAGAAATAAACAGAAAGTACCTTTCTCAACATAGCTTTGGGCATGGCTGGTCATGTTAGGGAATGAATCCCCCCTCCCACACACACTAACCAGCAGTTAAAGGCAACAAGCTCTGTTTTCCTGGCAGCCATTCCACAGTGCTGTGAAATGCCATATGCAGATGTGCTTTCTATGATCTTGATCCCAGACCGGTACATAGCTGCATTTATATATATGAAATTGGACCTGGCTGTGAGTAAACTCTCTCTTGTACATAAAGATAATATTCATAAAGAAGTAGTTGTAATATTTGAATGTTTTGTGTGGTAGGAATCTTTTAATGCAAACTCTCAAAATAATAAAAGGCAAAATATTAGAAATTAAATATGCAGCTTTAAGTCTTCTAACTAATGCTTTGTGGAGACTAGCATCAGTTACATTTATTTAGATAAATAAAAGGAAAGGAATCTCACATGTTCTAGATGAATATGGGCCTGGCTGGCGATGTCATAAATTACATCTCTCACATTTTTCTCTTGCTTGCCTCTTATGAAATCCTCTTGTGAAACTCCATGCTAGACATAAGAAGGAAAACCAAAATCAAAAAAGAGAAAAAACTCTCTGTAATATCAAGTTTCCATTTTTGCTTCTCAAAATTCTGTCCCAGCAACTAAGTTAAGGACTAAAGACTAAAACAGCCTACATGTTCCTCTACTGCTCTCTCCTTTTTTAGTTCCCTTTCTTTTCGTCAGTCACTTGGAAAAAATCCGAGAGAACAAAGAGAACAAACAGTTGGTACAGACTCTGCACGAGTTTGTTTCCCAATATTTTGTGGTCAGTAAGATAACAATAGTCAGACTTTAAAGTTTGGGGGATTTAGATCAGTTTAGATACACAATTTTTAAAATCATAATCCAAGAATTGGTATTAAGCAGAGAAAAGCCAGTAACAGCTAACACAGATGCCACACTGTCTTTTGAACCTTGGGATTGATGAGCACATCCCAGGCTTGCAAAAACACCAACCAACCAACCCCCAACACACAAAACATCAAACAAACCCATCTCCAAAAACCAACCAACCAACAAAACCCAGAACCACTGGAAAACAGCCCTTCCAAACCCAAAAAAGCCAACTCCAAACTTATTTTTTCGACTATAGTGACCAGTGTTAAGACAGAACATGGCATATTCAGAATCGCACCAGTCGCCCACTCCTCTCAGTAACACTCAGGCATGTGAGGGCTGTATGAAGGTGGGCAGAAAGTCTTCACAGGAGGTACAGACTCAGGAGAACTCCACAGTTCTTGCCAGCAGCTGAAATGCTTACAAGATTGTCTGCACAGAAGGGATACAGGCTGTCTTTACAGTTTCACTGCAAAACACCTTCCATGGCAAGGAATGATTGAATTTTCAGGCTATGTTTGAAAAGCTGAAAACTTGGAAGGCCTCCCATAACATACAGTCCCAGAAGGGCTGAAAGGAGAGTGCAATTCCTTTCTGCAGTCTTATAACCCTGACCTATATCAGTAGCTACATTTTTTGCAGCTACCTACATTACTAAACTTCCGATCCAAACTTTTAATTGTATTTAACTTATATTCAGAAAATACTAACACAACCACCTCAGGCATCACCATAATTGCATAAATTTTGGTTAAGTTGAAAAAGAGTAACATTAACATTTAAAAATAAAGACTGGAAATGAAGGTGTAACAGCTGAGATGCCTACAGATCAACCCAATATTAATGAAAAATTCTGAGCTTTAATCCCATTTTACCTAAACGGCAAGATCTGCTAAATTTCAATGCAATTTTGGTGTACAGTTTAAATTGGAGGACTATACCATCTCCTACAGAACTGTATAGAATATAGGCCTATAACTGTCAAATATGAAACAAAAAAAAACCCCACAAACCACCAGCATGTTATGAAAACGTAAAAATGAGAAGCACAAGAAGATTGTTCAGAAGTAAAATTTCTCCCAGTGTTTCCTTTATGGTGATAGGGAAAAGAAAAAAAAACCAAACAATCCACACCCAACCCCAAAACACAAAACTCCAGGCCCTATTCCGTACATGCATTTTTATACATTAACGGAAAAATTCCTGAAACCTAAAATACAACTACATTTAATAATAGCAAACAAACAAATCCCAAAGAGAAATCTAGAGTTTCTTGAAGGCCACCCCTCTCACTTCCCAAAATATATAACTGTGACAATGGCATATTAGTAGGCCACAGCAGAAAGAGTTAAAATAAAGAAAAAACATACAGTTTCTTTCTGGCATAATAAATTATGATCTCACATCTAGCCTTTACAAACAAAGTTAGAAACACTACACTGTTTAATTCCAGACTATTTGCTTCTCTTACCAACATACAAATGTCCATGGGAAGAAAGACCTTTCGTCTTGTACAATGATATGGAGTTGCTCTTAAACAGGTAACTATGCCTTGTGCCTTCCCAATGTGACTGGCTGCATGGTCAGCATGGATATCCCTCACACCTAAAATTGCAGAAACAATAGCTTTAGGAACATGCAGTCAGGCCTTTTGAGGGGTATGGTCTTCTCTGATGTGTACACATATATCACATATCATACTTTAGGAAAGCTACATGCATTGGTCCACAGGAGAACTGTCCATCTGCATAAACTGCCTTGAGATCTCATCTCAGAGGTGCAAAACAGCAAAAAAATTGACTCATTTCCACATTCAGGAACAACATGTCTCTTGTTGCAGTATCTGTAAAGGGTATACATAGCAGAGCAGCACCTATATAGATATAACACACTGATACACAAACTCATTTTCATTGGCATATCCTCTCTCAGGATAACAGTATTCCAAAAATTGCTTTTCCTGCCAGGAAAAGTCATTCAAGTGTGAGATTCCTTACAAGCATTAATGCTTACAGTGTGGTTTCATGATTAGCTGCAGCTGATTCCTCAGTGTAGTGAAGCCAAAGAGAATGATCTTATGCTTCACCCTCCAAACCCATATTTCTGCCCCCTCCCCTGTGCTGACAGGAGCAATGAGGCAAAGTGAATCAGATCACCAAAACAATGGAAAAGTAATGCTAGTTACTGCCCAGTCAGCCACACAACTGTGAGAACAGAAAGGGGGAGATGAGTGGGGCAGAGCAGCACCACTGCTCTTCACGGCAAGACCATCCAAGCTTGGCTTAGACTGATTATAAAGCTGACCTGAGATAAAATGAAAATTTAAATTAAAATTTATAAACTCTAACAGAAGCAGCATTCTACAAAGAAAAAAATGAGGATAAAGGAATTAAACAGATCAATGCAATTGATCAGAAACTGGCATCTGGAAATGATACTGGGGGTACTAGAATCACTGCAGAAGCCCGTCTAGATCTTCAGGGGGTCCCAGAAGCCTCTGTGAAAGAGTTACTATACCCAGACTACAGGAACTGATTTTGGGAATGGCAGCAGAAATCAAAGCATGGCTTGGAGGAATCAATGGATATTATTTACTAACTACTTAGGCAATTATTTAGAGAGCACAATTATTAATATTTTTGAATGACAGCAGCTGAGAGAAAGTACCAGGACGTTGGATGACACAATTACCAGTCAAAATGAGCTTGACAAAATAAATAACCTGAAATCAGCAAGAATAAGACAGCACTAGTACTGGGAGAGCAACACACTAACTGGAGACTGGTCAGCAATAAGGATCTAAAAAGCACAAGAAATTTAGCAAATATGACCTCAATGAAACCAGGTCCACTTTGTCTAGAAAACCCTGCTGATGGGCAAGACCGAGAAAGAAGCTGTGTTCAATTAGTTTCTCTATTTGTGGAAAAAAATCACAGATGTTAACTGTTTAATATGCAGTGAAGGAGACTTTTGCTTAGGTATTTCGTTACAACTGTATATTTAAGAGAAGCTAAACATGACAACAGAGCACTTAAAATATCCAGAGTCTTCATGCAGATTTTCAAAAACAGTTTTATCTGATTTGTATGAGGTGTGAGTGACCCAAGGATGACTGAACTTATTCAGGATTTCTAAGAATGGAAGACACTGGTATTTCTCATACTCCTACATTTCTTCAGAGGTTCAAGAAGACACTTGCAACATTTCGCTGATATCCTACTGAGGATGCAAAATCAGATGTTAGGAAGTAAGTTCCTCAATTCTTCCAAAGAAGAGCATGCTCACCATCTCTCTCTTTTTACTTCTCTTTTTTCTATTTTTTTAAACTCTTTTAACATTGCTATTTGCCTTTCATCAGACTACTCTGATAAGCAAGAAGAAAATATTGCTACTACAATACTAAACACTACTAATAATAATAACAATAATAATAATCACCTTCTTTTCACATCAGAGCTTATACAGGGAATACTTCCATAATGCAACAGACACCTAAACAAAAATCACTCTTTCCTTCACTACAAATGAACAGTTCTTTCCCAGTCTGTGATTTTTACATTAGACATGACACAGATAGTAGCTCTTGATCACAAGGATCATCTTTGTTGCATTTTTTCTAACTATTCAATTAGTGATAGTTAAATTATTTCTAGGAAGAGGAGAGGATTCAGAGCCAAATTTACAACATCGCCAAGGGAAGTTTATAGTTTGGGAAGCTGGCTGTTTCAAGATAATCAATGTCCATCACTGCAATACAGAACAACAGCTGCAGGATACCTATGGCAGTTTTTATTCTGACAAGTAGGACAGTTCAAATACAGTGAAAAGCTGAATTTATCTCACTCTATAAAGGAGAAAGAACAGAGAAAACAAAGCAACAAAGAACAGCAAGAAACTGCACTTCAATGAGGTCTGCACTGAGCAGCTTCCAAGGAAAGCACGTAGTTCTAGGACAGCTGCAGTACAATTCCACATTTATGGTTCATCATTCAAAAGGTATCTGAAGTACTACCTAGGATAATTTTACTGAAATTAAACTCCAGTGGAAAAAGAAAGGGTTTTTTTAAATATCAGTAAATATTGTACTTGCACTAATGACCCATCAGCAAAACGTAGAAAGGGGAAAACACCTACCCAGCATTTCCAAGGTGAGGTACAAGAGAGCACTCTGGGTGTTCTCAGCGTATGTTTCGAGCTCCTGGATGTTACGGTATGCCCTATCATCCAAATTCTTCTCCTGTAACATGAACATGGAACTTCAGTAGAACATAAGCTTAACTGCTGCTCATAAAGGCTTATTACCACATCATGTCAACCCAATGCAATACCAGAAACAAAAAAAAGAACAAAATTGAGAGACACAGAGGGAGAGTATAAACTCGGAAGCAGTCACTAAAGCTTATAGCAAGTCTAACAAATAGCTATGCTCAACTGCAGCCAAGTCTGCTTGTAGGAGCAAATACAACTTTTTGCAATAATATCAAATCAGAATTCTCCATAAAAAAAAGAGACAGCCAAAACAAAACATCATACGGTATTCTTACACTATAGGGTTGTCAATTTTAATATTTAATTTGCATCCAAAGCAGAGAGAAATTTAGATAAATAGGAACGTATTTTTTAAAAACATAAAATAAATCTATGAAATGCACACAAGTTTCAAAGTCATGTACAAACCATAGATTCACAGAATCATAGTGTGGTTTGGGTTGGAAGGAACTTTAAAGATCATCTAGTTCCCAATTCCCTGCCATGGACATGGAAACCTTCTACTAGACCAGGTTACTCAGAGGCCCATCCAACCTCTGAACACCCCACAGCGAGCCCACAACCCCTCTAGACAACCTGTTCCAGTGCCTCACCACCCTCCCAGTACACAACTTCTTTCTCAGATCTAATCTAAACTTACTCTTCTTCATCTCAAGGCCACCCCTCCTTGTCCTATCACTACATGCCCTCATCAAAAATCTCTCTCCAGCTCTTCTAAGCCCCTTCTAGGTACTAGAAGGTGCTCCAAGGTCTCCCAAGAGCCTTCTCTTCCCCAGGATCAACTGCCCCAAATCTCTCAGCCTTTCTTCATAGGAGAGGTGTTCCAGTCCTCAGAACAACTTAGTGAAGCTAATAAATAATACACCCAAAATAATAAAATACACCCAAAAATGTAACATCCTCCAGCACTCTTTCTGTCCTAGCGGTTTCTGTGGTTGAAACATACCACTCTTAAGACTAAAAATCTGTCTTAACATTGAGAAACTCTGAAGTCTTTCATAGCAATGATCCTCTGCAAGTAACTGACCATTAATCTGCTCAATCTGTAGCTTCATGAGACACTACCTTTAGCCACAAAATTAGCTTAGGACATTCCTGCATTTTGCTTTTCACTCTTGTCCTTGTGTCAGAGTTCACAGCATCATCACCATACCAGTGATATTCTTTAACTTGTTTTTTTCCCAGAAAAAAGGTGGCTATTTTAAACTTCATGTCATTTGAATGCACCAATTTACACCACTGCTTAGAAAAAACTCCACAGCCATGATTAAGAGTAGCATGAAAGTGTAGCAGAAGGGTTCACATAGGTAATTTAATTTTTGAGACTTTATATCCACGTGAACACACAAACTACATCAATTTAAGACAAAAATAAACAAAGGATTCTATTAGCCATTTTGGCAGAAAGAACAGAAACTATGAAGAGTAGAATCAAGGGAGAATAAAAAGAAATATAGCAGTATCATTTTTTAAGAGAAATACCACTCTCTGGAAAAAATGGATTACACAAGCTTTTGTTTTACACACAAACACATAAAAATAAGGAAAAGAAAACCCAAATATTAATAAAGCCAGAATCAGACTCTGAAGGATAAATACTTACCCTTTCATCTATGATCTTCATCAACCACATTTTAGTCAAGTTATGCCTCTTGACAGCCTGAAAAGTATCAAATAAAATCTCCATGTTAATATATATGAAGTGATGGCAGTATTGCATTCTGAAGGCTGAAATACATTTATTGCAAGAATTGTATTCAGTGTGTTAAATAAAAGTGGTATTTTAATTATCATCTTCTTCAAATACAAAAGTTTTCAACTGGCATTTACTGCAAGTTGCTGCACACAAAAAATGACATACCAGACATCAAGTCAGCTAACTAAAAGCATTTATTTTAAAAATTTTTTTTAAATGAATTTATTCTTGGAATAGTATGTTCCCACAAAATATCTGCAGATAACTGTGTTCACTTTCCAAAAAGAACAGTTTCCACCAGAGTCTAGCAATAAAAATATTTCCCCTATAAATGTTCAAGAAAATGTCGGCACAACATACCAATAAATTCTGTAAAGACAGAATGCTAACAAAGCAATATAATTAATTTTATGGGTTTGTTTAAAAAAATATCTCACAGCATCTCATATCCATGCATTCTTCTTTTGGTTCTTATCTTGTACTTGACTTCCTTCCTGTGCCACTTCATTCCATCAACCTACCTTCAATCCTCTTAATTATACACTGAATTTTTCAGAACACGCTGTCAGAAAGGCTTCAATCACACATATAAACATCTATAAACAAAACTTACAGAGCAGATTTCTCACAGTTTAGTCCTCATAGCTCACTTTCAACTTCTTCTTTGCATCCATCATATAAGAAAATGTTTTTTCAAGGTTTAACAAGACCGGATCTTGTTGATTCAATAAATTCTTCTTGAGACAGTACTTGGTATATGAAAAGGCAAATTTTAAGTTACAACTACAGTGTTGGTTTTGAGTCTCACCTGTTCACCTTGAGTATCATTTTGTAAATGAAATCCTTGAAATACTAACAGGTCAAGACTTAAAGGACCAAACTCAATTATGCTAAAATGCCCAATCAGTACAATACATCCATTTTGAGTTGCCTTCATTCAAACACATGGGTCCTCATTTCTATGAAGTTTTAAAAATTGGCTTCTTCCACAGAAATGAACAGAGAATTAGGCCTCACTTTCACAAGTTAAAAATGGACAGAAAAGTAAGATCAAGCATCATGCAGTTGCTGTGTAAGTTCATACTGAAGTCACTAAGAGCTGAGCTATCAATAACTTAGAAATACTATTAAAGGCTATTTATCTCCTTTACTAGTGCACTAAAATTTGGAATCCAAATGAGAGCATTCTGGGATATACAAAACTTCAGGAACACATTTAATAGCATAAATTAAATTTATTCTGGCAAATCACAGTCCTCATATAAACTCAACAGCAACAAAAGTGTATACATAGAATATGCTGCGCAAAGACATGCTAATTCTATTAACAGCTTTGCAATACTTGTGAATTCAGGTGTCTTCCCAAATCCTTCTAAGAATTGCAACGACATTCTTGGACATTTGTGAAGTCATGGGCTTCAAATAGGTCACTCTTGGGCTATTTGCTGAAATATGGAAATAAAATCCGACCTTGACTACAAAGATCACCAACTCACATTGAATTGTTAGACTACTCCAGTGCTCTGCAGTGCTCAGAGCTATCAGAGCTCCTAGAAATACTTTCTGAATTATTTTTCATCATCTTATTTTGCAAGTAGTTCTGCTTGGATTGTATTAGATTGGTCTTCCTTTATAGGAATCATACATCAGGTGAAATCTCACCAAAGACAATTTTTCTTCCTCTTCAAAATCAACTTTCTGTTTTGTGAGAAAGGAGTACGACTGGCAGCCTCAACTGCTGAAAAGGTTTGCAATTGGTATACCAGTATCTGAATGACTTATATTTGAATGCTGTACTGGTTTTGGCTTTGGCTTTGGTTTTCTTCACAGTACTTTTACGGGGCTGTGTTCTGCATTTGTACTGGAAACAGTGTCATTGGTTAGAACTGATGCAACACAGCACACACAAAACACTGACATTATTTCCCACAGTAATATTAAATTTAAGCTAATTTTAGGACAAGAAAGGTGTGTTTTACCCTCCACAATTCTGTAGCAACGGGCTGATGTGGTGGGTTATCGCTGTATATGTCTTCCACAGCATCCCTCCAGAACTGCATCCGCATCAAACCTGTAGTCTTCTGAGTTATGGAGTCTTTAATCTGGAAAGGATACATCTGGAGTGAAATTCAGCGTCTTTAAGACACTTGGTCTATCTATGCTGAAAAGACAAACACAAGACATAGTCAAGCTCAGCAGGGAAAGAGCTCAGTTCTGAATTGACATTTATTCCTCAATTCCTTAAAATTGACATTTTAAATATTTCCATATTTAAAAGCTTAGGAACACTACATAGAATAAAAACAAAATTTTCACCACAACCTGATTTTAAAACCCATAAAGATTAAGTGCCAGGCAACCCTCACCTCAGCTTTCTTTCCAGAAGGAAAAAAAGCAGTGGTGACAGCAGTGAGGGAGGGCACACCACAGGTTGCCAGAAAGCACAGCCTACAGAAGCTGGTCAGGGGTTTTGCCTGGTCAGCTCATTTCCTGGATCATTCCTTTCTGGCAAGTGTTGCCAGCTTTCCTGGTTGCACTGGCAGTTTCTGGCCACCTAGCAAAGGGGAGAGACTGCAACCACTCCTCTCCCACAACTCTCTAACAACAATCTTCCCTCCTGGCAGCCTTTTCATGACCTCACTTCTCCCAACAAAGATTGGTCCTGATTATATCATCCCATTTTTTGACAGACCTTCTACGATCTGTCAAATCCTTCTAGGATTTAGCTGCCCTCTACCCATTCACTGCACATGAAGCCAGGATTTAGATGCAATCACATAACAGTATCAAGAACCACTGCCTATTCATTATAATTCAATTTTTAAATGCACGACGAAAAAGTCAGAAAAACTAGACATATAAACAAAGTAATAGGGGCAGGCTGGCTACTTTCCATGGGCCACTCAAAACTGGAGGTTTGTACTGCACTATTTCTTCATTGCCCATGACAGTATAAAAGTTAATCCTGGCAAAACACCACCTCCTACAGAAAGAGTACCTACAAGTGTAATTTAGAATATCAAAACTGTTGCTTTAAATTTCCAGAGTTCACAAATACATTTTAATACCTGCCTGAGCCAGTTCCACATTGAAGGCTCTCAAGGCAAAAGCAGAGGTTCGAGATTCTGCAGGCAACAGCAGAGAACACAGAAACCCTTCATAGTCACGCTTCCTACAAAAGGAATCAACATGCACATTTGTTATTTACAGCTCAAAGTGAATTGGTGTGCTATTCCTTAGAACTGAACTCCTGAAAGAGTAGCAGTAAGTTCTATCGCAAAACTCTGACTTTGCAAAAGTAGCAGCTTTTAAACTTGTTTTAAAATAAGACCAACTTCAAGAGAGAGGGGAGGCTGTCTGAACTCTCAGTGCACCTCTGAAATCCAGATCTCAAGATATCTGGCTAAAGGTATGAAGCAAGGCTGTGGCAGAACTGCAAATAGAATCCAGATTGTCCGACTTGCTGTTCCAAACATGAAACCATTTTCCTTTAAAAGATTGTGCTTTGGAGCTTGGCAGAAGAGTGCTTGCTTAACCATTAAGTTTTTGTTTACTGGCAACTATATTCAAAGCATTAAACCTCCAGGAGCTGGCAGTTTCGCTGCAGGTAACTCACTGCCAACCCAGAGTGGCTTGCCTTCGTTTGGCCACATGGATGTGCCACGAAATTAAAAACACAGTGCTCAGAATCATAAACTACAAAATTACTCCAGCTAACAAAAACACCTGACCACCTGTGAAAAGCTAAACTACTTGTTTTGAACGCCATTTTTGTGTACTTTCTGATAAGCCTGAAACCTGATTCTTCCTTAGAACAAGATGAACTCCCTAGTCTGGCCTGGAGACTGGAGAAGCAGGTTGTCAAGGAAAACATGTGTACTCATCTTCATTAAGTTTGCTGTTCTTGCAGGTACTCATATTTCTTTTGAATATGATCTTAAAATAGCAAAGCCAAACTAAACTTAAGGGTTATTAGGGTTGCTACTTTTAGCATTAAAAAAAGGAAGTGAAGTTTAACAGAGGTGCTTACAATACACAGCAGTTGAAAGCTAGCAAATGCTTCTTTTCCACAACTGTTGTCAAACTCTTTTAGAGCTTGATGCAGATCTAGAAATATCAACCAAAAAAAGTATGGTTTTGGGTTTTAATATGCTTTAAAGGACACCTTCATATTACAGAACAGATGTATTAAACCTCCCTTAGTTAAGATGCTTTCTGGAAAAAAATCAGCTCAAAACCTAGTATTTTTTTCAAGATTAAACTTTCAGTATTGCCCACCCTAGACAGCGCTGCAAGGTTTACAGCCACATTTCCCCAGTTCCAGTCTGTTGTTCACACAACACAGAACCACCTCTACTTTCAGAAAGGAAACAAAGAAATGCATTACACAAAGTACACAACAACACAACAGAGAAAATTGTCTTCCCTCTGGTAATGGTGTTGACATGGTGGGGCTTTGGTTGTTTTGGGGGATTTTTTTCCCATTATTCCAAGCTTAAAAATTTAGTGTAGCAAATCCATGAGGCCTCAGTAAAACAAAACTGATATTGCTAAAGATCATGTTCCACCCCAATCCTCTTCATATATTAGTGTAAGGAAGGAAGAAAGGAGGGAATGACCTGAAGTCAGGTACTGAGTGTTTTTCATAGTTTTCAAATAAGCATAAGCTTACACATGAACCCACAGACAGAAGAAAAATCAGTAATGGCCATTACTGGACTTTCCATATAATGAATTTAAAATAAAGCTAACAACCCACAAACTTGTCTTTGAGACAGTAAGAGACATGAAAAATACCTATAAGGGAAACATATTTTCAGTCGAATAGCTTGTAGTTAATTTAGGTGTTTAACACCTAAATTTAATTCTTCTTTAGGAAGATCCAAGAGAAAGGATATCTTCCACATTGCAAAAATAAATATACATTATTAAAGCATAACTCAGTTGTACTTCCTAATGAGTTGGAGACTCAAATTGAGAACTAGGGAGTTGCTGACACTTACATAGCCCCAAGTGTTTTATTTCTGTTCGAATAATAATTCCTTCCACTTATTTTTATGGTTTATTATTTTCATGCAATATATGAGCTACTAGGAACAGCAGCTTCAATTAAATGATGCCAAAAGCATAACTACCTTTCATTCTACTATTTTGGATTCTTGTGTATTTTTTTAATTAGTTCTTTTATCATTTAATAAAAATAAATATTAAAAAAGTTTTAATTCAACCATCTCATTGGAACCTAACTATTCTGTTCACAGTTGCTTGTTACTGGAAACATTTTACCTGCAGATGTTACCTTTACCTGTACACACAGCCTCTGGTCTCCTGAGTATCAGGTAAACAAATTCTGAATAAAAAATCTAGGAAAAGAAAGCTGTAGTCTGAAACACGTGAAAAATGCAACATGGCTGTGCATTCTGGTGCACCTGTACAGGTCAGCTGGTTGGTGCTGCACTGAACATTTAAGATAGTCCCATTTCTTTCCCTTAGTTTTTCTACCTCGGACATTACTGCAGATCACACACACCTTTCTTTCAAAGCACCAGTTTGGAGAAAATAATCCTGTTCCACTCTTTCTATATACACATGGAATCCTTCTCCCAGCTTTTGTTAACTGTCTGGAACAACAGTATCCGAAGGGAAATGACCTAAGTCTTTACTAAGAGACTTGTTTAACATCTTACTTTACAAAGAACTGAAGTCCTGGGAACTACAAAACAGCCAAGGGGCTCTACAGATTGTTTACAGCCCAGAATCCAAGAAGGAAAAGTGGCCTGACCTGGAAGTGTCTGAGCTGCACTCCTGCTCCTCTTGGAGCATTTTCGATTTGGCAAAACAAAAGCATGTTTTGGAAACATAGCCTTCCTCCTGAGTTAAGGATAGAGAAGGTACTGAGCTGCCCCAGCTGTCAGAGGGGGAGGGTATTGCCGCGGGAGGCTGCCCAGGAAGGTCCTGGAGTTCCCCTCTTTGGAGACATTCAACACCCACCTGGACACGTTCCTGTGTACCCTGCTCTAGGTGACCCTGCCTGGGCGGGGGGGTTGGGCTGGATGATTTCCAGAGGTCCTTCCAACACAAACCAATCTGTGATTCTGTGCGCAGACTGAATCATCCACACAGCCTAAATACGCGCCTGGTTTCCATGCTCCCGACACAGCATGGGCCCGCCGGCCTAGTGGCGCCGGCCACATGGGCTATTTTCGGGGCCAGGAGAGCCCGAGAGCGGCCTGGGCAGCCGGGGCAATCCCAGTCATCCTTTCCGGGAACTCGTCAGCGTTCCCGTCGGGTGGGAAGCGCTGCCGAGCCGTCCCGGGCCGGACTCGCCGCCCCGCTCTGCGGAGCGCGCACCCCCGCGCCTGCAGCCCCCTGCGACGGGCACTCACCGCACCAGCTCGGCGCAGTACTGCACCGCTCCTCCNTGTGCGCGGCGCCGCACACAGGCCGCCCCCGCCTCAGCCCTTGCCCGCCCCAGGCCAACCCCTCCCGCCGCTCCTCCAGGACCTCGGGGTGCTGGTCGGCAGCTGGCTGAACGTGAGCCAGCGTATGGCCCGGTGGCCGAGAAGGCCAATGCTATCCTGGCCTGTATCAGCAATGGTGTGGCCAGCAGGACCAGGGCAGTGAGAGAACTCGGCTCTAGAGAGGCCACACCTCAAGTGCTCTGTTCAGTTCTGGGCCGCTCACTGCGAGAAAGACATTGAGGTGCTGGAGCATGTCCAGAGAAGGGCAATGGAGGTGGTGAAGAGTGTGGAGCACAAGTCTGATGAGGAGCAGCTGAGGGAACTGAAGGTGTTTAGCCTGGAGAAAATGAGGCTCAGGGGGACCTTAATGCTCTATTCAAGTGCCTGAGAGGAGGTTGTAACTAGGTGGAGGTTGGCTTCCCAGGTAACAACTGACGCAAGAGGAAATCGGCATAAGCTGTGACAGAGGAGGTTTAGGTTGGACATTAGGAAGAATTTCTTCCCAGAAGGGGTGATTAAACATTGGAATGGGCTGCCCAGAGAGATGGTGGAGTCACTGTCCATGGAGGTATTTAAGGAAAGACTTGACATGGCACGTAGTACCAGGGTCTACTTGACATGGTGTTTGGTCAGATTGGGCTTGATGATCTCAGAGGTCTTTTCCAACCTAATTGATTCTGTGATTAAGTTTTTTAACCTAGTGCCCAAAAAACTCAAGGAAGCTGAATTGTAAAAGGCTTCCTGTTCTGGGCAGTGTGGCATAGGAGTGGGTGAGGGACTGGGAAAAGCCTCAGGCTGGTGTGCCGTGTGAGGGAGAAAGACACAGCAGTTCTGCCTAGGCAGCAAAACTGGCCCCAGGGCTCCACCCTTGGTAAAATGTGGTGTTTAAAGTTTGCAGCAGCAGCCCTGTTTCCTCCTCTTAGCTGGCAAAGGGGTTCCTCATTGTACAGGCTGGCTGCACTTTCGAGACAGAATGGCTCTGTTAGCATGTAGTCAGGGACAGAACAGTTGTGGTTCTTCAAAATTTGGCCTATATGAGGATAGGCCAGCAGATTCATACAAAAATGCCAGCATGATTAAAACCAGTTTCATCTTAAAATGACACCAACCCAACCTATTAGTAACTAGCCCAATCTAGTTCTTGCTAAAATAGGCACAACAGCAGTCTGGCTCTTCTTTCTATCTCCAGCCATGCCATCCTCTTCCTTGGTGCCAGCTTTAGGCTTCATTTTATAGTACAGGGAGTTAAACCAGCAGAAACCCATCCACTGCTCACTTTTGTTTTTCATGAGTTCCTTTCCTGCCAGTTTGGTGCCTTGAATTAGTTCACTGTATGGTCAGCTGGGCAAGGGGCTGTGGGCTGGGGAGAGGGTGGGGTCTCCTGGGTTGTGGGTGGTGATACATATATCCATTAGCTTAGCTGCAAAGTGAAGCCATGCAACAAATACGGAGAGAGTTTTGAGTGGGCAGTGATATTCAAGGGACAAGGCATCTATTTGGAAATGAGAGCAAGCCTTTATTTTGTGTCACAGAGACAAGGAGGAGAAAGAGGTTAGGGATCACACTTAAACATTATTTATTTGTGGACTTAGTCTGAGCCTTTATTCTTCCCCTTTCCTCATATCTAAAGTTCTCTTTGTCTTCAAACTCTGAACCTTGTTTTAAATAAACCCTTGCTATGCCTTGAGCAGGATTTATTGTTTGTCAGGGCACCCAAAGAAGGTCATTTAGCTTTGGGTGGAGGCTGAAACTGCTGTTGTTTAAGTTTTCAGGGAGAACCCCTAGATAAACGAATCCAGCTCTTTCAGTTGCTGCCAATTCCTGGCAGAAGGGTTACATAAACATACTTTAAACCTCAAGAGTATTATAAATAAATCTTATAAAATATTAACTTTTTTAGTCTCTGAACAAAAAGGGTGCTAAACTGATTTAAACTCATAGTAAGAAAATAATACACCAGTTTATATAAAATATTAATCCCGACCTTGTTCTCAGTGTACTGACATTTGTTTCTTATTGTTCTGTACCTTTGCTGTTCTTATTAAAGTACTTCTTTTTTCTTTAAACAAATATTTCAAGTGTCGTAGTTATTGAAAAGCTTTTTCAAGACTGTATGGATTCTCAGTTAGCTTTTTGTCCGTCAGCTCAGTGGAAGTAATGATTTGGCTTAATGTTTTAGTGAGTTTTTAACACTATATGTAAAAATTGAAGCTTTGTAGGAGTCATTATTTTTCATTATCTCACTGTGTTTAAAAGCACGTTTCATCACCTTTTTCAATATTTCTCTCAGAAGCTGAGTGATGACCACTTCTCTGATGTGTATTTCTTACTGAATATTTTGTCCCACTGACTCCTCAGAAAAAACTCTGAAATCCTTGGGCAGCAGTGGTAGTGACAGCAATGGCTGGTTTAGGCAGAGATAGTTCAGTTATTACTTTAACCTGGCATTTCTGGAAAAAGAAACCAAGTTCTGTGCCAAGGAAATACTGATCAGTTATAGCCAACCCTTGTAAGAACATCTAGATATCATTTGTCACCAGAGGAATGAGAAAAAGAGCCCCTCAGCTCTCCCATTGGCCAAACAGAGGCCAAAGTTTGGGAAGTGTACATGTACTCGTGCTTGTACCACAAAAATCTTCATGCAGAGGAGAACAGAGCAGGGAAGAGAGAGACCTGCCGCAGCATATCCAGTGACTAGAGGTTGGGGTGTTAACTGGGACATGGGGGACAGTCACTGGGATTCCTCATCTCTAGCGACAGGAGCAGAAATATGAACAGTGATCTGACAGGTCTGTTCTCTACACTCACATGGCCACGGATATATTCTACCTCTCTCACTTTCCTTTTCTGAATAATCCTGGATTCATTCCAATGTCAGAGTTAAGGAAAAATCCATGTGTACTAACAATAGTGTTTCCTGTTGAGTTCCATGCCACAGTGAACAGGCATATGCAGTTATTTTTACCTGAACTACTAAAAGTATTCAACCAAAAATCTTTGTTTAAAGGAGAACACTAAGAGAATGAGTTTAATGACAGTCATTTCAGTCCTGGCCAAAAAATACATTAATGCATATGCTAATAAACACTGGGCCACTTTAAAACACATTTTTCCCATTTTTCATGCTTTAAACATCTCAGTTTTTAATTACACAGCAGATTGAAACCTGCTATGAAGAGGTCCCAAAGGACATTGCAATGAAGGGGTTTATCTTTGTTTGCTGCTGCATTTTTTATTTTTGGTATGTTTCTCTATAGATAAATTGCTGGTGAAGTTTTGTTTATTTCTTGTTATTACTGTGCTCTTTCACTGCCCAGTTTCAAGCACAAATAAGGTTGTACA
The DNA here is from genome assembly GCA_013396875.1 of Vireo altiloquus. Lineage (NCBI taxonomy): Eukaryota > Metazoa > Chordata > Aves > Passeriformes > Vireonidae > Vireo > Vireo altiloquus. The sequence continues at coordinate 165,049 of VZRF01009225.1, read as the reverse complement.
AGGTGGTGTGCTAAAAGCAGTGGGAGACAAATTTATGGAGTGTGAGAACCACTGCAAGCTTCCTTGGCTTTGTGCTGGGGACAGGGGTGGAGCGACTGTCCTGCAGAGGGGAAGGAAACAGCAATTTTTCCTTATCCACTGGCACCTTTGCCAACCATGGGCATATGCCACTGCCCTCAATGGGAATTGCTGCTCATCTGATATTCTCAAGCCTCCTGTGGTTTTACCTGGGATTCAGGTTTACTCCCATGAAACAAATGGATCTATCAACACACTTTACATACACCATCAAGTAAAGGCCAGGTTTTACCCTCTTGCAATTACTTCTGATTCAGACTGCAGGCAGACTTTGAGTGAAACAGTCATGCAATCTTTTGTTAGGATAATCTCATCTCTTTTCAGACAGCAGATTAAAATAAGACTTCTACAGAGAGTAGTTTAGAATAAGGAATAGCTTCAGCTTATCAACTTAGTCCCTCTCATTGCTGTAGGTTACTGACTGTTTCTGATCAGGAACCTCTCCACAGCTGTGCCACATTCTTTGAACACACAAACACACAGATGCAGAACATGGGGCCAAGTTTTCAAGTGTTTAGTGCATCATAACTGCCCAGCTTCCACTTTGGGATCAAAATAAGACCTTCAGAATTAAGAAGCCTTTGCTATTAATCTAACAAGTTCCTTCGAAAATCCTGCTCTCTGTGGGACAATGTATTCTCCTCAGAATTTTGCCTCTAGTTTTTCAACACTGATTCTAAAACTTCCATACTGCCATGAGAAGAGATGGTTTATTTGGCCACCCTTGCACAGGAGCACAAGCCCACACAAACACAGTTTGGTTCCATGTTGTTGCCTGGTGTGACACACAGTATCCGATGCAAATACAGTGAGTATTTGAATGGAGTTCACAAAGTGTGTGCTTTTAAGATAAAGTAAAGCCAAGTCCTGCTGCTGCTGCTTTGGATGCAAATGTATTTGTAATGAACGCCTGGTTTTGTCTGTATCCCTTATCTTGCACCTGTTATCATCCTTGTTGTAAAAAGCTTAGGGGTAAGCTTGCCAAATGATATGCCCCATCTGTGCTACCGGGCTAAACAGTGTTAGCAAGAAACATGCAAACTGAAAAGCCACAATTTCTTGACAGACAGGTACCAGCACTTTCTCTCTGGCTAGCAAGGACAGGGTCTTTGTGTTCTTTCAACAAGTTGCCAACCTTTTCTTTGAAATCTTGTGAAGTTGTTGGGATGGAGATGAGAGAGAGAAAGAGAGGAAGCTGACGGTGTGCAAACTTGTTTGGGGCATGCAGATGAAGCCAACTGCAAATATAACAAGGATTTCAGTGGAGTTCACAAAGTTAATGTTCCTTCACCAAAGTCCTTCACCAAAACCTAAATTGAGCTAAATGTTTTGTCTGCTATGTTGCAGGCAAGTGTATTTGTTGTATATGCTGCTTTTGTTTATCTCTTTGCTTGGACCCCTGCAAACCAGACTAGCACTCAGAAGGAGGGAAGGTGAATAATGAGAAACTGCAACACTAGGACTTGTCCCTGACAAGCCTGGAAAGAAGTGACAGCAGATATAGAATGGTGAGAGAGGCCTCAGGCCTTTGGGCAAAGAGGCAACAACAGTAGAGAGAACAACTTGTTCCAGAACCTTATCATGTTCTACTGAGGTCTCCACACTTCCCTATGTTTTCTTTTTAGGAACATACAGGAGGGAGCATTATTGAGTAATTAAAGCACAAAGGTGGCAGCTGGGCTTCTGAAGTCCTGTCATTGAGTTCCTGGGGCAACATATGTACTGTCTGCCGTGGTCACCTCTGAGAGAGGCTTACATTTCATGCTCCCTGGGCCAGGTCATTTTAACTGAGTTGCATCTTTTGTGTTCACGTCTAATGGCCTTTTCGGTGCACAGGACACATCACTAGTGCATATCAATGGAGTCACAGGGAGTGTGAGAGCTGCCCCGTTTGGGAAGGATCCCCAGGCCTATGTCTGGCTTTGCTAGCTGAGGCAGAAGAGATGAGATTATATGGCTGGATACAGACAGCTCGCTCTTCTACTGTTCTTCCTCTGCCTTGTGCTCCCTGTGCAGGCATGCTGGGGCTTGTTACTTTTGTGTGTTAGAATGAGGTAAAGGGGTAGAACTTGGCATCAGGAGTGACCTGCAAGGGAGTTTACCTAGTGCCATTTCACCAAAAGAACAGACAGAATTAGAACCCACATTCCTTTGGTGCCAGTCATATGGGGTCTGTAGCTGCAGGAGCTAAGAAGGATCTCTCACCTGATCTGCCTGAGCCTTGTCAGTCAGCAGGGGCAATTCATAAACTGGTTACCCTGGCAGAGTCCAAGATGACAGCATGTTTTGGCATTTGGATACATTCCACCAGGAACAAGCCAGGAACTTCTGATGTCTTCTGCTGTTTAAAAAACTGGTGGCCTGAGGGGATCCCTTTTTATTATGGTCAGTTCAGCCTAACCCCTGACCTGTCCAAGAACTTTAACCAGACTCCAAACTTGCAGGGTTGAGTGTGCTGCCAGGCAGCTGGGCAAAACATTACAGGTTTGCTGGCAGTACTACAGCAACCCATGCACCCTTGCTGCCTCCAAGGCCCTTGTAACAGCTTGTAAAAGGGCTCAGAAAAACTTTCTGTGCAAAACAGGCACTCCTAGGGTGTTGCAGACCAGGAAGCATGCCAGTTGCCAGGGATGAGACAATGCTTTGGGAAGCTCACCTGTAACCAATGACTGGCAGCAACATGTTCAAAACTTTTACAGCTATAAGGACACAGATTCAATCCACCTTGACTTTTGCTCTCTACCTCCCAGTGGCAGTCTCCTTCCCTGCTCATGAAATGAAGCTAACCTCTCCTCCTCTCTCCTTCCTATATCCCAGACCCTCATGGCAGGTGCCAGCAATCCCAGTGAGAACAGTCTGTAGAGTCAGCTGCTTAGCAGAATGCCCCAAATCCTGCAAGCTGAAACCCATTGTGCAACAGTGCAGGGTTGCCAACACAGCTGAAATACCCTTAAATGATCTGACAATTTTATGCAGTGCATGCCATAAGGAACAATTGTAGGGACAGTACTGCAGAATACAATGTAGAGACACCTGTCTAGGCTCCTGAGACTGTGCAGCATTTGTTCTATTTGTACACATTTTAAAATGGTTGCTGAGAAAATATGGGGTTTCCTGGGACTGGTTCCTGAGATGAGCAAGGGATGCTGATGAGCCAGAGGTGCTCTGGCAGCCAGCTGTACCAAGATGATGCCACATGCAGAAGCAGGACCTTGGGTGTCTTAAGTATTTTTTCTGACAAAAACTTGGGCACTTCCAGCTCCTCAGATCAACAACCTGGGCCTGACTGTCCAGTCAAACTGTTTTCTTCCTTGTCTTTATCTCAGGTAACTATGTCCCCTTCTGAAACTCAGCCTGGTTCCTCAGGGGTCACACGGAGTGCTTCCACCCTGTCACATTGGTCTGCTCTGTCTCAGAGTAGGATCCTACTCTTTCAACCATCCACATGAGCATTCTTACAGATGGTGTTCTTACTCCTCAAAGAGAATCCCTCCCAGCTCTGCTTGGACAAAGTAATTTCTCAGATCCAGGGGGCCTAGGAGAGGGGACACACTTGGGCAGAAGCCAGGAGGATCTTCTGCAGAGGGCTTCAGAGCACAAGCATACATAGGATTTTTGATACTGAAGTTTGCAGTGGTAAGCAGAAACAAACACCCTCAAAATTGTTCCTTATCAGCCAGCCATAATAACTAGCAGAGTAGAGCATTTTCTGGAAAGAATGAAATGCCCAGCTACTGCCCTGCTTTTTACTTCCCAAATTTTTCTGGTGATGTGGAGTCTCAAAGCATTTCTAGAACACCTTTTAGAAATCAACTCTTTTCAAATCCACAAACATTCCAGTTCTGAGCATTATAAATGGTCATGCTAATTGACTGCAGCTAAAATACTGAAAAGAGTTGCAGGACAGACAAGATCAATGACAAAACACCCTTAGAGAGCACAGAAGGGGAAAAAGTACTGTAGAAGGGTGATTTATGATGATTCTCTGGTTGCTGAAACAGAACAATTATTGAGAATCTTAAGGAGAAAGGAACTTTAGGGTGGAAGATTGATGACTAAAAACCATGGGGACGTAATCCTTTCAGCACCAGCATGGCAAAGCTTTGGTTCTGGGAGGCAGGTCAATGTAGGTCAGCACTGGCTCTGGAAATGCTAAGCTGGTTGCTTTCTTATACCATGTTGCCTCCTCCCCACCTCCTCTTTGACAAAGGGAAGCCAGTGCATTTTGGTGTTGTGATTTTACATGCAGCTCCATAATCTAATTCCTATCCAAAGGCTGCAGCACTAGGCAGCCTGATACAAGGGTAAAATAAATTGCTCCAATATCGTGATTCATACTTTAGCCTAGAGTTAGAAAGTTCTTAAATGTAGATGGCATTGGGATTTGGCATCTGTGAGTGTAAGGGGTCCTTTTGTCATCTTTTATCCTACGTAAGCCACTATCACCTTTTAACATTAAGACATTTCAAGGTCCATCTTATACAAATATGCACTTGTGAGTTACTTTGTGGCCCCCAGTAACTGTGTGAAAAATAAAGTGAGAATAAACTTTATTCAAAGTGACATTTTTATACTTTCCTATATAAAGTTGTTCCTGCCCACAGCAGGGCTGTGGAACTAGATAATGTTTAAGGTCCATTCCAACCCAAGCCGATCTATGATTCTGTGACTGTATAATCTGAAAACACTGTATGCAAAGATTGTCACTCCATATTCTACACAATAAATAATATTCCAGCCTGACCAGTAAGTCCATCGCAACACAAGATGAGAATTGGAAGGAGTCAGCGTGTTGATTTTTGAAACTTTTAATTTTTTTTTGGATTAATAGAATTACATATTTGGACAATTGTACTGTTATGTTTGGACAGTTATCTTACGACCATCACAGGCTGTAATTAGACATAGTTGTCTCACTTTAAAGATAACATTTTCTTTGTTTCAGGAGGTTTCAGACAGCAATTACTTCAATTGGATGGTGTTTCAGTAGCCAGTCTCAAGGAAACTCCGATGATGAGTCACACCATTGGCAAAACATGTCAAGTGTGGTGTTATAATGTCAGGTAACAGCAAATCAGTGTCTTTTGCTAATGTTTTAATGACAGCCATCTCAAGTAGTCCAGGTTTTCACAAAGTGTTTGTTATTCACACATAATGATCTGGGTTGCAGAAGCACCCTTGGAGGATAACGCTAATAAAATAAGCAGCTAGTTATTACAAACTTCTTAATTTAATTTTATTGTGCGGAAAGTAGCAGTTTTCTTGCATGAGAAAGACTCTGCTATTGCCTGGAAAGTTTCCATATGGCCCTGCAGCTTTCACAGTGCTCCAGTCAAAGGTGTCAATCAGACAGTTGCTGCACGTTCACGGTTGCCGACTTGTGCACCTCTATGTACATCACAGGTTGGCTTCATTCAAAAACCGATGTATAGCTGTAAAGTATTAGTCATTAATCTGGCACCATTTAGATGTAAAGGACTAATCTCATTAACTCTTTACATGCTGGGTTTGCATTCTCATTTCCTTTTCTTGATAGCAAGATAATGTTTGCAAACAAAATGCAAGCTCACTTTTTTACCCGTTTCAGAGATGCATTTCAGAAGTCTCCTGTTGTGCTTCTTTCCCTCAGAGAGTAAAGCAAACCTGCTCAGCTCAGCGAGCCTCTTCACTGCTTTTTGTTCACTGTGACTAACACAATTACACCAGAAGGAGATTTAAAATAATTTTGTTAGCATTTGGAACATGAGGTTTGTCTTCAGCCAGACCTCAGACTGTGCTTTCCACAGCATTTGGATCACTGAAATACCCTTATATAAGCCTAATTGACACAATTAGAAGAATGACTCCTTGCAGATGTGTGTTGCTGTAGCAACCTGGGGGAAGGGCAGCCAAAGGGCCCTCCATATTTAGCATAATAATATTAATCATAATAGGTAGAAGCACTTTATCCTTTTTGTAAGGCACTTGCTCAGGAGGTAAGTGCCTTGACAGGTCACAACAAGGATCACTGTAATGGGAGTTCAAATAATTTGAAGGCAAGCTAAAATTCTCTCAGTAGTAACCAAAATTACATGGAGACAGAAACATAGTGAAATGTTGCCCAAATCTTCCAGAGTACAGGCAGAAGGATTAGCTGTTCAATGCTTTGATTCCACTGCTGTAGGAGCACTGGAGGAAAAAAGCCACCAAAGGCATCCATGGATGCAAGAAGACATCCATGTTGCTGATCTCATCTCAAGTTTATCCTACTGAAGAGCCCAATAATTCACTGGGAGCACTCTGGGCAGACTTTAAATTACCTGCCACCTCCTTTGTGTGAGAGGGACTCCATGTTGTTGGCAGGGGATGTGGATATGTATAAAATTGTCAGTTGTGCTGGCAGCATGGTGAAATGGTAGCAGATCTCCTGCTTCCCAAGTGGAAAGAGTGGGAACAGCTGCTTTGCAGAGTGGATCCAAATGGTTTGTTCCTGATTCTGTCTTGCCTGTCCCAGTAAAATTGCACATCTCATCCAAGCATCACGGCCTCTTTGAAGTGTCAAAGGGACCACGTGAATTACTCAAGACTCACAACTCAGGACTTGTTTTTGTGAACTCTTTTGATTTAAAGCCAGTTATAAGTATTTTGTCTGGTACGATAGTTTGCTCATAGTTTAACACAGTTTTAAATTTTGTCTTCATGTCTTTGCACCTTGAACAGTCACATTGTGTTGCTGAGTACAAGAAAAACCTGAATTCAGCCCTGACTGGGACTGAATAATGGGATTTCCACTTCTAAGGTGAAGAAGCAAGTCACTAGCATGAATAAACAAGCAAGTCTGAAAAAAAGCAAACACTCATCTTGTGGATGCTCATGGAAAACAGAGATGAAAAGGTATCTCAAGAAGTTATCTATACCATCCCACTCCTTACCGATGGATAAATTTTGTCTCTGTCATTACTGACTAAGTTTTATCTGATCTCTTTAAATAAAGATTTACAATCCCCAGGCAATCTTGCTTAATGCATCACTAGCCTTATTTTTAGAAAGTTTTTCCTAATGTCTAACCAAAGTCTATTTCTGCTGCAATGGAATGTCTTATTAATCTGCAATATCTTTATTTTTGAAGACTGCTCTCACATTTCTGTTACGTTTGTCTTCACTGGAGCCAGCACCCCTGTTTGTCCAGTCTTCCCATGTAATTTGTGTTTTTCTAGAACTCTGATCATACACATTGCTCTCTTCTGTAGCCTGATGAATGTTTTATCTTTCCCAAGCATGCTGGCCCAAGCCAGGCTTGCTGAGCTCCCGCTGATCTTTGCCAATACTGAGGAAAGTGGAAGAATCACTTCATGTATTTTATTGCCACTATTTATATTTGTACCTCTCAGTATGTAGTTTGCTTCTTTTGAAAGAGTATGCAAAATCCAGACTATTTCTTCAGGGCTGTTCCCTACTTATTTGCTCCTCAGTCTGTGTTTTTAGCAGTGGATTATTCTTGACCAGACATAAAATATTGGATTTCCTATTCTTAAATAGCATCTTATTTTTTTCATTAACAATCCATCTATGTAGTTAACTGGTGTGAAATTGCTTAGTTGAATGCTAAGCTTATATTTCTTCCAACTGACTTTCAATTTTTTTTTTAACTTTATCATGCTGGTTTATGCCTGGGATCTATAAACCTTCAGCTTTGCTCTAATTATAGTCCCAGAGCCCAGGTACAGTATGTTCATGTGCAGCCTGGACGTGGCCCCTCCACCTACCCTGTTCCAGGTACGGTGGTATGATTAAATCTGTTTGACCTGTTGCACCCTTGGAAGTTCAGCTTGTCCTGATAATAGTGCAGTTATGTTTACTGTCCTTGTAGCTCTGGCAATTACATCTCGTTGCACCATTTTAATAATTCAAACACTGACATTTGAGTGATATTACACCCAAAATTCAGGCACAGAAAAAAAAGGTTTCTTTCAACGTCAGAGTCTTTTATTTAGCTGTTCTCTTGAACTGCCTGTTTTCTCACAACACATTCCACACTCTGTCACAACCACTCATTGTGTTTTTCCAAAAACCCTGGAAGACACTATAAGGCCCTGCTCCAGCCAGAAATTTTTACATGAAAAACCATTTCTTATATTTCAGCACTTTCACTACAGCAGGATGAAAGATGTGTCTTTAGAACATGTTGAGTATCATGTCTTGAAGCGCTGGCACAGGTGAGGCAAATGGTTCTTAGCACATCAGCTGTTGGGGCTGAGCCCTGGGAATTACCAGGCGCTTGGAGAGCATCACTGTCAAGTTGTCACATTCTGCCATACTGTCATTTATGGCCAAGAATGTGCTGTTTTGGTGTATATGTTTAAGAACTGAAGCATACTAACTTACTTTTTCTATGTTTTGGACCTCACACCTCCTGAATTATCAGCTGGGAGAATATCCCAGGAGCAGCTCTACTTCACCTTATCCAAGAACCTTTCCAGCAACTTAAAACCATTTGAAAAGTTCTTAGACAGCCTAGAGTAAAACGGGTTAAGTGCAAACACCTCTCTTGCATCATCCCAGTGGAGTGCCTGCCTGCCTGACCACATCCTACGTATGAGGAACTCAGGCACAGTTACGTAGTCTGCCCAAAGCCACGCAAGAGGTTTACAACTGAATCTGGAGCTACTGGTCTCTCGCTATAATGGCTGGACAAGATGACCTTGCTGGCAAGTTTTACTAAAACCGTTGCTGTCTTCTGGGGAGTTATACTATTAGGTAGGTGTAGAAAGGATGCGGCCCTATTTTGAGGGCCTGGTCTACAAATCACTCCGTGTTCATAGATTGATGATCAGAAGGCTTTATTTATAGATAGATAAGTAGATAGATATTAATAAAAAGATGATTGAGAGAGAGGGAAAGATCAGCAGCTTCTACAGCAGGTGCNTAGGTAGGGAAGCTAAACCTTTCTGTGAACACTAACTTTTCCAAACTGGAAGGGCATATGGAAGGAGCAATCTGTCCCTTGCCTGAGGGCTTCATTAGCACAAATCTCGAAGAGATTGAGACCTCATAAATTCATTATTGAGCAGGACCAGTTTGAAATGCTGTCTGAAAAGATAGCTGTAATACCAGATCCTGAGCTGCAGAGGTTCAGTATGCAAGGATGATGCTCGCACCTGGCTCCTGTGAAATGCTTAACCTTGCAGACAAGACCTCCCACGCTATTTATTCATTCAGCCACACTCAGCTGGCACAGAGTGCTGGTGTTCATGTGTGAGAGCTACATAAACATGCATGTATGCTGTAATGCACTGTGTAAATAAATAATGAAATACACAAAGACACACACATATCTTTGTATATATCCCATGTTAAATGGGGTTGGAACATGCAAGCTAAGGACATTGTGAAGTATTGACTGCTTTGTTACAAATGCAGTGCCTGAGACCTGGGGGCAGGAAAGATCACATCTTTTTTATCCATTTTCTCAGAAGCATTTGGCTTTTTTTTAAATCAGTTGGGGCTTGTCTGAGTTATGTTGACGAACATCGGGCTCAGTATTTGTAAGAAGTGTCCATGGCTGGAAAGAATAACAATGCAGAATTATGACGTGTGGCTTTGTATCCTGAAAAGACTAGAAATCTTTCAAAAATAATGGTAATTTACAATGAGATGGAATCTTACAGTTGAAATCCAAGCACATCTAAGCATATGATATGATTCATATTACTTGCTGCTAAGCTGAAGTTGCTAATTCTTTTGTAGCTTGTCACAACAGAACAAAGAGAGTGGTCTCTATTTTAGGAAGCATATGAATCAGTGGGAGAGTGAAAAGGAAACAAATAGATCACTGGTGAGACTAAAAATGCCTTAGAGATGTGAACAGTGTGTCTGCTGACTTTGAGGTTGTGCAGAAAAAATTCAAGGAAGGGTTTTGAGCATGGCTAGCCACACAAAACGACCCACATGTTTTGAGCTTACAATTTAAGGAGGAAGTGGCCTTGCACACAGTCTGTCCTTCTCAAATGATTTAAAACAAAGATATGATACAGATGGAGACTGCTTATTCTCTCACTGAACATTAACTGACAATCTTTTAAAGTAAATCCAGCAGAGCAACATAAGTTATATGACCAAGACAAGTTCCTCCTAAACAACCTGTAGTAACAACCTGATCAGGCAGACTTGCCTAAACATTGACTGTGGGGTGATCATCCTAACATCACCACTGAAATGAAGAAGAAAAAGATGAAGGGTTAATAACCAAAGTAATAACAATAGTAATAACCCATCAACATCTAAAGCATGCAAGAATTTCATAAATGTAACAAATGCATGTTCAATGCCATAGTCAAAAATTCACAGATCATTTCCTCTTTGGATGTTAAGAACACTTTGCTTGGCTGTGTTAGGTGGGAGGTTTGCTTCTGGGAAGGCTCTCTAATCACATGGCAAGGAAGAGAACAGTAGAAGAGTGTGATTCCTGGCTGTACCCAGAGGTATAATAGAGTCTTTTATTACTGAGTGCTGAAGGAGAGGACAGGTTCAGGTGAGAATAGTGAAAATACACTGGACTTCTTCTAGTACAAGAGACAAATATGAGAGTGGACAGACAATCCCAATGGAAAAGTATTTGACGAGTGCCTCTGGGCTCAGGAGAAAAATCATTCCCATAATGACAAGAAGAGGCATCTGTGGCTGTCTGCTGGCTGGCACTGTGGTACAGCACTACCTGCTGTGATGCCCAACATGCTTCAGCCCGAGCTAACAATTCAAATGCTGCCACTGAAGGTGCTCTAGAAAAAAGCAGAGTTATTCAGACCACTGAAATCTATACAGACTTCTGAGAGGATTTTTGTTTTGACAAGAAAAGTGTGGCTAAACCTTACCATTATTTTTTCAATCTGGCTATGATTTATAATGGCTTCCTGCCAATGGCAATTTGAAGGCAGAGTTATACCTGGTTTTGCTCTCAAACAATACAAAAAGCAGGATTTGCATTTTGACAGTTTCCAAGGAAAATGAGTTTTTTTCTGAAATGCACTCTGCTGAAAAGGGCAACAGATTGGATGTTTTAAGATAATAGCTCTTCCACAGAAAATGGAACTCTTCAACTTTTTCAGTCTGTCTTAGAGGATCATATCCAGTAATTTCTGCCTCCTTGGATCTTGCTCAGCCAAATCATGAGGGTTCTAGTCATGTCAAAATTGGATTCTTGAATTTGCTGAATTCATGCTGTAAAAATACAGTAACAGGTCTCTAACACCTGTTTTGCATAAAAGTCTGGAAAGGCCTGCTCTTACTCAAAATTGTAATTTGCTGTTTGGGAAAATAGCATTAGAAGCTTGTGACTTATAGCAGGAACAATCAATCTGTCATCTTGAAGCCAGTGCTGCAGAAATCTTTGCACTAAACAAAGTCAGGGGAAGAAGAGCAGTAAAGTTAGTGCCTGTTTTAGTTGAAACTGATGTTTAAATCTAGAAGTCCACTTCAAAAATGGGATTGACATTTGTACAAGCACACAAATGTCAGACTGTGCTTTTTTAGGCTTGGATCTGTTTAGATTGTTCATGCTTTAAACAGCAGGTTTGAAGCATTTGTACCTAAATTTGAACAGAAATGTTTGGGCTCTTTTGAACAGTAGCTGGTATCTTTTCCATAGGAAAAACAAACAAAACAACCAAATCAACACAACAGTTTTTTGTTGTGGTTAATCATAAACTTGAGATATTTTTTAAATTAGAAACCCTCGCTGTTTCTGCATAATGCATTCAATAGGACAGACCAGGATCTATCTGACAGCTGTGATCTTGCAGTATCACACAGAATCTCTTCCCCTACAGCACAGGACTTTCTGCCACAGCAAGATGGAAGCCATTGCGCAGAAGGTTTTAGACTTTGTCTTAATCAGGGTTAAGTTCAGAGTATCAGTTTTTAACTTACCACTAAACTGAAACTTCCATTTTGGTAGCTGTACTAGCCTGACCTTAAAACAATGGCACACATCAGCAAAGGTGACTGGTATGGAGGTTCCTGTACAGATATGCCAGGTTCTTTCTACGTGGGAACGATGGATGTGTTTATGCAAATCACTCAAAGCAATATCAAGCTGTTTGTTACACATTGTTTGGAAAGAATTCTTATTTATCTTTGTCTAGAGGATATATCTTGTCCGAAGTTTAGAGGTAGATTATTATTTTAGTCTGTGCCAGCTCTGTTTGGTGTGGTTCCCTCCTGCTACCCAATGTTTCTAATAGAGATAGATCTGCATTCTCACCTACCCTTGAAACAGGCACGACTGTGGAATAGGGCCTCTCCAAGAGGCACAACACATGGCAGTGCTTTGTTGTAAGCTCAATGCACTCATTGTAACTTGCAGGTCTTGTGGTAGGAAGGTCACTCTGTACTTCATGGCTAGACACATATTGTGCCTGCTAAATACTGCTGTAGTATTTCATCACAGTGGGAACCCAGACAATAGGTCATGCCTTGCATTAATGTGTACGATCTTGAAAAATCAATACAATTCAAATAACAGGGAACTGCTGCCCAGTCGTTTACTATTCCCAGGACACACAGAGCAGCAACGGCTGTGCCATTAAGCTGCCACTGAGCACACAGAAAGTACAATGTGCTCTCTCTAACTCATACCAATAAATCCAGAATCATGCACGGGCATGTGTTATTGGAAATATGAATGGTTCCCTTGCTCCAGATATCTCTTTAGAATACTTCCTGTAATACAAATATAAATGTCAAATTCCTCAAAGGAAGGCCAGTTTCTGAGTCAATTTTTGTGTCCAGCAAACCCCAGACCTAAGTATCTCTTTTGCTGAGGCCCTGATCTAACAGCCATTTGAATCAATAGAAAGGCTAATTGATTTGAAAGGCTTTGGATAAAGTATCTAAGGCCACAACCTGCACTACTGCAATCACCAGAAAAATTTATTGTTGACCTCAGTGAGTGCACAATGAAATACCTGGGCTCTTGCTCAGCAGGTATTTGAGTCCATACACATAATTTATTTCATTGTAAACCATTTACATGCCTAAGTACTTGTCAGATATGGAACAAAAGTGTGATGGCTGCCAGGCTGAGAAGAGGGTAGCTTTCAGAACTGCCTTTCTCCTTCCAAGAGCAATTATATTTAAAGGAAAGAATAAGTAAGTTCATTGTTTCTACCATTTTGTTACAATAGAGAATTAAGAAATAAGTGAAATGAAAAAGAAAGAATCTGAGAGCAACACTGCAGAAAGAGGAAAGCTTCTATTCCTTCAATTACTTCTCAGGGGACTTTCAAAAATATAAACAGTGACTTTTTATCTTCATTAGGATTCTGAGTCTCAAATACAACCCAAGCTTTCCTAGGGTTTGCCTACACTGGAAAAATACATTATGATAATTGATTAACATTTAATTCTTAATATAACAGTCAGTATAAACAAAGACTAAGGCTTTGACGTTTTTTGTTATTGTTGACCCAAGGTAACCCAGCTGCCAAACATGACAGTTCTTGTCTACACTAAGTGGTTTGTATCACCTTAATTAATGTCTTCTAACACAATGTAATTTTGCAATACAGATTAGTCCTTTGGGGCATTTATTCTGTACATTTAATTTTCTGTCTCGCCTATCTTGAATTTGCAGATATGCGCTGCTTCTCCCCTCCCCCTTCTATCCTGAAGCCACTATCACTGAAAATTGAAGAGACTTTGTAGACATTCTCATTTCTTGCTTCAGCTTATAAACTGAAAGCTCAATCAAATATACTGTTTGTTTATGTCCCTTGATAGTGCTGATGTTATAAAAATTAAGTTTTATAATCTTTAGATCCTATAATTCAGGAACTGCTTGTTCGGCACAGAAAAGTATCATCAAATACCAGCTAACTGAAGTTTTTGCAAAAATTTTGCAGATTGTGCAACTAGCCACTTTCTAGGTCGACTCACACAGCCTATTCCAAGTCACAGGAAGGCATTTTGCAGCATTTTTCCAAAATCTACTTTCCGCATTTAAGAAAATAAAGAAAACAAACAAACAAAAGCCAAAACAAACAGAAAGAAAAAAAGTAGACAAAAAAGATATCATTAAATATTTAGGTTAAAAGATCAATTCATCTGGACTCTAGCAACTGACACACTCATGCTGCACACATAGTATTTTACTACAAAATGTTATTATTTTGTAAGGAACCAGGTTCCTCAGCGCTACTGAAACTATGAAAAATCCTAAATTCGTGAGACATGTTGCATGTAAAATACTGTTTGGCTACATATCACTGATTCATTTTAGCACCTTTGGAAGGACACACATCCTTGCCCATCCAGCACTCGGTGCAGTCTGAAGTGACTATTAACTCTCTGATATACTCAGTTATATTAAATGACTGATGGTGTGCAGCACAGCCACACCAGCTCTCCTGTCCTGTAACTTCACTGTCTGGAAATTCCTTTCTGAGACATGAGCAGCTAAAAGGAAAAGTGCAGCATGTGCATTCATTGCCTCTTCTGTTTTCCTAAAAGGATAGGGTAAGTGATCTAATGCATGAGTTTTCTAGGGCTTTACATCTATGACACTGAAACTTTACAGCCCAGTTAAGGTGCTTCAGCCTAATAAATGTTGAGGGATGGGATTCTTCTACACTCTGCTCCCATAGGGCCCCACTTGGAGTCCTGCATGTAGTCCTCAGCACAGGAAGGACACGGAACTCCATACAAGAGAGATATGAAGTTCCTGGAGCAGGTCTAGCACAGAGCTACAAAGTTGGTCTGGGGACTGGAACATCTGTCCTAAGAGGAAAGGCTGAGAGCTGGGCCTGTTCAGCCTCAAGAGGAGACACCTGAGAGGGGACCTCAGCAATGTCTATCAGTCTCTGAAGGGAGGGTGCCAAGAGGATGGATCCAGGCTCTTCTCAGTGGTGCTGAGCAATAGGACAAGAGGCAATGGGCAGAAACTGATGCACAGGAAGTTCCACCTGAACATGAAGAAAAACTTTACTGTTCAGGTGACTGCGCACTGGAACAGGCTGCCCAGAGAGGCTGTGGAGTCTCCGTCACTGGAGATATTCAAGAACCATTTGGACACAATCCTGTGCCATGTGCTCTGGGATGACCCTGCTTGAGCAGGGAGGTTGGATAAGATGACCCACTGTGGTCCCTTCCAACCTCACCTCTTCTGTGATTCCGTGACCTGTTGGAGTTCAGAGGAGTGACACCAAGATGATTGAGCACCACTCCTGTGAAGAAAGAGTGAGACAGTTGGGATTGTTTAGCCTTGAGAAGGTTCTGGGGAGACCATAAAGTTTTTCACAGTGAGGGTGGTGAGGCACTGGAACAGGTTTCCCAGAGAAGCTGTGGTTGCCCCATCCATGGAAGTGCTCAAGGCCAGGTTGGATGGGGCTCCACTAGCCTAGTCTAGTGGAGGTGTCCCTGCCCATGGCAGGGCTCTGGACCGCAGTGATTTGATTTGATTTCCCTTCCCTTCCCTTCCCTTCCCTTCCCTTCCCTTCCCTTCCCAC
>VZRF01009225.1:130440-149376 GCA_013396875.1 Vireo altiloquus | reverse complement strand
CGCCCGCCCGTCACGTGCGTTAGCGACAGGCGGCGGCGGCGCCCATTGGCGGAGGCGCGGGGGGGCGTGGCCGGCGGCCGGTCCGTCAGCTGCGCCGGGCCCTCACAACAAAGGGCTCCGCGGAGTCGGCGCGGGTGCGGGGCTGGGTGAGTTCGCTTTGTG
This sequence comes from Vireo altiloquus, assembly GCA_013396875.1. Lineage (NCBI taxonomy): Eukaryota > Metazoa > Chordata > Aves > Passeriformes > Vireonidae > Vireo > Vireo altiloquus. The sequence goes on along the minus strand of VZRF01009225.1, from coordinate 149,214 downwards.
GGGAACTGCGGGCACCAAGCGCGCTGCAGGCGTCCCGGGTGTGATGGTCTCTTGCGGTCTGAGCAGTGGAAAGCAGCAGCGGCGGAACTCTCGTTTTCCTGTGCGCCCGTCCGGCTTCTCTCCGCTGGCAGGGCGCCGAGGCCGGCGGGTTTTGGCGTTGTCCCGGCTGTCGAGCAGCAGGTGGTCTCGCCCGCCCCCGGCCAGGCTCCGGAGCGTAGCCGGGGAGGTGCGCAGCTGTTGCGGGCTCTGCCGGGTCAGCCCCGGCGCCGCTGGAGCGGCTGTGTGGAGCCTCCTGGTGGTGGTTGCAGAGCGGCGAGCTGAGGGTGCGGGGGGATCAGCAGCTCGGCTCTCTGACACAGGACTGCACAGGGACTGGGAGGCGTCTTTTGTTGATTGTGTTTTCTTTTTGCTTAGCACATACCCCATCTCCTTTGCTAGGTTAGAAACAAAAAGAAAAGGAAAACTACTTTTTTTTTGTGCAATGATACTGTATTGTTTACATTCGTTGGATGTGTTATCTGTAACAGCCTCTTAATCATTACTGTAGCTGAGTCAGTTGTTCCCAGGCTTGTGTTTTTCTACAGCTGACAGTTCCTGTCTAAGAACTCGAAAACCTCTCTCAGTCTCTATCCTGTTTTCCTCGCCGGACGATGGCCATTGATAACAGCCTAACTTCTCTTTTGCTGTCTGACTTGCACAGTAGCACACAAGCGTGGTCCTTTTAAAGGTGCTTGTCCAAAAGGATGTCACAGCACCCACCACTTTCTAAATGTGCCTTGGTTTTAAGCCCAGCTGGAGATGAAACCAGGACAAAATGATTCAGATGTTTTTTTGGATCCTCCTTGGGGTGGGGGAAGGGAAAAATGGGACAAACGGCTTTTGATCTACAGAAAGTAATTTGTGGGTCAAAAGCTGAGGTTTGTTTAGCTTACATTCTCTGGAACAGTGATCTCTCTCTTACTTGTTAGAGGTTAATTATTTTAGGTTGCTGTGGTGCCTCGGGAGCCTTTCTAGAGGAGTGTGAGCTCTCATCTTTCTCCACTCTGTGCACAGAATAAAAAGAAAGCCTCTGCCTGAAGGTACCTCCAGGCTTGTTCTAGAAAGGAGGCAATACACGTGTGTGGGAGTACAGAGAAAGCCAGTGCTGATCAGCAGCCATGCAATAGCTCCCTAGTTAGCCTAAAGAAAAAACAAACTCTTCGTAGGCCTGGTGCCAGGAGAGAGTTAGGGAAGGATGTGGAAGGTAACTGGAAAGATACAGGCTTCAAGCTTTCACTTAGGGTTCATTTCCTTATCCGTAGTAAGCTCTGCCTATAACTGAAGCACTCAAACCTTCTCAAGAAGGTCCTTAGGAACACTGTAGGCATTTAACGTTTCCTTAGGTAACCCATCCAGGGCTTAAAAACCTTAATGGTTAAAAGTGTTTCCTCCTAGTAACCACTGAAAGTTGAACTTTGCTGCAGTTTTAAGACACTTCTGCTTGCTCTGGGTAAAAGAAGGCAATAAATACTTGCCTCTTTCTTCACGTAATTGACTACTGTTGTAATTTTTTCCTTCCCTCTGGTAAGCTTTTCCATTTTAAAAATTTTATCGATTTTCTTCAGACTTCTGATAATTTTCATAGCTCTCTTTAGGAGAGCCCTAATGTTTCATTTTCAAGTATGATCCTTAAAAATAGACTTGTATCATATTGCAGCTGAGCCTGTTGTTTCTAGTCTTGTGTTTTCCTGCAGTCAGTTGTTTCTCTTGAGGAACTAGAGTGCATAACTTCTTGAGTTTCACTTTACCATTTCATATTGTTTCTGAAGACTACTTTAAATTCTGCTGGTATTCTTTTGTGCTGTCTGAATAAGGAGGAAGCTGCATAAATGTGTACAAAAGCAGTGCTTTGTACTGGAGCAAATGTTTGTCCTTATATTGAACAAGTAGGTGATGGGGGTGTGGTGTCATGGGATAAGATGACACAGGAGGCCCAAACAACTATTAAGTGTGGCCTGAGAGTTCTAGGGTGAAGCAGGGTATGCTGGCCTTAAATAATATACTTTATGGATTGTATCTTCTAATATCTGGGTTTGGCTACTGTCATGTGTCTTACTCCCTTTCTGAATGCAGGCACTCATACTGTCTTACATGGATATATTCTTTCATAATTAATTATTGTACAGGTATTTAATCTGTGATAATTCTGTGATGATTCAAATATTGCTAAGGGCAAAAATAATTTGTAGTTAAGTTGGTGAATATTTTTCCCATAGTTTTTACTTTTTCAGCTACTTTAATGACTTCTGTTTATTAGCTCATACATAAATATCAAAGGCTGTAAGTGTGCTGATCTGAGATGTTTAAACATTCTGCTTCTTTATACTAATGGGTTTTTTCTTCTTAACTGCCAGACACAGAGGTCAGGCTTATGGTGACCAATAGATTTAGGGGAGTGAATCGAGAAATAAGCACTGGGCTTAGTTAAACATACCCGATACTTTACCATGTTCCTTAGACTTAGGATACATGATTAGTTGGGTGATTGCTGTGAAAATGATCTCACTGGTAACTCTGTGGTGTACTTTGAACCTGAAGACAGGATGTGCCTTGCTACTGTGTTAACTTTTAGTCAGTGGCCCTGAAATGTGTGTGATGGAACAGAGAAGAAATACTGCTTTGGGCTTCCCTGTGAGGGCTCCTCTGTGTCAGCAGAGGAGATGAGTTGTCTGGAGCAGAAAACATGCCCTTGCCATCTATCTCTCTGACATGGAGGAAGACAGGCAGGGAGCTGGGGGAGTGTAGACTCAAGAGTCCTGTACAGGAGTCCTCTCCTCCCTTTGGAGAAGCTGAACAGACCTTTTCTTGGAGAGGAGGATTGAGATGAAGACAATCAGCTCCCAGGAGAAACCCAGGACTGGGTTTTTTGTATGTGTCTAGCTGGGAGGGGATGGTGAATGCCAGTGAAGCTACCTCTCCTGTTTTGGGAAGAATGTTCACTGGTACCTCAGACTCCATTAACAAGGGGCTTTTAATTTGTTCTCTAGGAATGGTACCTGTGGCTTTGTCATTAAGATCCTTGTCATCATTTTTTGCAGGTTTCACATAAACTGTTTACAAGTCATGCTTCTGCATGTCCCGTACCTAAGCTGATAAAGCATCTATGCACTTTAATCTCAAGTCTGTGCCACTCTGCTAGTACAGTGTGAGCTGTGCCTTGAACCTTGGATATAAAGACTTACCAGCCAAAGTCTTGTTCCTGCCTTAGTAATGTTCCAGAGGTTAAATAACATGCTCATGGGAGAGATTGATAGCTTGTCCAGCCAAGAGCCAGAGTTCAGTGAGAAAGAAGATGACGAGTGGATTCTGGTTGACTTTATAGGTAAGATATCTGTCAGACATAAGCTCTGCCTTTGTCTTACTCTGGCTCTTGCTTGTCTTACTCCATGTGAACAAACCAGTAGCTTGGGAAACTTTATCAGTTTATCCCACAGTGTGGGATTAGAGTGTAGGGTGTCTTCCAAACAAATGTACTAATACATGTTGTGTAAATTGGTGAGAAAAGTGATGTCAGGTTTATGAGCCTGACCCAGGCTTCAGCAGAACCACTTGTACAAATAAAATATATTTGACTTATTTTGCAATGATATAGCTTTACTGATAACAGTTGTTTTACATTTCTAACACGGCTTGTCTGGGAACTCCCTTTTCCCCTCCCCTGCTTTTAAAAAGTAAAAACTTGCGTATGTGCTAACAGGGCTTTTTTTTTTTTTTTCATATCCCATTTCTCGCTTTGTGCAACTTTGTTGTTTTTGACCTCCTGCAATCACCAACATCCGTGGGTTCCTCTCTGCTGACGGATGGTCCCCTACAGCAGACACTTGCACTAATTGCTCTGTGGAGGAAGCAGACATTGTTGAAGCATCGGCCACGGACAGCTCGCCCGTCTTCTCTTGTTTATCATCTCCCTTGGAACACTTGCCGGAGGCCAGCGAGTCTTGCTTCATCCAGTTCGAGTCATGTCCTATGGAAGAGAGTTGGTTTATTACCCCTCCCCCATGTTTTACTGCAGGTGGATTAACCACTATCAAAGTGGAAACCAGTCCGATGGAGAACCTCTTAATAGAGCATCCCAGCATGTCTGTGTATGCTGTCCACAATACCTGTCATAGCCTTAATGAAACTGGATGTGGGGATGAGGAGTTTCACAACCCAGGTAGTCCCAGGTACGTCTGAATTCTCTTGTCAAGGAGCTGTGGTCCTGAAAATATCTGGTTTCTACTTGATCAGCTTAGACACTTAATACTGAATTTTCCAGCTTGTTTGAGGAGAGGTGAATAAAGGATGAATACTACACAAGATGTGTAGAGTAGTCAGGTGCCTGCCCACTCAGAAAAATGTTATACAGGATGGCTGTGCCAGGAAGCAGTTGGGTGTGCTATTTTGGCACTACAACAAATATTTACGGAGCCTTATTACTCCCTTGCAGAGTTTGTTGCAGTCCTGTTGAAATTGGTGGCAGTTAACAGCACAGCCAGTAACGTAGATATGAAAGTACTTTGCCCCCTCCACAGCTATGTGTGTTTTTCATAACTGCTGGTCAGTACTCTTTCAGTCACCTTGTGAGATGAAACATAGGACTTTAATTATCCTGACAGGGAAGTGGTTTGGGGTTAAGGTGAGAGGATTCTTTGGGCTTTTTTTTTCATTCCTCAACCTAGTGATAGGTAAGGACAGGATTAAATTTCCCCACAAGTGGCTTGTGGAACAAAAGCAAAGTGAAAGGTTCTACAAAACTTAGTTCCCTCAATGTAAAACTTTGTGCTGCAAACTTCTTACCTTACTGAAAGTAAAAGTTGTGCTTTTTGGTTTTCTGTCCTAAAAACCTGTGCATGTGGGTTTATTGTAGAGGCACATTTGCCATGCACTGGCATTCTTTGGTGTTTGTGTATCAGAACATAGTATAGTATAGTATAGTATGGATAGTATAGTATAGTATGCATGGATATATGCAATTAGAGTATTTCTTGGCCATTATGACCCCACACGTGCTTGTGCATTCATTGATTTTTGAAATAATTGGGTGTTTTGTGAATCCCAGTTAATAACAAGGCTGACTTTTCATACCATCTAGTTCTTAAGTTTAGAAACAATAATACTAAAGAAAAAAAATCACAGTGTACTAAGCTTTGCCATACAGGAAGAAGTGAGTGTAGCAGTTGAGTTGCTGTGGGTAGGTGCCTGTTGACTTGTCTGATCATCTCCTTGCCATGTTTAAGTTCTTAGTTCAAAGAAACAGGTGGCTTTGAGATAACATGCTGCTGTATAATGTTGAAGTATAGTGCTGCTACTATTGATCTTGGAGTGGGATTTGTTTAATTATTTTGAGAGGACAGTTCGTGATGTTAAGCATCAGGGGTCTACCTTAAGTTAAATTGGGGGAAACTATGAGCAGACAGCACCTTTAAAATGAGAGTCTGAAGGAATCTGCAAGAGTACTGTAGGCTGCAAGGCATGCCCTAGCAAAAGACAGTAAGCCACTTTATCTAAAATACCAATTTGCAGTGAGTAGTAACACTCAGTTGGATACTGACTTTTCGGTCACTTCAACTAAGGATACTGATGCAAATTCTTCCAGAGAAGAATCCTGTCTTACATTATACAGTACAGTTAAGCTGCTTTAATATGTGGAGAAGCTAAAGGTGTGCTCTTCAGCTGGTGTATAACTAAGTTTCTTCACACTGAACTCTGTGCTCTTGCTTTGTCAGAGGATCTAGGCTCTTGTACAGGGTATTTTGTGTGACAGCTGGGATGAGATTTAAGTCTAAAGCTGAGGTAGACTGCAGAATTTGGGAACATTGGTTACACTGATACTGCAATAAGTTTCAAAAGCTGTTTTGGAGTCTCTAGTGGTTTAATGCTTGGCCATTTAATATTGTAGGGCCAAGAAAAGCTGCTTAAGGCACACTGGCACAGTAAGTACTACTGTTTTGGGATAGTGCTTTTTGTTTGATCAGGCTGCTAGCAACACTGCTTCCTCTAGAACCTTGTCTGCCAAAGCAATACTGGTTTTAGGACTAACCATTGTGCCAAATGATTACTTGATCAAGCCTAACTACATCTGCTTTAACAAGCCAAAATGCTAAGTGCAGAAAAATTGCTGAAATAATTGGGTTGGGGGTCTGAAGCCTTTAATGTTTCTTGTGAGGTGTGGTTCTGTAGCACAATGAGCAGAACACTTCTGCTATTTAGCAAAGTAGACCCTGGAAGTGCAGCAGAGAATGTATGTAGTGATGGTCTGGTGAAGACACAGCCCCTCTGTAATGCCATTTTGGCAATATGATGGAGACTCATCAGCCCTGTTCTCTTGGTGCATGGAACTCACTAGTGCCGGCCTACCAAATGCACCTAAGGTACCAAAATGATACATTTAGGGAGAGTATGTGGCCTTTTAGCTAATTCAAACCACCTCTGCTATCCCAGTGTCACTTTATGATGACAAATAGAAGAGTGTTGGTTTGCTAACCATTGCTGGAAGGGTATTTGATAAGAGGAGGGGAAAACCTTAAGTATCTTCAGCCAGCAAGTTTAAACCATTTTTTCTCCTTTTGTGGAGGAAATCTCTTTTCTCATTTTAAATTCCTTTCAAAGCAAGAGGGTGTTGTATAAACTTCCCTATTTGTCAGATTACTCATATTTTTCTGTAACAAAACCACAACAGTTTGTATTAGCAGTTGCTGCCCTCTGCTAGCTAAGAGTATACTTAGGAAATACGGGTTGCAATGACTGGTGTGGCTTCCTGGCTCCTTAATAGCTTTCCCCAGAAAGGCTTTATTTGAAGTTCCACCTCCAGCACTGTTGGATGTGCTAAGGGATTGCTCCACATAGGAAATAGTAGTCCGATATTTGCAGGTACCCTCATGTAAATTAAACTGGTGTAATCTGCAAAGACTGTATTTACAAGGCACTGTGAATTGATTTGTGCTTGTTATTCTCTTAATTTTTGCTTGGTATTTCAAGTGCTAAGTTTACGACAATATCCAGTGAATAAACAGGGGAAGACCAGAATGTCACATGTGACTGTTCTGCAGTCTGTAGTCTTCAGTCAGTCATATCAAGCTACCCAAGGATCCAAAAGCAAGGCTAGGATATTTAAAATAAGAAAAAAGTAGGAGGGAGGATTTCCTTGATAGCAAGGAATATTTTCCTCCAGTGTGGAGTGGGGGGAGGCAAAAGAGTTTACTTCATGTCAGCACCTGCAGACTCCCAGAGTAAGGCTACAAAGGGCATACCATGGGCATAGCAAACCTGATTTATGTCTACAGAGACATCATACAATAATTTCAAGTTAAGCTGTTCCTGAAGAGGCTTTATCATAAAGTCATGCTAGTGCTGAAACACAGTCCTCCCAAGAGACCTCTTGCTCATGCCTGATGAAGTTCCTGGTCTTGCAGACATCTTTCCTGGGCATCACTGACCAGTTGACAGCTGATTGTTGGGCCCTGAGTGGGGAGACAGAAGGCAAGAAACTCTGCTGCCACTGGTTTCACACCAGCTCTAGCACTCAGATTTGGGTTTTGCTTTGCTTTTAAAATGGCTAGGCTATTTTTAACTTTACTTTGGAAGTTTCAGGAAATGCCAGTGATTGTTCTGTCAAGTAGGGAAGTCCTTTTTCAATATATCAGTTGCTGCTTGCATAGGCTGCTGGTTTGTTTTTCACTAGTGCATGATGAAGCAAGGGTTTGCCAAAAATGCTGACTCACTGCTCATGAAATTTAGGGGGTTGGTTGAGGAACAATCCATCTAAGTTATTTCTCATGTGTGTCACAACTGGTCTACCTTTCCATTCCTCTGCGTGAACATTGGATTTATTTGTGTGGCTGGCAATTGAAATGCACTTTTGTTAGTGTGCATCTGTTTTCAGGCTGAACCTCCTATGTTCAAGATGATTTTAAACCAAACTTTGCCTAATGGATAGCTCTCAAGTCTTCTAAAGGTGGAGCAGTGTGACACACATTGCCTTGTATTTCTGATCTGTATTACATCCTGGGCTTAAGGAGGTGGTGTGGGGAAGAAAGAGCACAGTAGAGTAAGATGCCAAAAGTCCAAAGTCTGTTGTGGGGCCCTCACACAAAAAGTGAATTAGCAGCTCTACACATTACTTACCAGTGTGGTAAGTGCCTTGACCTCACCTCAGCCCAAATCTCTGTCCAGTAGAACAAGGGCACCCTTTTGAACTGCCAGGTGTCAATGTCCATGTTCTACTCTTTATTTTGCTTGTCTTTCCGATGCGCCTCAGCAGTGACTGATACCTGCTTGTTACATTTCTAGACTGGAGGCCCAGAATGAAACAGGACAGCGTGTTCACTGCTACGTCACAGCTCTTGCTACTAGTTCAACTTTTCTGGAAAAAAGCAAGAGCTTTCGTCCTACCCACTGGATAAAAGAACATAATGAAAGACACTACATCAACAGAAACAGTCTCCGTCGCCAAAACCTTACCAGGGATTGCCACTCTCGGCAAATCAAGCACAACGGACTGTTTGTTCACCAGCCTTGCCAGCGTCAGTTCAATTACTGATGGTTCTTGTGGTTTTAATCTATGGTCTAATTGTTTCTTAGGTTGTTCTTGTTTTCATGTGTAGGTAAGTGTGGTCAATCTGAAGCTGATCGTCAATCCCTCAAACACAATCATAACTAGTATTGCATTATTTTCAAAAGACTCATAAATCTCCAAACATCTTGCAGCAAGTTCTTAATGTTGATGTTAAATATCAATGTCTTGGAGGCCTATCAGTACAATAGTTTGTGTGCTGTTTTATAAACTATGATGTATAGATGGGTTCTTAGTTGGTATTTTAAAGAAACTTAACTGAGATGGAAATCAGTTACATTTTGCATTAATCAAAATGGAGTTAGAAAATTTGAGGTTAGCCATATGCTTTAATGACCAGACTTGACAGCTCGTGTATCTGTCTGTATTCAGCATATATGATTACTTTCTAACAAGGAAATACTATAGCTGCCAGTGGGTATTACATAGCTGTGCTGAGCTGTTTCAAGAAGGACATCTCATTTAAATTCCTAGAACTTACTTGTGTTAGTGGGGTCTGTGTAGGTGTGCTGGGTGCTTGATGTGGATATTGAAAGAGGGTTAAATGTCCCACCAATATTGTTGCAGTACAATAGGACACTGGTATTACAGATGTAGTACCTCACAGTGGAGTGGGAAGAAAAGTGAACCTTTGGGTAACGTGCAGATGTCCAACACAGAGAATTGAACTGGGCTTTACTTGGTAAAGTTTGAGTTTCTCTAACTCCTTTCTCTTAGCTATTTCTGTCTCTGAAACATATATTTCCCCTACCCTATCTCATTTAATCTCTAGTCTAGTTAAAGGAAAAACACGGTGGATTGACCGTTCTTTTAATCCCATCAGTAGCTGACTGCTCTTCAAAGAAGTCAGGCTGATGGACAGCTGTTTCTGAGCTACAAGTTGCTATTAAATTGTCTCATATTTACAGATTGAGAGTAGCTCAAAAGTAGCTAGAAGGAAGCTTTTACTCAAAGTTCTAAATTTCTCTCTTTCTCTCTATGAAGATGAAGTCCAAGTTAATAGAGACTAGAAATGAAGGGCGGTGTGAGGCAGGGAGAAGTGATGCTGAACTAAACACAGTGATAGCAGAGTGTATAAAAATTGATTGATCAGAAGTGGTTGTTCTCAGAGCCCATTGGAGGCAGAAGGACTGAATAGCAATTCCATGGGCCAAAAGGAAAGAAAAGCCATCCAAAACAAGCAAGTAGTCTTAAGAACACTGTGCAAGATGTTTTGGAAGTTGGCAGGCACAGCCAACTACAGGTAAAGTAATGTTCACCTGTTAACAAAAACTGTGTGTTACACAGCAGCCAGTAGCATGCCGAACCCTGATACATCAATCTGGGAAGTGGATTAAATGGATATGGACGTAAGGAAGCAGAAATCTGTACTGAAAGAAGGGGGGAAATAAAAGCAAGTTTATCTTCCTTTCTGCTAGTGCTTAATGTGACTTGCTGTTTTCCCTTGTGTTTGGTGCCTAGGGCATTAAAGTGTTAACATTATACTCAACCATGTCTTCCGGTAGTCCTTACACAGAAGTTGGTGTAAGGAGTCATGTGAGGAGCCTTTGAAATAAGGCAAGGTCAATAATGTGAATTATTCCAGGCCTATGAAGTATTTAAATTCAGCCAAATGCTTCAGTTTCACTGAAGCAAAACCCCAACAATTCATATTGACCTTGATGTAGTGGTACTGTTGCATGCTATGCAGCTGGAATTGTTGTGGACCCTGCTTAGCATACAGGGAACAGCATTTATGACCTCTGTTTCAATGCAGATGTGCTGCTTCACTGGAATTAGTTAGGATTGTCACAAAGGGATGTTGAAAATAATTAAATGTATAAAAGCAAGAGGTGCTTTCCTGGATACACTAGTCTTTTTTTTTTTTTTGACATATTGAATTCACATGGACACTGAAAGAAAACAAAATTGATCACATCATGAGTTTCCAAAAGATATTTTGTTACTGCTCTTTTCAGTAGTATGTGCCCATGTCCATACAACAATCTTCGTATGGTCCAGATACTTTGGTTTATCTGCAAATAGCTGTAGTTTCACCAGTCTCTTACCTATTCACAAGTACTCTTATTTGCCTCAGATTATCTACCTTTATCACTCCAACTTTTTGTCTAGCTTAAACTTCCTTATCCTCACTGCCAACTTTCTAGCTCAGGAAAATTCTTTGCTTTCCTGTATTACTTTTCTTTATATAAAAGCAACTTCTTTCCTTCAGCTTTAATTTTCTTAAAGTGAAATGAAGGAAGACGGGGTCTCCACCTCCCTATGTTGGAAAGAGTAAGTAATCCCTTAATTCTTAATGGGGAGATGGAGTTGAGACTATAAGGCTCCCAGGCATTAAAATGAGAGCCTTGGTCTGTTCTTCTCAGTAGGCAAGTAAATGCAACTTTAGACTGCTCCTAGAATTGGGAGATACTGATCTTTTTATACTGCATTACTAGATGACTTTCTGGTGATGAAAACCTATATCTTTCAGGATATAAACTATTTTGTTGCACAAAGCTGTGCTTCTCAATTTGTAATATTGGAAACCATATTATTGTGTGAGGTAGTACTACATCAATGGCTTTTTGTTAATTTGTTTTACATATTTATGTTGGTCTAGCCCTGTTTTGTGCCTGGAGCTATTGGGCAATTAAATTTGTTTTGGTTTTCTGTTTTAATAGTGAGCTGTGTGGCTTTTTATATGGTTTTATGAATTGTATTAAAGTGTGTGTTTTTTTTCTTGTAAAAGTGGAGGCCTTGCACTGTCTCATACTGATTGTTATTCATGAATCTTGCTGAAATTGTATTTTCATATGTATTGGTCAATGGACAGATTTGCATTTTAAACTGTGCCTTCTACACAGCAAACTTGAAGATTCAAAAGGGACATTTCAGTTGGGATTAATACTGTACATCAGTCTATGCATATATGGCAGCTTCTCTCCAGAGCCACTTCTCTATTTGTAGCAGTCCTTTTGATATGGAAGAATGTGTGGCTCTTATTTTTAATAGTTTAACACAAGCTGAAAACAGACAAAATACAGCACTTTGCCAAAAAATAAGTAGCATTGCTTAACCAGTGTGTATTTACTAAAGTGATCTTCTGTATTTTGTTTTCATGGCGCATTCTGCGCTCTGGGGGAAACATGATCTTGAGTCTCAATAAAAAAATGGCCTATTAAGAATTGTCTGTCTGTTCTTGAATGTTACAGGTTAGTGAAAATCCAAATGCCTGAGCACCCTGTTCAGGTGGCAGGTACTGAGTGCCCAATGCTTGCTTTAGTACAGCAGTTCCTCTGGGAATTGGTTTGCATTGCTGATCAGGTGATAATGTGCATCTGAGCAGTGTTGCACATCTCTGCTGACTTGCTGCCTTTCCTGATCAACATGCAGGAGCTCCGTAGGGGAACAGGACAGAGATAAAAAGCACATGAAATGTGCATGGGGTGGGGAATTTTTTCCGTATCTTGGCTGAACCTCTCTTGTTTCAACTCATGCCCCACTGCCTGTCATTTCCCTGCCATCCACCACCATGAAAAAATCTGTATGGAAGGCAGCTGGTACAGGTGTCCTGTGAGGAGGGCAGACATCCTATGCAGATGCCTAGGGATGGGGTTAGGGAGGGAAAAGCAAAGCCACCTGTAGCTGAATTTGGCAAGGGATGTGGAGGACAATAGACCTTCCACAGCTATACCAGCTGCAAAAGGAAGATCAGAGGTAGTGTGAGCCCACTGCTAAGCGGGACCAGAATCCATAATGATAAAGGACATGGAGAAGGCTGAGGTACTCCATGTCTTTTTTGCCTTGGTGTCTACTGGGACGACATGCCTTTGGGATTCCAGGCTCCTGACACCAGCAGGTAATGCTAAGGCGATGAAGATTAACCCTTGGATGAGAAGTCTCAAGGTAAGAAATGCTTAAAGAAATGGACCAAACTGTTTTATGAAATGCATCCCTGACTGGTGAAGGAGCTGGCTGACGTCTTTGTGAAGCTGTTCTTAATTATCTGAAAAGGCTTGGCAATGGACAGGATTCCTGAGGGCTGGAGGAAAGCAAGTGTCCTTCCCATCCTTCCTATAGACAAGAAGAGATAAGGAACAAGACTGTTCCCTTGATGTCTGGGAAGGTAATGGGGCAAATAGTCCTGGAAACTACTTCCAAAATGAACAAGGAGGTGATTAGTAGTAGCCAGAATAGATTTATGGAAGGAAAAGCATACCTGACAACCTTCTACAGTTAGATGACTGGCTCAGAGGATGAGGGGAGATTGATGGATGTTCTTTATTTTGCCTTTATCAAGGGTTTTGACACTGTCTTCCATAGCATCTTCCCAAATTGATGAATTATAGACTGTGTGTAGCAGATGGTAAGCAGGTGCGTTGAGAGCTGGCTGAACCTTGTGTTCAAAGTGCTGTTTGACTGAGCTGAAAGTTTGTTTTTACTGCTGCACCCTATCTGTGCAGGATCCTTGCACTGTTAGAAACCTTCATTAATGAGGGTTTATGGGTCATAGAGCAGAGTTGTTTATGCACCAGAAGGCTGTGCTGCTATTCAGAAGGACCTTAACATGGAGAAATGGGCTAACAGGAACCTCATGGGGGCCAGTGAAGGGAAATATGAAGTCTTGTACCTGGAGGAATAAAAACCCCAGGCACCAGGCCAACTGGTTGGAAATCATCTTGGCAGAAAGGGCCCTGGGAGTCCAAGTGGACACAAAGTTGAGCATGAGCCAGAAGTGCACCCTCATGGCCTCAAAAACTTGGGGCTTCCTGGTCTGCATCAGGCATGGTGTTGCCAGCAAGGGGGAGGGAGGTGAGCCTGCCCCTCCACCCTGGGCCAGTGAGACACATCTGAATGATGTGTCCAGTGCTGAGCTCCCAGTACAAGAGGGCATGGATGTGCTAGAGCGTGCCCAGCAAGAGGCCAGGGAATTATGAGACTGAAGACTGAAATTACCAGGGGAGGATGAGAGATGGGATTGTTTAGGCTGGGGAAGAAAAGTCTTGGGGGATCTTGTCAAGGTATATAAACAGCTGAAGGCGGACCAAACTCTTTTCTGGTGGTGCCTAGTGAAAGGACAAAGGGCATTATATACAAGCTGAAATACAGGAAATCTTGAATGTAAGAAATGGGCTCAGTGATCTTCTCCAAGTTGTTATTTTTGCTTTTTCTGAAACTGTATGAATGAGTGGGATTTTTTTTTCTTCCAGTCATTGGGGATCCTTAATCTCTGTGGTTTTCCAAAGATATGGAGAGTGGCCTTGAAATGGCATCAACCAGCTCTCTCAGCACATTGGATACAGGCTTCCATGGGTTTGTATGGGCTGAGTTGTTACAAGCAGTTCCTGACTTAATCCTCATCCACCAAATAAGCAGCATTACAAAACTATCTATTTAACTGACAGCAGTGAAAATGTATTTGTGCAACAAAGCATCCATCTTCCCAGAGCAAGAACTGAGTAAAACCTTTCCCTTTGAAATGTAGATTTTGTCATGTACATTTATCAAAACAACAAGCCTATGCTGAGAGCTGCACAGTATTCTTCAGGAGAAAGTTTGATCAATTATGCTTATATAATTGATAATAAATCTATAGAGATAACACAGTTAAGCTGATAGTGTTCCTCTTGGGGGTGCTTATTTCAGACCTCATGCAACTTTTAAAATTTAGCTTGGACAGTCTCCAAAACACCATGAACTGGTGTTTTTTGAAACTTCCCCATGCTGAAGCAAAAATGTTCGTATGAAGGGTTGTATTAATGTAACTATTGGCTTAACTTCTCATTTTATATTCTAATTTTTCTGTGTATATAAATCCTTGTATGTCTCTGATAGAGTGCCTTCATCAGTGTTAAATGTCAGAACTATAATTACTGAATGACTTGAGGTAACAGTGTAGCATCTGCTTTCTTTGTCTCATTGACTTCTGGTGCATGTTTATAACCACAAAATATTGTGACTGTTACTTAGAGACACTTCCAAGGAAGGTTTGGGTTTTTTGGAAAGCATAAGAATGACTCATCAAAAGAACATGTTGATGCTGCTGTGGCACTGTTGTTCCCATGGTCTGGTCATAATATATCAGTCTTAGAGTAAATGAGACTGAACTGAGACTTAACAGGATATGTATAATATTTCTTTTCTTGCAGCCAGCTTTTTCTTGATGATAATAGTGTTCTGGAGTTACTGCTGTATAACGAATACTTCAGAATTTAGTCTCTTGACTTGTTCAAAATTTTTGTGGGTTGACTGATAGCTGAACACTCAAATACCTTAATAAGGCAAATAACTATTCTAATTTCATGAGTAAACTAAGGAAAAGGAATAATAACCAAAAAACCCCAAACAGATAAGAGTAACAAAACCAGGCTATGCAACGCAAACCCCCACCTCTTCTGCCATGTCTAGCCCTCACAAAGAGCCTCTAACCATCCAACCATGTCAACCAGCACCCCCTAGTCCTTTTCTGATGGGCCACTTTCCAGCCACTCTCCTCCAAGCCTGTAGCACTGCATGGGGTTGTTGTGACCCAAGTGAAGGACCCAGCACTTGGTCTCACTAAATCTCACACCTCTGGCTTTGGCCTATCGAATATTCCTCAGTCTCACACCATAGATAGAAGAGCTAGAACTGAAATTCACTGCTGGAAGTAGACAAGGGGATACTTCTGCCCATATCGGTGCCCCCTTTCTTAATCATGACCTCATCTCCTTTGTTTACCTTGCAAAAATTGACAGCTCTTGGCTGATACCCACATACCTCAAAAGCCTGAGGCTTCCCTTTTTTTTTCCACCTCTTTGTGGTGCTAATTCTCTGTGGAGCCCCATTTCAGGGAATCTACAATTCTTTTAGCACCCTCATAGATATATTTTTATGCATAATAGTATTTTATTATTCTACTGCCTAACTAGGTCACCTTGCTTGGACACAACAATTTGAAGCCTGTACAGGAGAAAGTATAGGCCTGTGGCATAGCCCATGTCTGACAGCTGAGATCTGAAGCCTGCTCCTGGACACTAACCTGGATTCAGAAATTCTCTGGGAGAAGAGCAGTATTGAGCGCACAATAATTGGACTGATCCTCATGGCTCTAGATCTGTGCTTTATAGATCCTTGGTAGATTCCAGGCTCCTTCAAATAGATCCATAAAAGAAAGAATAGATCCACCAATAAAAACAACCTCAGGTGTGTAAACTTGTAAGGAAGGCTGTAACATCTTCTCTGGAACATACCTACAAGTGGTAATTGGAAAAAAAAAATAAGACTCCTAGACTAATCTAAAAGGACTTGCCAGATCCCAGCACAAACACTGCTCAGCAGTAGTATATTTCTAGAAGCTTAAAAAATCTTCTTTTACATTCATCTTCCCTACAGAGGCATCCACACAATGAAAGAGGATGTACTCTGTGTCAATCCACTTGGAAAGGTCCCAGCATGGACTCACTTCAATTTTATTGCCACATCAAAAGGTCAGTGTGTTAGCTTGCATTAAAATCATAATTTCATTGTCTGCTGCAGGATTTGATTACACGTTAGCTTCTGGGGCTTTGGTTTGGTTTGGTTGGTTGTCTTGTGGGATTTTTTACTGATGAAAATTTGTGGGAAATGTTGCTGGCAGGATGGGGATTGCTCATGGGACCCGGTGCATTTTCCACTACTGAATCAAAACCACAAAAATGTGGCAGGTGATCTGCAGCAGCTCACATCAAAAGGTCTAGAAAAATGAGCAGTGTAGCCATTACAGTCTTTGTGCTGAGACCTATTCATGGCCAACCTTACTCATTCAATTTTTAGCTTTGCAGTATTCTTCTTTCACAACGTGTCATGGAGCCTACTCCTGATGTACCAAACCCACTTTGCAGCATGAGCCTGACTGCCAGCAAGTCCTAATTAGGCATCTGTGAAGGGTGGAGATTTTTTAGGGAAAAATGATGATTTGTCTCTCTTCTCTTGCTAGCTGAAGTTCAGTTCTTTTTAACAAATTAGCTCTGGTAGTTGTTCAACTTCAGCAAGTCAGTTAAAGGCTGGAGGTCAGCCAGGTCAGATTTGCCCAAATTCAGGGACCATCTTTTCTCTGTAGTCAGTGGAGTAGGAGATGAACTTCCAGACAGCAGGATGCATCTTGCTGATGGATTTCAGTGGAAGTCAACTAAAAGAGATACCTGCATATCTACTGCAGGCATCCTGAACTATGACATGAGTTAGATTTTTTGCAGTGAGCTGATGCAATATATTCAGTTGATAAAAGATTGTTTAAATGACAGTGAGGTTTGGGCTTTTTTGCATTCCTTTTGAGCCACAACTAGCAGATTTTCTTCATGACAAGGTCTGGAAGAGACATTGCGCAGAGCTAGGGAGGCTGGCTTGCTGCAATGTCTGTCTTGCACATGTCAGTGCTTTACTTGAAGTTTGCAGGAACTGTTATCCCCACTTTAGGTGCTGTAAAGCCACACAGCTGAGAGATGGCCCTTGGTGCCCAAAACTTGTGGCCTTTAACTTGTGTTAAACTGCTGACAGCAATCCTACTGTGACACCTCTGCCTTGGTGGGCTGCACTGCTTTTTCTCTTGCCCTTTAAAATAGCAAAGCTACCACAGGGTAAGCACCTGGTTATTGTGTTTAATTACTATAATATATAGTTGGAGGCAAAACCTATGTTTACTCTTTAATAATGTTACACTTGGGAAAGAAAAATAAGCAAAAAAAAAAGATGTGGATTTACTTGAAGGCAGCCATGGCTTCTCTTTGTGATGTTTTGCTGTACATGTGCTCAGCACTGTGGGAAAGTGCTGGTTATTCCTCATCAGCCAAATGGCTGTAGGTGCCCTGCACTGGGTGTTTTAAAGAACAGTGTCTGCTTAAATCATTGCTAAGTATGTGGTGCTGTGGGGTTTAGTTGCTTTTCGGGTAGTGTGGATTTTATTTTTGGGTTTTTTTGAAATATGTATTAAGAAAACTCCAAGCATTGAGTGATGTTAACAGGCGGTGTGCTGGCACTGAGGGTAGGCTTCAGCTTCTCCTGCTGGAGAAGGGGATTGCAGGATGGGTGCTCCTGCAGTGGGCCCTGCTGCCCTTTGAGAGGAAAGATGTGTGATAATGTCACTACAAATAATTTGATGGGTAAAGGTATGGGTGTTAATGTCTCTACTGACTTTGGGCAGTGGTGTGTTGCAGAACCTACACAGCTTGGCTCCTGAAACAGACAAGGGTCTGCACAAGCCTGAACTTCCGAACTTTGGGGTAAAACGGTAGGTTCAAGTGGGGAATGTGCGGTAGGCAGTTCGGGAAGGCTGTACCTTCCTAGTACCTCAGGGAAAGGAAGATGGCAACCTGCAGCTGGGAGTTTAGAATAAAAGGAGGCTGTGCCCTCTGAAACCCTGAGAGAGAAAACCCCGCGGTCATGTGCCCCAGTGGACTCTCTCCCTTTATTCGAAAAAAGTTGAAGGACTCCTATGTCTCCTTTTCGGATATAAACCTCTGGTGTCTGTGGATTTTTCTGTCACTTTGGACACAGTGGGATCCTGAGGGGCAGTGGTGGGCTTGGCTGGCAGGCGTGGAAAGCTGCTCTGTAGGGGATCGGGCTTGTCCTCGGGATATCATGGAGGCTGTGCTTGGGGGGAGGCCTGTCTTCCGCCGGCACAGAATCACAGAAACAATTAGGTTGGAAAAGACCTCTGAGATAATTGAGTCCAACCTCTGAATGAACCCATGGCACTAAGTGCCACATCCAGTCTTCCCTTAAACACCTCCAGGGATGATGACTCCACCACCACCCTGGACAGTCTATTCCAATGTCTAATCACCCTTTCTGTGAAGAAATTCTTTGTAATGTCCAACCTCAACCTCCCCTGGCACAGCTTAAGACTCTTTCCTCTTCTCCTGCCACTTGTTATGCGGCAGAAGAGGATGACCCCTACTTGGCTACAACCTCCTTTCAGGTGGTTGTAGAGAGCGATAAGGCCACCCCTGAGGCTCCTCTTCACCCCGCCCTGGTGCAGCGGGCTGTGTGACAGCCGGCGGCCGCCCCCGAGCATGGCGCGGGGTGTCGGTGCGGTGTCGGGCGGGTGCGGGAGGGACACTGGCGGTGCCCGCGGGCTGACAGCCGCTGTGGCGGGGCGCGCGGGGCGGGGCGCGCGGGGCCGTGTTTACATCCCGTGCCGCCGCACGCTGCCGCCGCTCCGCGCGCTCCCATTGGCGGCC